>VZTB01006579.1:226603-251440 GCA_013397245.1 Thryothorus ludovicianus | reverse complement strand
TCTGAGTGCAAGGCAGAGGCTGCCATCACACAAACTTCCACTGGAGGGGTTGGAGTTAAGTAGATGGAGCTCCTCCTGCCTTCCCTGCTCCCTGCTCTCCTGTAAGACCTGTTATGGGCCATCTGCAAGAGCTGAAAGTGAAAATTCTGTGCCGTGCTACTTTCTCTTCCCCTAAAGATCAGGACACTGAGAACAGCCCGGGGTCTGAAGGGGGCATGAGAGGCCACCTAGGACATGTTCTCAGCCACAGATGTCCATCCTGGCTTAAAAACAGCTGCTGGCAGAGATGTCACATCTCCCATGCAATCTGTTCTCCTGCTAAACTCTCCAGACTACTGGAAAGATTTCCCTAATATCTGCCACAAAGCATCTCTTAATGCATCACCCATCTCATCCTTTCCATGCCTGCTGCTGCTACATCTGCAGCCCAAATCAGAGCCACCCCAAACATTCAGGAAAGGAACTGGGGGGCAACACAAAGCAGGGGCCATACTTGGCTTTATGTGCCTGCCTTGCCTGAAGAGATCATTCTGTGTTAGGCCTAAGCTGGCAGAATTTACCTGGAAGTCAAATTCCTTTTGTTTCTGTAAGGCCTGGATGTCTGAGTGTTGCTTCTTGGGCTTTAGACCTTCTTGCTGTCTGTGCAGGGTCAGGAAATGTTCCTGACACCAGTGCTGTTCATATCAAAGGAGTAGCTCCTTTGGGTAGAGCAGTCTCGTGATAGCTTTGTGTTTATGTGTGGTAGGGGAATGGAAAGCAGCCACTGCAAAGCACATGAGCCTGTCCCACCATTATCTCAAGAGATTTTCAGCATTTCATTCGCTTTCTTTCCTTAGTGGCTTCACTTTAGTGCATGAAAATATTCAGAAGCATCTTGCCTGGTCAATGGGAGAATCCCAAGTTTTCATTTTTCTTTTTCTTTTTTTCTTTTCTTTCTTTTCTCTTGTGAGTTTTTCTCAAGATTAACTCTCCTAAATAATGACTAGGGAGGGAGACAGTGGACCAGAACAGACATGAAGGAATTTGGACAACTGTCCTAAATTAGAGGACAGGTTTGCTTTGGAAATCCTATATGCATCACTCTCTGTTACAGAAAGTTGGCTTTAACAGCAAATCTCTTGCAGCAGGGTGTCACTTCACTTCCAGAGATTACTTGAAATGCTTTATTAATTCGATGACCTTGTGGGCTCTCAGAAAAAGCCATTTCTCAGTGTTTTGGGGAAAGAGAACTCCTCTGAGCTAAAGGGGCTGTTTTGTTGCTCAGATTTATTGCTTGGCTGACTTAATTCACCATTCAAACACGATGATTTTTAGCTGCTGGGCAGTGGGCCTTGCAATGTTGAAACTAATTAACTGCTAGAACTCTTCCGAGCAAGGCTGTTTTCTTACTGGGTTTTGGGGCTTTTTTTTTAATCCACAGAAATAAAGCAAACACGATCCTTGGAGCACAGGGTTGCATGGATACGGTATCAGCACAGACACAGCCTGTGCTGGATGACTCTGTCACAAAGGAAGAAAGGCTGCCAGCTGTCCCCGCTGCCAGCGTGACACTGCACAAAGGTAAGAGGAGAAAAGAGGCAACATCTGAAGGCAGAAGACAGGAGGGGTGCCAGAGCCATGACAAAAGGAGAACTCGGAGAACAGCGAGAGAGATCTCCCCTCTACAGATCCACAGGCACCAAAGACCTGAGCTGTGGACCTGCCTGGCAGACCAAGGTCAGTGGCTCTGCAGCTGGAGAGTCCTCACACCTCTCTCCTCTTCCTTCATCCCCACCACTGGTGCTGCAGACTGTATTTCTGAAAGAACCTTGAACCTCATAGCTCAGATAGATCTAAAGAGCTGCAGTTCCTGCTGGCAGGACCTCGTTGAAGCCTTGAGAGGGAGGGAAAGAAGGGGAAAAAGGGGTTGCTCTTTGTCAGGATGCACCTGGCTGCAGGAAGTTACTGGTTGTTATCCCATCAGGGACTTCTGCTCATCAAAATATTTTCTGGGAAAGGTTTATAACCCCTGCAATGTTTCCTGGTGATGTCTAAACAGGCATTAAAAGGTCTAGAAGCTCCAGCAGAGATAAATTCTGTGTCTGTGTTCTCCTTCCTATCGTGTTTTTGCAAAGCACTTCTGCCCTGCTCCTTGCTCTGAGTTCGTAGTGCGAGTGAAATATAAATCACTGCTGCTCCCTGAAGGCAGGGAATCCCTCACTGGCTCCAGGGAGCTCCCCATCTGTCTTTGTTCCTGACAGTTTGATTGCCTTTGTCATCATTTTTAAATGCAGAGCTGCAAATACCATCAGTGGTCACACAGAATGGCAACTCCCTTGAATGCCTCGACCACAGTGAGTGACCTTCCTCAAGTGGCAGCAGGGAGCACAGGCCAGCCCCTCTTCCTCCTGTGATTTTGGGCTGGGACTGTCAGCCCCAGCTGCCAATTCACCTCTATCTCATTGTCTTCTTCCCTGCATTTTAATTCCAAAGTTTCCAGGATTTCCAGCCTTCTTCTGAAGCCTCACAGTGTAGTTGCTCCTTCCTGAAGCACAGGAGTATAGACCAGCACCCCTGGGGGTGTGATCGAGGAAATTTTATCTTAATTGACTTGCTCTGGACAAAGGGAGAAGTGCAGAGAATCAACAGTGGGAGGGGAAACCTCTGCTTCCCGTGGATGCTTCTGGAGCTTCAAAAGGACCATGAGGTTTTCTGCCTGCTAATTCTCTAGATGAAGCAAGAGGACAGTCAGCAGAGGTTTGTCACAGGGAGGTTTTTCAATAAGAGAAAGCAGAATTTAGTGGCTGCAAGAGTCCAAAATAGCACCTGGGGGTGTTGTGCTCATGAGCTGCCCCATCTCTTAGCTCTCTTAGCTCCAAGGCATTCCTGCCATGGAAAGGTGTCCTTAGGTGTGAGGTGAGGGTCTGTATTGATGCAGAGTCCCCAGGCAGGAGCTTTATTGCAAAAACCCAACCTTTTTAAGCAATTAGCCAGTTATCAGCTACATAGTTTTAAATCATAACAAATATAATTCAACTAACCATCATACACCATGATGTGAACACAAAATGGTTACATAGCTTGATTTTCTACCTCTGTTTCAGCTGAGTCACTTTCCCGCAGCCCTTTTCTGCTTAGCCTGAGCCATGATTTTACAAGGCCTCCCCTTTGGAAACTTTTACCTTTATGCTGGACTTAGAGGCAGTACAGGACACAGTCAGGGTGTGAGGGGACAGTGCTGAGGACTGAGCATGATCCCTCAGGCATGGGGACAATGGGATGGACCAATTCTCTTCAGCCCCTGACATTTCCTAGTGCACCAGTGAAAGGAGCACACATGGTCCATGAGTTTATCCTTTGCCAGCCATCCCTGCTGTTTTCTCCTTTTCCTGTGCTTTTCTTCCCTTCACATTGTCCTTGGAGAGATGCAGCAAAGTGCCAGGTCTGCCTTTGCTTCCGCTCTCGTCTCAGCAGTGAAGGGCTCTTTTTGTTCAGCTGAAAGGGAGCCTGGGTCAGGGTTTTTGTGTGCTGAGCAGAATCCAGACACGGGAACACACAGGTGAGCTCAGAGCCAGGATCTGGGCTGACAGGGGCAGGAGGGGACAACACCATGCCAGGGACCAGGGAAACATGGATAACAAAGGGACAGGCAGGTGGGGGATAGGATGGGATGGGATGGGATGGGATGGGATGGGATGGGATGGGATGGGATGGGATGNTGGGCGATGGGGACACACCGCAGCCCCCAGCAGTCCCCAGGGCAGGGCAGGACAGGAGCTGCTCGCCGGGAGCCCCGCTAGAGGCAGCTGTTGGTTTGCTCTCAGCGCGGAGGAGCCGCCGAGCGCTGTGCCCGGCAGCGCAGCCGAGAGCGGCGGGCAGGAGCGATGGAGCGGCTCCAGGCCGCCCCGACCCGCGGCCCTTCCTCGGCCGGGGAGCTGCAGCCCCTCGGCACAGCCCAGACGGGCCCCTCAGCACTCAGCAGCCGCTTTTCTCCACATACAGTGGGTTAAATCCCGGGTGGGCAAAGAAACCCCCGCGGGAGCCCAAAGGAGGAAGGGTTGCAGGGACATGGGGGGCTCAGGGGGATGAATTCGGCACCTGGGAGCCGCGATATCCAAAGGAGAAGGTTGGAATTCCAGGTGTGTGCCCCCCTCCTGCCCGCAGCGAGAGCAATCCCCACCGCTGGCATCCTGCAGCGGGAGGGCGGGAGGCGACAGCCAGCGAGGAAGGGATTTGATTTGTCCTTTTGTCTCTGTAGATTAACAGATCCAGCTCTGGCTGAAGTATTTTGTGATCACAGCGACTTAATTGCACGGGGAGAACATTTCCTGGCGATTCGTTCTGCGCCCGTCCGGGCTCGCAACGCGCTCCGCTCCGCACGGCGGATGGCAGCGACAGGATGCCCCGGGAATGGGACACAGCCCTGGTGGCAGCGACAGGATCCCCCGGGGATGGGCCCCAGCCGGGTGGCACAAGCCCTGTCCCGGGGATGGGGCACAGCCCGGGTGGCACAAGCCCTGTCCCGGGGATGAGACACAGCCCGGGTNCCCTGGTGGCAGCGACAGGATGCCCCGGGGATGGGACACAGCCCTGGTGGCAGCGACAGGATCCCCCGGGGATGGGACACAGCCCTGGTGGCAGCGACAGGATGCCCCGGGGATGGGACACAGCCCTGGTGGCAGCGACAGGATCCCCCGGGGATGGGCACAGCCCGGGTGGCACAAGCCCTGTCCCGGGGATGAGACACAGCCCGGGTGGCAGCAGCAGCCTGCCATGGGGAGGGGGCACAGCCCGGGTGGCACAAGCCCTGTCCCGGGGATGGGGCACAGCCCGGGTGGCACAAGCCCTGCCGGACAGATGCTGCCTGCAGCATTGCCCTGCCTGCTGCGTGCCCTGGAGATGCCGGCTCCGCTCGCCCACTCTCCCCCTGGCACAGGGCACGGGCAGCGCAGGCTGCCAGGCAAAGTCCTGGGGAGCCGGCAGGTCCTTGGCGGCCACCCCACCCCTCTCTTCAGCCTGGGTGAATTCCAGCGCTGCTCTTTTCATTTCAGAGCCGCAGGAGAAGCGGCTTATGGTCACCTTAAAGGAATAAACGATGCATAAAAGTATTCGATCAATTAAGCCAAATGATTTGGCAAGCGAAGGCTCCCGCTGTACCCATCCTCCTCACAATTGTCTCATTATCCAGCCCTAAATCAAGCTGTCACAGCTTTTTTTTGGCTTACAGGGCAGAGGGAGGGAAGGAGGGAGCTGCTTTCCAGTGTTCACCTCCAGAACAGAAACGCTGAGCAGGGAGCGGGTCACTGAACCACCGAGAGCACCTCCCGCCCCCTTCCCCTCCTCTGTGCCCCTCATTAATCAGATTGCGGAGCCGGGGCTGGGATGCGATCCCGGGGACCGAGCAGGGGCTGCGGTTCCATCCCGGCCCCGCCTGGGACCGGCGCTGCTTCCAAGCGCCGTTCCCAAAGCCACTGGAAGCATCCCGAGAAGGAGACACAGCTCATCACGGGGCAGGAAGGTCCCCAGGGATGGAGTCTCCACCTTTCTCAGGTGCCAAAATAAAGACGGCTTGGATCCTGCTTGCTCCCGTTCCTGCTACGTGCAACAAGTGTCTGGAGAGCCTCCTCTTGCCTCAGCTGGGACAAAAAGCACTTGGAGCCACTCACATCTGCACTGTGGTAATCACACTGGCCCCTCTTCACAAAAAATAACCACAGGTGATTGCATCAAGAGGTTCTTGATACGAGCAGGTCCCAGAGGGACGCTGTGTGTGTGAGCCCCAGACAGCAAACGTGGAGTCTTTCAGTATTTGTTAATCAAGACAGAAGCAAAACCTGTCTCTGGGAGCTTCGGTGTTTCATAGGCCCTAAAGAAATCACCTGAGGACCCATCTCCTGCATCCTCAGGACAATGGAGCATCCCTCACCCTACACACAGGGAAGCCCCTCTTAGGAAGAACCTGCCTCCTCTGTCCTCTCTAGGTGACACCCCAGATACTGTGCCAGACTGTGTGATTCACCAAGTCTGCTAAAATAATTAATGTAACTCATCTGTCCATGTGAGCACAGCTTCGCACACAGAGCATCCCCTTATGCTGCCTGCCCTGCACAGAGACAGCCCAAAACCAGACCTTTCCACCCAAGAACATATTCAGCCCAAAAAGAACAAAGAGGGGGCCAAGTGGAGCAAACACAGACCCTTGCATGCAGAACTTCTCTGGATGGAGTTAGCTAAAAGTTATTTTGTTTGTCATTTTCTCCTGCCAAGAGCAGCCCAGCAGGGCAGGGCAGGGCAGGGCAGGGCAGGGCAGGGCAGGGCAGGGCAGGGCAGGGATGCTGGTTCTGGTGGGCAGGCTGGGACCTTGCTGATCCCCGGACCTGCTGTGCTGCTGCAGCCGCCACCAGATCGGCTCTGAGCAGCTCTCGTGGGTGCCATGTTCAATCCACACTGTTTAGTTTTGTTGGCTTTTTAATGCTGTCAAAACACGAGATGCTCCTGCTGCTTTCACAGCCTTGTTAATTGGCTGCAAAGAGCAGATTCCTGTTCAAATTACAGCTACTTTTGAACTTTGAACTTGCCTTTAAAATCCAATTCCTACGAGTTTTTCAGTCCCCACCCCCTGCAGGGCTGTGAAGCAGCACAAGCAACAGCTCACGCCCACGGTGCTTTTTGGAGGACCAAGGGCAGTTCACACACCCTGCAGGGATCCCACGAGGGATTTTCTGCTCTCATGCTCTTCACCGTGGGCTCCCTCCCAGCCTTTGGCATCTCTGGAAACAGAGGGCTGGGGAGCACGTATCAATCCATCACCTGGAAAATGTAAGCAAGACCCTCTCTGGGGAGCAACTCTTGGGCTGAACCTCCAGCAGATGCTGTGGTATCTTCAAGCTTTCCCACTCCCACCTCCCTTCTCCCTGCTCCAGCGTCAGTTCTTTCCCCCTCATGATCCTCTTGGTGCAGGAAACTCCTGGTGCTGGGTTCTAAGTGAAGCACCTGCACGAGTCTCAGTGACCCTGTGCCCCCTGCCTGGCCTCTACCCACCCCTGCCCGGCCACCTCTGCAGCTCAGGTGCTCTCAGCCCGTTTTCCAGCTCTGCCAAAGCCAGGAACAGTTTGAGCTGCACAGCAGGGCTGGAGCCTTCCTGATGGTGCACGCCTGGCAGGCTCTGGTTTTCCTTAGATGTGGCCAAACAAGAGCTCTGGAAAAGCCCAGATGAAGCCAGCAGCAGCAGGAGCAGGGCTGGTGATCTGAGATACCTCCAGGCTGAAAATGCAAGCCCCTCCAGGAAGGCAGGGAAAACCACATTACAAGCCTGGCTTTTGGCCCAGCCCCTCAGCAGAGGCGATGAGAGGAGGAATGGGGGTCTGGTCACCCCTGAGCCTGCAGTAATGAAAAGCCAGGCCATGCCCTCGTGTGCAGGGCCAGGAGGATGAGCCCAGGATGGTGCCTGCACTAACACACACTCACAGCTCCAGTGTTTGCCAAGACCCTGTTGCTCAGCCAAATGAGCCTGGGATTGCAAGGAGCTATTTGCCAGAGCAGAAAATGTTGGTCTCCAGCACATCCTTCACTCAACAGATGTTCCAGGTCCTGCTAAGCTGTAAAAAGACTGACCAAGAGTCTCTGATGGGTCTGGATGGATTCAGCTCCATCAGCCATCAGTAACAACCCAAAATGCTCTGACCAACATGAACCACAAAACCAACCTGCTGCTGGGCAGGGGGCCAGAGCCAGCACTGGAGGCTGCTGGTGTGGGGAAGGAGAAGCTGGAACTGCATGAAAAATCATGGCAAAAGCACCCACAATGGGAGCAGTTGGAGCAACAATTCGGGGTTTCTACATTGCTTGGTAATTTCAGATCACAGATGGAAATCCAGGAGAAGCATCTCGTAAATCACACGGTCTGTGGTTTTCCCCTTTTCCCCTGCTGTGTTATGATGGAAAATTGCAGTCGGTGTTTCCAAAAGCCATGAAATACTGTGCAGGCCCTGGCAGGTTTGCATCCAGCTGAAGCAAACCCCAGCATGCAGCTTGCCTCCAAAAGGGTCACTGAGCCCAACAGCTGTGTTTTGCTGACTGGAATTTGCACCTTTCCCCAGCTCATTGGGCTGCTCTCACCTCTTTCCCATCAGCATTGATTCAGAGTTGGTTGTGTGCCAGCCTTGCACCCCTTGAACACAACTGAAACCAGAGCATTTCTGATAGAAGACGAGGAAAAAGGCATGAACAGGTGGCTTTTAGGGGGAAAAGAAGGGAAATTTTATTTTTTTTATGATTCTGCAATAAAAAGGGAGAAGATGAAGACTTTACTAAAAATTACCATGCAGCACCGAGCAAGAGAAGATACTTGGGACCAGAAGTTTTTTCTGCTGCTGCCTCCCTCCATGTCCAGGATAAAACACAGGGACTGTCACAGCAGGGACACAGACAGCACTTGGTGCCTTCAGAGCCACACTCTCCATCTGCTCAGTCTCAGCAGCACAGGGGCAAATTGTCACCAGCACAGTGGTAAATTGTCACCGTCCTGCCCCCGATGCTTCCCTGCTCCGTCCCCCCCTCTCAGCCCAGGGGCTGTCCCATTTACCCACAGGGCTCAGGATGAGCATTGTCCCATGGACTGGGAGCAGCAGCATCTTCGTGCCACAGCCCAGGACACGCTGGGGTTGAGGATGTGTCCCCTTGATTACCCTGGAGCTATGCTAATGGCTTTCTATTTTAATTACATGGAAGTCTAAGCGTGCTGCAGGGTCTGGCTAATGCTGCACAGAAGAAGGCCTGTGCATCACTGACAGACTTATTTTTTATATTTTTTTCTTGCATAATAAAGGTAAAGTGACACTGGGGACATGTGTCTTTTATGGTCCGAGGTCAGCTGCCTGCAAGTCCTGAGAGCTGGGAGAGGGAGGGGAGAGGGAGGGAAGGAAGGCAAAGTAAACAGATAAATCCCTGGAACATATGGCCTGTGCTTGGTATTTTTACGCATGAGGCACCCCACTTAATAAAAGTTTAGGATGGAAAAGCCAAATAAAATTGATAATCTGCCCAGGGAGGGTGATTCAGATGAAGCAAGCACATTACAAGGGGGTGACTGATTTACAATTTTCTTCTATTTGCGGTTTTATGACTATTACAGTTATTCTTGTGAATATAATTCATTACTGTGCTATTATTCCCAGAAGTGAAAATCAAAGGTTTATCAGCCGACACCGGCAAGCATGAAATACTGCCCCAACACACAGCTCCGTGCTGGAATCACAGCTCAGCAGCAGATGAGAAGGCAGAAGCCAAGCACTCACCTCTCCCCATCCCCAGGTCCCCTCCTGGGACACGGCCAGGGGCAGGCAGCCCAAAGCCAGCAGCCCCTCCCAGCTGGGCAGGGAGGAGGCAGTGACCCAGACCTGTGTGACCAATATCCCACCCTCCAAAAGGAGTGGTTCAGTTATTTGGAATAAAGTAACGTCAGCGAGTGCTCGGCTGGGCAGGTGCAGGCAGGAGGGATCCACAGGAGCTGGACACCAAAGGGATCAGGCAAGCTGCCTCTCCTGGGGACATGGCAGGCTCCCAGGGGTGGCTTTGGGCACAGCATCCCGCTGAGCTGCCAGGTTCTGGCAGGGCAGGGTGATGGGCTTGAAACCAAGACAACAGGACGTGGAGCCAGAAAGAGGGCAGGGTTTTATTTAGACTAACAGCTCTAGCTGGGAGAGATGGACTGAGCCAGGGATTTATCCAACAAAAGCAGTGAAGAGAGCACTGAAATGTACTTGAGGTTGCTGCTCAGTGGATACCTGGTCCTGTAGCCCACATCTAACATAAAGGCATCACTCCTGACGTGGTTTCTCCAGCAGCAGCTGAAGCCCAGCCCCAGCCAGCTGCTGGTGCAGCTTGATGGCACAGCCCTCCCCAGCTGCATCCTGTGGGCTTTCAGGGTTTGTCACTCCTGCATCACGCCAGCCTCAGCTGTGAAAACCAAGAGAAGTCTCTTCCAGCCTCTTTTTTGTCCTCTTTTCAACAAGTTTTTGTCTGAAGAGCCACACTTTGCTCTCCCCATCACAAATCCTCATCCCAAAGGCTGCTTTGCAGCACTCCAGATGTGCCTGACATTCTGCTCCAGCACCAAGAGATACCAGCTCTTGATTAAAATAACCTCCAGAAGCTGATGGCAAAGAGCTCTTCACAGCACAGAGACCCTGCAACAATCCAAATAATCCCTTGTGAATGAGGAGAGGAGAGGAGAGGAGAGGAGGAAAAGCCCAAAATCAGTGGGTCTGGGCCACACCAAGGGTCTGTTCAGCCCAATGTCCCATTACTGGTTCTGGAAGAGTGGATGTAGTGGACAGGACAGTCTGGAGGGACATTTTCCTGGCATCCTCCCATCTGGGTCCCAGAGCTTGTCTCGATGCTTAATAGCTCTTGATGGATTTTTTTTCTTCCTAGAATTTGTCTAATCACTTTCTGAAGCCTTGTAAAGTTTTGGCATGTCCAGTATCATCTTATAATTACTCTCCAGCTGAAGGACACGCTCTGGATGGAGGTTTGTGCACTTTCAAAGGCTCAGTCTGTGACACTGGGATCTGAGTCAGGTCTGAGGGTGGGAAACGCAAACTCAGAGGCCAGGAGTTTACTCCTCCTCAACACCAAGTGCCCCAGCGGGAACAGAGTCTCTGAAGTCTGAATTGCTTGAGAGGAAATAAAAGCAACAGCAGCTGCATTATCAGAGTTTGTCCTCTGAGGAAGATGTGCCACTCCCTAGAACTGCACATCTGGCACATCCCAGATGAAAACAAGCTACTAGGATGAGCCACAAATGCTGTTTAAGCACTTTAGATCAGAAGAAAAACCAAACCCCAGACTTTAACAAATGTATTCATTGCACTGGGGTGAGCTGTGCCTCTGCCTGCCTCCAAAGGCAAGCTCTTGTCAAGGGCTCTGCTGAGCAGGGCAGCCTGGAGAGGCCGAGAGCTTCGATAGAGAAATGTGACCATCCCAGCAAAGCCTAATGACAGCCCCTCAGACTGGCAGTGCCAGCTCAGGCTGTTCTCCCCCATCCCATCTCCACTGCCAAATGCCAGGCTGGGGCTGTCCTTGGCTTCCCCAGCTCTGCTGGCACTGTGGCTCCCAGCCTGTGCTCCATGCAGGAGCAGCTCCAACCGGACATGCGCAAAACAAATCCCATTAAGCTGCAAACTGCATGAAGTGAAGGCAAATCAGCTGCAGCAATAACCATGAACCTTCCCTGCTGGAGGCTGGGGACAGGGTGCAATGGGGCCCCCAGAGTGCCCAGCGAGGACACGGCTCCAGACTGAGCTAATGGCACATGTGTGGCCCAGGGACTTCAGCTTTGTGGTTAATTGTGATGAGCAATAAAATTCCAGCTGGGGATGAAGGTCCCAGTGCCTGCCAATTAGTCCTGGCATCCTGAAGACAGGCTGTAATGGGATTATTGAACCAGTCCTATTATGCACTAAAGTGTTCAGGGAAGCTCAGCACAGTGCCTGGAGAGCTGCTGGGAGCAACGTGCACACAGCTCCTGCTGGGAAGGGATGGAACCAGGCACCCACCCACCCTCCCCACAAAAGATAAACACTTTTCTTACTCCCTGGCTAAAACATTCATCATGCCAAAGGGGTTTGAGTCAGTGAATCTGCGCAGTGACCAAGATTTTGCTGTTTAAAGTAAAAATGGATTTGTTTTCTCTCTTGAACGACAAACCCAAAGAAGCTGCATCAGACCCCAGCTGAGAGCACTTAGAAGGCAGTGCTGGTGCAGGAAGCTGTTTGCTTGGCCATCTCACTGTAATGGCAGGTATTTGTGATTTGGAGCTTTTTCCCTGGCAGCCCTGATGAGATTTCATGTTTATAACGTTGCAGTTCAGGGTGTGAGGATGGGCTCAGCCTGCCAAAGGAGCCACTTGCTGTCTCCAGCTACAGAAGACATTTGGAGCCAGTGGCTCACCGTGGCAGATGATGCAGGAAGCTTCCTGCAGACTCCTCATCTCAGCAGCTGCCGAAAATACGTGACCCTCTGGCTGTGCTTGCTGCAAATGGAGAGATCTCTCTTTGATGCAGAAGAGACCAGAAGTGCTGCTTAGATGACAGCAGCACTGGCAGACCCAGGGCATGGAGAGGTGCAGATGTGTCTGTGAGTGCTGCCTCCCCCAGTGCCTCCCAGGGGGGAGCTCAAAGGCAGGGACCACCTCTGGGTGTGTGCCAGTGCCACAGCCCACATAGTGCCATCCTCCACCCTTCCCAGAGCTCTGAGACCACCAATGACCCCAGACAGCCCCTGGCCTGATCTGCAGCTGAGGTCTCTGGGTTGTCACACAGTTCTCATGGCCCCTGTCCCCTCAGTGCCATCAGTCACTGCTTTGGGGTGACAGGTGGTTCCATTTTGCGTGCTTGGCCCAAGAGATGAACCAGTTCTGCACTGAGAGAAGTCATCTCCTCATCATGGCTCACTCAGAAACACCCCTTGTTTCTCTGGAGCAAGGACCTGGCTGTCAAAGGACTCTTCCACCTCCTCAGTGGAGGGATCCAGGAGCTTTCTGCTACTGCTCCAGCCCCTCCAGTTTGCCCCATCTGCTCAGCAGTGCTGCTCCTGCAGGACTTGGGGACAGGAGCCCAGCCAAGCCAGGGATGGTGCCTGTCCAGGGCAGGACCACCACCACAGCAGCAGATTCCAGAATTGAATCAGACCACATTTATTAGGCAATAAAGGGTCAGAGAAAGTGGAAAATGAGTGAGATGGGAGAGGATGGGTTCTGGGTTGTGTCTGCAGGAAGAATTAGCAGGACATGGTTTACAGAGATGAAAAGCCTTTTGATTATTAGAGCAATATTTAGTGGCTGCAGGAGAGGAAATGCTGCTGCTTTGCCCCTGCTAAAAGCAGAGCCAGGACTCCTTCAGCCGACCTGGTGGGGTGCAGGCATCACAGCTGAGACTGTGCATCCTCCAGGGAAGAGTTAGAAAAGGTCCTGCTGCCAGATCAAGGCTGCTCTGCTCAGGCTGAGCTGCAGCCAGCCACTCTTTAAGGAGCTTCAACAGGGTCTCAGTTTTATCTGCAGTCCATAAGGAGCTTTGCTTTTCTGCCTGGAAGCCTCAGCACAAGGTGTCTTGAGGTTGGGGTTTTTTTCACCTTTATCATCCTGGACAGACATCCCCAGGCTCCAGGGAAGGTCTGCAGGAGCTGTTTAACTCCATCCAAGAGGATGTGCACCTCTCTGAGCCCAACAGATGCAGGGAATGCCCTGGGAGCTGCCTGTGACCCGTGGCTTGCTCTGCTGTCCCCACGAGGCCAAGCAACAGTGACAGCCCAGAGCCACGCTCCAAACTGACTCTGAATCTGTCATTTCCAGTGCATTAATTCCTACTTATTATTGATCACCTTGTAACACGCTGGGACTGTGCTGTGCTCCACCAGCCCTGAGTTATG
Organism: Thryothorus ludovicianus; assembly: GCA_013397245.1. Lineage (NCBI taxonomy): Eukaryota > Metazoa > Chordata > Aves > Passeriformes > Certhiidae > Thryothorus > Thryothorus ludovicianus. Next base: position 238,033 of record VZTB01006579.1, on the reverse strand, counting down.
GACCCATCAGTGTCTGGCTGCAGGAGAGGAGAGGAGAGGAGAGGAGAGGAGAGGATCTCATCAGTTTGCGATTCTATCACATCCATTGACAGTACTTAACCTGCTCCTAACAGAGCACAGCATTCTCAACACAGCTGATCACTACAGTGCATTCGTAGGTGGAACACAGCCCTTTGTTTGTGCACTCCCAAGGTATCTGGGAGCCAGAGAGGAGAAGTCCAGGGCATATCAGTTGTTTATGTTTTTAAAGATTTTAGGGTTAGCAACCAGCGTTTATCCTGAGTCACAGGTGCCCTGCAGGGTCTCCTCAGTACTCTCAGCAGCTTTTGCTGCCTCACTGAACTTGCAGGCAGCAAGGTGACAGGGGCCAGGCTCAGTGCTGGAGAAACAGTACTTTAATTTCTTAAAAATTAGATGCTCAAGGGCTCAAGGGCAAGAGCTGCACAGGAGGTGTGGCAAGCACTTCTGCATGCACCAGGGAGCAAAGGGGTGCCAAATACAGACAAGGACAACAAGGACACCCAGTGGGATGAGGGGCTTGAGGTGAGCTGCACAGAAAATACTGTGAGTTGCAATGTTGAATGCACAGACCCATTGGTTGGAAATGGGTTTCCTTCTGTCAGAGGAGTGGATGTGCCTCCAGATGACCTGTCTGAGCCCTGAGAGAGAACAAGGGGCTGGCTCTGCTCTCTCTGGGACAACCATCCCCTGTAATGCTGCTCCTGGCAGAGCCCACACCCAGCTCTGAGGCTGTTCCATCACCAGGCTCTTGCCTTGAGCAGCTGCTGAGCTCTGGACACCTGAACAAACACTCCAAGAAAGCAGAAATCTCCGTTGTGGGACACCGTGCTGATCAATGGCTGCATGCACCAGCTTCCTGTGGGTAATATTAATAATTTTTACTGTAATTTTCATGAGCTGCAGACTCAGAGATGCCAGTCTCTTGCCTTCGTCAGAAACCAGAGCAGCTCTGCACATGCATTAAAACCCAGCATACACAGTTTGTCTTAAACCACCTGAACTTCTTGTTCTAGTGCAGTATCTGCCAGCATCCATCCACCCTGGGAGGTGTTACACAGCATTTCTCTGCTCAGAGCCCTGGTCCCTCAGGGCCTCGATGGTTTAGATCATAATTCCTCAATAAGACACAAGCTGTTGGAAAAAAAAAGGAGTAAACACACCACAAAAGTGACAGGGAGCCTGCGAGCACATATGGAGAAAAGTCAAAGCAGGTTCTGGGTTTCCCACCCCTGCTCTCTTGAGTGTTGTGTTAAATTCCCAAACCAACTGCAGGCAAAGCCATCCAAAGCCCAGATGTTTTGCAGACGTTCAGTGGGAATTGTTCTTGTCCCCATGCTCCCATCACAACATTTCATCTTTAGAGGCTCTTAATTAGCCACTTCATCTTCTGCCAAACCCTCTTTGGTTTCGCAGCCTGCATGTTGGGATGGGGCCACCCTGGGTGCAGAATCCCAGCAGCTCTGTTCCCACAGGGCCATTCCAGTTCCCTCTCTAGCCTCTATGGAAATACACAGCAGCACATCCCCCCCAGCACCCCAGTATGTTTCCCAAGTCTTTTTTTTGTAAGGGACTTAGCAGCAGGCTTAAAACTTTCCTTTTTGACTCTGTAACTCTAAAGCATCAATGCTATAAACAAGTGGAAAAACCTCAAACCTCTGGGCCAGGCTGCTCCCCAGGGCTGAGGTGCTGCTCCCCCCCAAGAGAATGGGGCACCTGCAGAGCTCTGGAGGGCTCTGAAGGGCTCACACAGCCCCTCTCAGCCCATGCCAGAGAGGGGATGGTGCTGTCCCCTTCCCACCAACACCCAGGCAAGGAGGGAAGGCGCTGGGATGAAGCAGGACCTGAAGCATCACGGGGCTCCTAAGTGACTCAGAGGAAGAGAAGCCAAACAGAGCTTCCTTTATTGATTTATTTATAGAGAATGAGATATTAATGCAAGACCTGTTGTTTGAACAGGTTTCTCCTCGCTGTGCTGAGAGAGAAGCCCTGCAGTGAGGGGGCTGTGTGGGGAGGCGTGTGTGGAGTGCTAATCCCTGCCCGGTCCCTCGTCCCCTCCTCACTCCATCTGCTCCTTCCGATGATTCACGGCGACTTCTCAACTTCTTATTCCCCTTTCCTCACCCTGAGCAGGGAGTAGCTGGCAATTAGAATATTAGCAGGGGGGAAACACTTCATAATGCATATGATTATTTCTTAGTCCGAGGAATTTTAATTAGCTGAACACATGGAAGACCAAATTTTGCCAGTCAGACCCCACAGCCTGATGCTGAAACCTCACTGGCTGCCTTCTCCTGCCCAAATCGTACCTGAGATGCTTTGTGATTGCTGGGTCAGAGCTTGTGCCTCCAGTTTTTCCTGCAGCTTTATTATTATTTTTATGTCTCGAGTTTTACTATACACAGGCTTTACAGCCGGGTACTTTTTGTGATGGTTTTCTACCTTGGCTTTGTTTTTTGCTCAGGAGCATAACAAGGTGATGGGATTTATGGGCAGCTCTGGGTTTTCTGTTACAGCTTTTCTTAGCAAGATCATCACTTTTGCCACTACCCTTGCTGGCCTTTTCCTCTGGCTTTGCTCGTCCCTGAGAGTCACAGCCCCCATTAGTCTCCAGCTGTTGCTCAAGCGACCCAAGCGGGGATCACACAGGAGCTATTGCAGCTAAATAAAAGTTTCAAGAGCAGCAGGGTTTTAAAAGTCTTCTGAGCTATTTCTGCTGCCATCTGTTAACACCAGTTTGAGCAAAGCCCTGCTTAGTGGTGGACAATGGCAAAAAGCATCCTTGGCTGGAGGGCTAAGGACTAATGCAGCGGTCCTGGATGACCAGCTGGGGACTGAGGAAACAGCCAAGAGCAGCACAAAGCCAGGAGCTATAAATTGGGGGGAAAAAATATAAAAAGGACCAGGGTATTATTTCTTAATGATGCCAAACCCAGGATTCAGGTGGGGAAGGTGTGAGGCAGCTCCAGCATGTGCCCAAGCTGCTCCAGGAGGAGCTGCCTCATGGCAGAGGAAGCAAAGGCTCCAGCCAGATGTGAATTTGGGTCTGTGATTTTGGGGACAGCAGCCATGAAGGCTGAGGGATCCCCAGAGGCCATCGGGAATGAGCTTTCCTGCAGTTTTCTTATGCAGGGAAGCAAAGAGCATCCTTCAGCTGAGATCATGGTGGGAATTTGGGAGGTCCCTGCCAGGCAGCCAGCAGCCTCTGCAGGCTGAGTCTGGATCCAGCCCCATCTCAGAGGCAGGAGTCTCAAAGCACAGCCTGCTCTGCATCTTACTGTAATTGGGCTAATGAGATTCACCCACCAGCCTGCCCCCCCAGCCACAGCCTGAGGAAGAAGACCCACCAAAAATCTTTACCCCCTCGATTTCATGGAGTTTACACTTGAGGTTTGTGTTTTTACTTAACTGGAGTCCCACACTGGGACTCAAAGGACAAAAGGATGCTGATACTGCAGCCTTGCCCCTTCAGCATCTCTCAAGGAAGGACAAGGGCCACAGGTCCCTTTCCACACCCTCATTTCTGACAGCTTGCAGAGATGAGGGCATTTCAACACTTTCACTCACACTTTGCAAATATTACTCCACGTGTTTGACCAAATACTGAAATTTTTCCCCTCAAGGGAAGAATCCCAGTTGCAATGAGGTCTGTGACAGTGCTGAGGCAGGTGCAGAGTCTGGAGGTGTCCCTTACAAGGGTGCATTTCCCAGAGCTATTTTTTATCTTAGCAAGCACAAGATCCTTTTCTTGCAAGTCCCTCCCTGGAAAAGACCAGGGAGGAGAGTCTGGGGGTTTCACAGGAGTGGCACAGCCACTTGACAGGCAGCCTTTAGGCAGGGCTGGCCCTCTGTGGGATGGGGAAGCTTTGCTCAACCTCCTTGTGAGGTTCCCCAAGCTCTGCTCCCTCCAGAGCCACTTCTCTCACCAACATCCCCTCCTTACCACTAAAAAATTAAAAATTTTTTAAAAACCTCAAAACAAAGCAACAAAAAAAATCAAACATAAAGAAAGGAAAAATTTTTTAGATGATCCAATTGCAGAGGCATGGAAAGCTTTTCCTGTAGCAGGAGCTCTCCTCCTCACAGCAGCCAGGGCATGGCAGGGCTGAGCCTGCCCTCTGGCAAGATGAGGAATTGTTCAGTGGGCAGTGTGAATATCTCAGCAGTGTTATCTCCCGTGTGGAAGTGTCCTGTCCATTCCCTGCTAATTCCTGGGGTCCTGTGCAGAATCCAGTGCAGGGACACAGCCCTGCGTGGGCTGGACACACATTTCCAGAGCCCCTAAGGCAGGGAGAAGGGCTCAGTTAGGAGCAGAGAAGGTTGAGGGGAGATGCTGGGGTGTTAATCCCAGCTCCAAAAGCAGGGTAAATGGGAAGGATTAAAAACAGGGGAGGCAATATTGATCAGCACTGGCATTGAGAGAGCTGGCCCTGCCCCAGAGCTGGGAGAGGTGATCTCTGGTAGTCCCTTCCTATGAAATCTGTCTGAAAATAAAAATAGTGGCACTCACCTGAGATTCATGGGCAGCACCAGCAAGTTGTTACCACTACACTATAAAAGTCTCCCTCCCCAGAACTGCAACCAGCCAGGCCAGCAAGACATTATTCCTTTATATTTGGCAGCAAGACAAGAAATCTTGTGTGGTTTTCCTGCAAGGGACAAAGCAAGTAGGGCTGTTTTTTTTTCTGGCAGAGCCACAATAAATGCCAGAGGAGGAGGGGGTCAGCCTTTGCAGGCACTGGGCAATGTGAGGTGGGAGCAAGGGATGCTGATGGAGCATGGCTGAGGCCATCTCCTCCCCACCAGGTGTCTGCAGGACACAACTGCTGCAGGACCAAAGCCAAGCTGGGCTGGTGCAGTGCAACTCAAAAATTATGTCAGGAAAATGACACCTGCAGCTTTAGCAGAGACTTGAAGGGAAATCTCAAAAGGGTGCTTGCTATCAGCAATGAAAAAAAAAAAAGGGCAAGGGTATGGGATAGAAGCAGAGCTGCAGGTGCTCTGCAACTTGGTATTCATCTGCTTCAAACCTACTTCCACTTGGTATTCATCTTTCCCAAACTGTTGGAGGACTCAGTGTGGGCTGGGCATCTCTGTCCTTCATCCCACAGGACAGTCACAACAGCTCCAGGAGGAACAATGCCTGTCCTCAGCAGGTTGTGGTCAAAATAATAATTAAAAAAGAGGCAGAAAGCAATCGAAGCTCAGGTGAGTGAGGTGAATTTCATATCAGGTAGGAATTTCCCATGGTTACAGTTTGCTGACTCTAATGCCACTCTCATAAAAATGAACATTTTTTTCCTTGGGATTATTTCAAGATTGATGAAAAAATATGAGTTTCCTCTGGGAGAAAGGGTGGGAGAGCCAGAGACATTCGCCTAGTCCCATTTCTGCCTTCAGGGAGAAAACAAAATTAATGGGCACTGGTTGAGCAGTCACATGTTGAGCTGAGAAACCCCACTGAGCTCTCCTAAATCTGTGCTGAATATCTCCTTCCAAGGGAAAAAAAATCAGATATTGCATTTCACCCCAATTCAGGTACAAAAATGGCTTCAATATCACATTCTTGAGTGTTGGGTGGGGTTTCATTTCCCAGCTGGCAGCAGATGCTTTCTGTCAGCAAGACCTCTGTTCTGCCCAGCCTGCCCCAGTGTCACCAGTTTAATTAGCTGCTGTTCCCAGTGCCTGTGGCTCAGCTTAACTTCATGTGAACAAACCCTGCTGTGCTCCACAAGCTGGACTCCTGCTTGCACCAGGGAGAAATCAGTGCCTTTGGTTTTTTTCCCCGAGACTTCACGCCTGGCAGAAATTAAAACTCAGAAACTGGGCCCAGTTGGATTCATATATGGCTTGGTCACTCAATCATGTCTTTTATCTAAGGAGGAAAATAGAAAAAAAAGGGACCTCAGGGAAATGAATCTTTCACTGAACCTTGATGTGCAGCTTTCCAGGTTGCTGGTGTGTGCCTGGGAGTGGGATTGATGCCCATCAGAGGGACTCATGGAGGGAAGAGCACCCTCACCAGAGCAGGAGGGGACAGAGAGGGACCAAGAGGGCCCCATGGGGCAAAGCCCGTGAAGACTGGCTGGCAAAACTGGGCTACAGGCTCAAAAAGAGGAGGTTGTAATGAGGAGATAATGGGGAAGGTGATATCAAGAAAGGGAGGTGCCCATTCTTCATCCTCTGCTGGGCAAGGTGGGATGGACTGAAGCAGCAGCAAGGACATTCGGGGCTGGACATCAGGGAAAACTTTCCAGGACAGCAATTATACCTGGGGCAGGCTGGCTGGGGAGAAGGCAGACGCTGTCACAGTGGGCAGAGCAGAAGGAGCAGATCCTGTCTGGACACATGGCTCTGGACCAAATTGCTGAGATTTCAATGGCTCCATTTTCCACTGGGCCAGCCCCGGGACAGCCCCTGCCTGACTGCCTTGGGGATACATCCACAGCCACTTTTTTGTCACTTTGCCACTTGATTTCCCAAAGAGCAGCAGCAACCACCCACAGCTTGAGTACCCAGCTGAGTTGGGCACCCAGCCACCCCTCCCATGAAGGGAGCTGGATTCACTGAGCTGCAAGACAAACCTGTGCATCCCTGGGTGAGCTTAGGGGCTGGCAGTGTGCATGCCAGGGGGACGAGGACAACTGCCTGCAAATTTTTCATGGGCTCAGACAGCAGAGGGAATCAAAAAACCCCCTGGAAAGATTTGCTGGAATGGGAATTTTTTTGCTTGGAATCTCAACTGGTATCCCAGAGGACTAAAGTGACCTTTTTCCCTTGGGATACATGACCAGAGACTTCTTCACAAAGGTAGAAAGCAGGTGATTTTTTTTCCTAAGGAGAAGTGCAGCACAAATGGGCTAGACTTCATCTGCCAGACTGCATCTCCCTGCCTGTCACAGCCATGTCCTGCTCCTTTCCCAGGGCTCAGCCAGCAGCCAAACCTGCCCCAGCCACAGCAAACCCCTCTCCCCATGGCAATGAGCAGCAGTGACCTCAGGGACAGGGTTTCATCTCACTCTCAGGGTAGAGGAGGGGAGCAGGAGGGATGTGCAGGAGGGGGTAACCCTGCTGCTATGGAGTTTACCAGCTTTTTATGGTGTCTGATTTTTGTCATCTGCAAAGCTATCAGCTGAAAACGTCAAATTAGTGCTGTTAGTCCACTGCACAGCTCTTATCTGTGTCTCTCAGGATGGAAGACACTTCAAGATGATTATTGTTTCCCACTGCTCCTGAAATGAAATTGGCCCTCCCAGAGTGCTAAAAGGGAACCGAGAAATTGTTTGCCTGAATTTGCATGAAAAGCCCTGGAGACATAATGAAAGCGGGTGACAAGCCCAGCGTCACCTTCTGCCAGCTAAATGACAGAGGGAAAATTTCCTTTGTGTTTCTCCTTCACTTTAGGGGCCTTGATTCCCTCTCCTGCCCTTTCCCCTGGCCTGGCCCCGAGCCCCTGAGCCCCGTGCATCCGCCTGCCCCGTGACTGACATGGAGCTGTCTGTTTTGGAGCCTGGAGGATATTTTGCCACCTGAGGAAGTATGACCTGTCCTGCACAGAGATCTGAACCCTATTCCCAGCACAACAGCAGTGTCTGTGTGCCCAAGGCGTGGCTCTCCCACCTTCACCCCCGTTCTGGAACACCCCATCCTGCTGCAGCTTTTCCCCAGTTTAGGAAGCCCTGCACACTGCAAAGAGGTGCAGTGACACAACTTCACGTCCCAGCCATTGCAGCTTGATATTTGCCTTTTGGTGCACCTATTTGGCTGTGAGTAACCAGAGTACCATGGTCCCTCAGGGCAGCCTGTGTGCTTCCAGGGCTCCTCCTGATTGCCACGGGACCATCAACCCAAACCTGCTACACCCTGGATGGGACAGAAGCGTAATGATGGGGCCTTGATGAAAAAAACTCACAGCATCAAGGAAGGCAGTGCTGGGGAGGGGTTCCTTTCTGGGCTCAGGGCAGCATTTCAGCAGCCAGCTCCTGCTGTGCCCAGATGGGGCTCCAGATCCAAGGCTTGGCCCAAGCAAGCTCATACATTTGTGTGTGTGTGCTTGCCCAGGCTGGGCAGACAGCTGGCTCAGGGAGAGCTGCAGCCAGCTTCCAGCAGGGAATTTGCTCACAAGTCATAGTTTGTGAAATTGCTAATTCCCACCAGCCTTGTGGTGTCTGCTGCCTTCTCCCTCCAGTGTTGGTTATTCCTTGCCCTGCTGCTTCCCTTTGTACCGGCAGCACCTTTTGAGATTTCATGCTCCAGGAGGAGGCCTGGAAATAACGATGCAAACAGGCACAAAAGCTCAGAAACCCAAAGGAGAATACTGAGATCACAGGAAATGTGAATAAATGTAGAAAGTCATGGTGTGTTGGGTTTGGGTTTGCTCTGTCAGGGCAGTGCTGAGCCATCTGCACCCCGAGGACTGTGGAAGCTGCTTTCTGAGAGTCCAGGCCCCTCTGTTCCCAAAACTTCATCCCACATGGCTTTTCCCTCTTGTGCCTCCAGCCAAAGGGCTGCTCCAGCACCAGTACAAGCATCTGCATGGGTGGAAATGCCTGGAGGTTCAGGGAACAACTGAGCTGCAGAGACCTTAATCCCTTTTGTTTCTCTTTTAATCCATACACAAGGAAATATCCTGGAGCCGGGACCAGTTTAGCTGGGACCTCCTCCTGAGTTTTCTTCCACTCCCATAAGCAGGGGAAGACAGACATGAGCCCCTGCTCAGCAGATGGATGCAAACAGCTGTTTCAAGATGGAGAGTCCAGCAGTGAAACCCCAAACTGGTCCCAGGGCAATGCCAGTCCCACAGGATCTGGCACAGGGCTGCTCCCATGGGGACCGAGTGGGACATCACCACATCCATTGCTGCCACACACCCTGACACCCCTGTCCAGCAGAGCAGCACCATCCCCTCTCCCAGGTGACATCTCCCAAGTGGAACTGCAGCAGACACGAAATCCCACGGGTGTTTCCTCCCGGTCTCTGCCTGCCTTTGGCTCCCCGCAGCAGGTTCTGCCCATTTGCATCCCTCCCTGCGCTGGGTCAGGGGCTGTGGAGCGTCACCAGCACAGAGGGGACACAGCCAGAGTCACACGGGTGTCTCCGTGCCGTGCCTGCAGAAACCGTGCTGACACATTTTCCCTCTTCCCCATCTCCAGCAGTGGGAGTTCTCTCGCTGCTTCACCTCCCACAGCCCAGCGAAGGTGGGATGTTGTGTAACAGGAGCCCTCGGGAAGGGAAACTGAGTCACGGCAGGGCGGGCTGGGGGACAAGGGAGGGCAGTGAGTGAGCCCAGCCCACCTGGGGATCCGTGGCCAGAGGAGCTCTCTTGGAAAGGGGCTCGGGCACAGCAGGAGCATCCCTGCAGCAGAACTCGTTGCCATGGCGGGGAATAAATGCGCCCGGGGCGAGACAGGAGGATCTGTAAACAGCCACCACAACCCTGGGAAAGCTTCTGTGCTCTGGCTGGCTGCGAGGGGAAAAAAAATCAGATGGAAAAATACACAGCTGGGAATTAGGAGGGATCTTTCAGAGTCAATAAGGGCTGGTTACAGGGTCAGAGAAGGAAGTTTGTGGGTCAGTGGTGAAATGAAAGCAGTGATTACAATGGGAAAATGTACATATGTGTATTTGGCCAAGGAAAACCAAATAGTGCTTCTTATGTTATGGAAGATATGAGATGTTAAGAATTCAAAAAACAACAAAAATACCAGGGAAAAAGCATGCCCAGAAGGACTAAGGACAATAAGAACAGAGTTTTTAAAACTGTATTTGTATTGTTACAGACAAATGCTTAATAGAGATGGCAAAATTGCTAATGATACATAACAGGCAGAAACAGGCAGCAAATATTTCTGTTTGGTATTTGGAAAGGAGCAGGCAGCTATATTTGTCTCACGTCAAGCTGCTGAAGCACTTTCTAGTTCATTAATTATGTGGTCTTATTAAATATCATCTGCCAGGAATAAACACTGCAGAAGTGGTAGGCCAGGATGCCTCAGCTCCATGCCCTGCCTGATCCTGGAGAGAAGCCCAGAGCCAGGGATGCTGCAGGAGCTAAAGGTGAGTTGGCTCCTGGGGAGAAAACAGGGGGTGACCCAGATCGGTGCTGCCTGCTCAGCCTGGCTTTAATCCTACGCAAAGTAAAAGACAAGCTGATGTAAGATTCAATTAATAAAGAATTAAAGGATAGAAATCTAATTAATGCCAGTCCACATGGTTTATGGAAAACAATGCCTCGTCAAACAAAGCTGGCTCGTTCCGTGGTGGGGTGATGTTGGGTGAACAGAGGTGACTGCAACGCTGCACCAACCCACAATTCGTGAGGAGGAGGGTGCCTGGTCCCCCAAAACTGAGGTGGGCAGGCTGTCAGCAAAGGGTGTGCAGCTAGGGTGAAATGTGGGGTATGAGCAGCTCACAGCAGTGCAGGGACTCTTCCCTGCACAGACTCACCCCAGCTCCTGCCCCGCTGGCAGACTGGGGACATGCACAGGGACCCTGCTGCCACCCCCTCAGCTCCTAATGCTTGGAGTTTCCCGTGTTAACTGAGGCAGAAGGAGAACCCTGATGGCTGCCCCTCCTGCAGGAGGTATTCTGGCTGTCCCCCTTGATGATGTGTGAGGTGAAACGACCTCAACTCCTACTCTGTGCACAGTCAGCCCAGCAGCTGGTTTCCCCTTTTTTCTTTTCTTTTTTTTTTTTTTCATGATTCCCTTGTTGCTTTTGTGCTGATTTCTTTCTTCTTCTTCTTCTTCTTTGTTTTAATCAGGGATAAGATTACAAAGGCAAAATACACCCACAAACAAGGCACAAGGAGGGGGACAGGCATCTGTGCCATGTCCAGTAGTGCCCTGCACATCTGGTGATTGGCCTTCACCCCCAGCACAGTGTGAGGGCACTCAGGGTTCTGATGGGCACTGGGGAGGCATCCCCCACTTGCCAGGGGCAGGGGTTTATTATTCATATTTCTCCCATGCTGCACATCCCTCTGCTTTCACCTCTGAGGGGGAATTACCCTTAGAAGAAATGCAAAGATATTCTACAAAGGCAGGTCCCCAAGAATCTGCCACGTCACCTCGAGGTGCAGCACCAGCGGGGAGCGAGAGCTGCTTGTGGGGAGGGCTTGGGAAGTCTCTTATCAATGGGAAGGAGATGGAGGGAACAGCTTCTGTTCCAGGCACGTGAGCAAAGGGAAAAGGGAAACATCGAGGGCATCCCAGCACCTGGTGGGATGTGCCACCAGCCACGAGCTGAGCGAGGCCACATCCCTGTGAATCCCCGTGCATCCCTGTGCATCCCAGTGCATCCCAGTGCATCCCAGTGCATCCCAGTGCATCCCTGTGCATCCCTGAGCATCCCAGTGCATCCCTGTGCATCCCCGTGCATCCCAGTGCATCCCAGTGCATCCCAGTGCATCCC
>VZTB01006579.1:208946-226476 GCA_013397245.1 Thryothorus ludovicianus | reverse complement strand
GCATCCCAGTGCATCCCAGTGCATCCCTGTGCATCTCTGTGCATCCCCGTGCATCACAGTCCATCCCAGTGCATCCCAGTCCATCCCAGTGCATCCCAGTGCATCCCTGTGATTCCCTGTGCATCCCAGTGCATCCCAGTGCATCCCAGTGCATCCCTGTGCATCCCTGCGATTCCCTGTGCGTCCCTGTGCCCTCCCCGGGCGCCGTGTCCCCCGGCGGGAGCTCACGGCTCCGTCCGCACCAGCGCTGCCCGCTCCAGGCTCAGCCCTTGCCAGCCTCATTGCGATTCCGGGTCCTCGCGGCGTCTCCCGACACCGGATCATTTACAATGCCCAGGAGGCAAATACAATGACTCATTATTATTAGTTAATGAAGCATCCAAGCACTAAACCCACAGTCTGCCGAACGGATAAAGAGCTCAGGCTGAATCCGATTTACCACGCATCTCGCCGGCTCCTCCGGCAGCGATGGAGCTGCAGCCTGCTGCAGCCCCCGGCCCCTTCCCACCCTGGGAGCTGCCAGGGAGCGGGGCCAGGAGCATCCATCCCACTGCCAGAGCTGGCGAGTGCTGCTGGCGGCTCACCTCGCAGAGCAGAGACCACCAGCCAGGCGCTGGTATCCCTCTCCTGCAGTGGCAGATCCCCGACACAGAGCTGGCTTCAAAGCCACCGGCCTCCGGGGACAAGAGACCCCCGGGGACAAGGGATCGTGCTCTGCATGTCAAACCTGCACCAAGGGGTCAGGGTGGGATGAGGGCAGCACGAAGGACGTGGCACGTCCTTGGCTGGCAGCACGGATAATGCAGAATTTCTCAGGCTGCATCTCCCTTCCCAGAAGAATAAATATTTGATAACAAATTACTTTGAAGATAATCCACTTAATCCTTTGCCATGTCTCCAGGTTTCAATATAATTAAAGTGTGATTAATGTTCTAAAGAAAAGCTAAAACCCCATGCCTCTTCTTGCCCCCTCTCCCCAGGCTGCAGGGGATGGGTTCAGCCCATGGCGGAGACAATGGGGTCCCACCAAAATCACTGCTGGTGGCCAAGAAAAATCCAGAACTGGACCTACACACATCCTGCATGGCTCAAACCACCAGGCTTGGAGCAAGGACAGGCAAGCCAGATGTGCTTCTGGCACTGGGAAGGACTGACACAGGCATGCACTTCCCAGAAGCAGCTCACACAGATTTATCCCTGGACTGGGAAGGGGCTTTTGACCCCATATCAGCTTCCTAATGATTCTCCACCAGCCTCCCATTTTCATTAGCCCCTGTCCCCCACTCAGGGCTGCTGATGTCCCTCTGGTGTCCCAGTTTAAGGCTGTGGTCTGCAGAGCTGGTAGGATGCTCTTCTGCATCTCAAAGGGCTGATGCAGAAACTCCAAATCAGGACTTCCAGATCCTCAGCCCCTTAACCCCACCTCCACAGAGGCAAAAATACATTATGGTGGTATCTTGGCAGGGATACACACGTGACAGTGAGAACTGTGTGGGCTGGGGTGCAGCACAGAGGGGAGATGTGTGGGCTGTGCCCTGCTGATGGAGTGGGATCACCTTTCCACTCCTCAAGCACTGAAACCAAGGTTGAGTCAGTTGATTAAAAATAGAGAGTGAGGGGAGGTGTGAAAGCCATGGGAGAAAAAGGAAAATAGGAGAGAAATAAAGAAAAGCCAATCAACCTAAGACAATCTGCATTTGCCTCCCTGAAGGTCCTGGAGCTGGGGACCTGGCACTTGGGGTATTTCAGAGCTGAGATACCTCCAGGGAGTCATGGTGACACCTCCCTGGTGCTCCCAGATGTGGCAGCTCTGGTCCCCACGGGGATGATGGCAGCTCTGACTTGTCACACCTCACATCACACAGTGAGGGATCTGAGGGATGGCTGGGGGGTGCTGGCAGCAGGTGACACCACTGGAGTCGGAGGACAGGACTTTCCCTCTGCTCTTCACTTCCGGGCACAGCTGTCAGGGACTCAGATATTCAGAAACACCATGAGGTGCATCCTTCATTCCCAGCAGTGTCCCTTGTCCTGGAGCTGTTTGCAGCAAACCCAGGCTGGATTTTCTGGATTTTACTGATCACTGTTGAATGAGGTTCTCTACAGATCATCACCACAATGCCCCTGGGGCAACACAGACAGACGTTGTCCTAACCACATGTGTGTCCCCTACCATCAGGGTGGAGCAGAGGAGAGGAAAGAGGCAGCCCTGGCAGCTGACACTCACATATTCCACTTCCCCTGTGCAAAGCAGCTTTCCCAGCCATCACTGCGAGGATGGATATTGCTGCATGCAGCTCTGCTCTCGGTCCTGCATGATTGGTGCCACCAATTTGTCATCCCCAGGGAATTCCCCAGCTCAGAGCCAGCTCCTTCCAAGGCTGGGTGCCCTGAAGAGTTCCCAGCTCCAGCACAGGCTGAGGGGAGACAGAGGAGCAGCCACAATGGTAGAGCTGAACTGGGGTTGTTGCAGGAGATGATCCAGCCTGGGGACACTGCAGCATATCATGGGCAGGAGGTCTCGGTGCCAGGCAAGCCGAGCTGCCCCTGCCAGCCAGCGGAATGTCACACTTTGCCTGCACCTAACGAGGACATGGATCCTGGCTAAAATTAACACAGTGCTTTCACTGCTTCAGTCCTGGCAGGGCTTTCCTTGCTGTGTGCCCTAGGATGGTTGTGTCCTCAGGTCAATCCTGTTAAGAGAAGCTTTGGAGCTCAGGACCATTCATCACCAAGTTAAAAACCCCCTTAGCTCAGGGAGCGCGGGAGAGCGGCACAGAGCTGCGCTTATCAGACAGTTCAGCCCAATCAATGTCGGCTCTAAGGACACTGATAAAGCTGCAGTATTCAGAATATGAGGTTTAGCTATTGAATGTCAATAGCTGGCCAGTGCTTTTAAGCAGCAAACACAGCAAGCATCTCACTGCAAGTCAGGATGCTGCCCTGGAGCTGCTTCTGCAGCCGGCACGCGGGCAGGGACATGAAAATGTGCTGAAGAGAAGGAGCCAGTTGTCGAAGCCTGCCAAACTGTCAATGGAAAAAGAGTTACACTGCTGAAGGATCAGTTATTCAACAGAGATGGCAGTTTCATTGCTGGGATGAATCACAGAGCCGTGGCAGCCGTGCTGGGGGAACTCTGCCCGCCAGAGGCTGTGCAGCCATCAGGGTCCGTGCTGCTGGAAGCTCTCAGCACGATGCTGGGCACTAAGAGCAGCGTGGGTTTCCAACAAAATGCCATCAGTTTTTGCATCACAAGCTGCAGGGTTTACATTAAATGATAATCATAATGATAGGGAATAAAACTCAGCACGTTCCAGATTTTCCTCTTGCAGGTGCTCAGTCTGCAAGGCAGAAGAGCTCTGCTCAATGTACTTTGCTTTTGCTGTAGCCTGGGGTAGCCCTGAGGAAGGGAAGAAACAATTGCTTTCACAAGCCTTCCTCCCTGCCTCTTTCCTCCTTCTATTTTCCCCACAGAATTCAGACTCCCAAGCAAAACTCGGCAAAGAAACTCTCCCAGTGATCTCTGACTGAGCTCTCTGTAGTTAGAAGAGATATTTTAGGAGCATCCTGCTGGCCTTGTTCTCTCTCCCCTTATAGAACCTGGACAGCCATAGTGCTAAAGACCAGTGGAAAAGGGCTTGAAATCAGCCTCAACCAGCACCTCCAAAAACCACTTGTCAGTGCAGGAACCCCAAAGTCCCTTCCCTGGCTGTCCCTCCCCACTGTCCCCTGAGCCCTGAGATGCCCCTGAGGGCTGTGCCCACACTGAAGCACCTGAAGGTTCACCTGGGGCAATGCCAGCAGGCAAGTTTTGTATTTATTTCCCTTGAAAGTATGTCCTTAACGGGCAGTTAACATTATGCTTAAGTGACAACGAATTACACATTTCATTTAAGAGCAGGCACAAGGAACAGTGTAATTCCCTATAGACTAATGGTGCATTTCTCCTCACAGACAGTCAATTAAATATTTAATCAGCACAATAGCCAGTTAAGTATTGTATATGGCCATAAATACAACCCAATACATTTCCATGCCACATTAAGCTGGAGCTTGTAGACACTTGTCTCCTCAGCATCAGGCACGACAGCTCGGTCAATGCACCCTTCGAAAGCAGATTCTATTTATTTTCTGTCATATTAAGCAGGCATCATTTCTGTCCTGTCCCAGCCAAGTATATTAACTCCTCAGCAGCACCATGTGAATAATCTGCATCAAATTGTGGGCTGGGGGAAGATTCCTGCCTTCCTGCTCAGCAGCTGTTTGTGAGGTGACTGCAAATTTATTTGAATAATTTTTCTTCGGGTCACATCCTGGAGCTGCAGCAGTGGCTGGAGGGCCACTGCTCTCTGTGCTCCTTGGATGCTTTAGAAGAGATGAAAGATTCAGCAATTAAATCACACAAGCCAGAAGAAGAAAGGGAAAGAAGAGAATTCTGCTTCTCCTCATTTAATAGAGAGGGCTGAGGTTGGAAAAGCATGAAAATTTAGATTTGCAGACAGGGCACTGCCAGAAGGAGGGAGGGAGGGGTGGGATTTATGGAACCCTCCAAGGACACAGCAGAGCACTAGGTGTGGGTTTTTTGGGGCAGCACAGCACAGGATGTGGGCACAAGTGGAGCTGGCCCCAAAGGAGAACAGGGCTGGATCTGGGCATGCAGGGCCATGCCAGTGCAGTGGCCAGAGAGAAAAGCATTAATTCCTCTTTCCCACCATCTGGGAGATGTGTTCATTCCACCAGTATCTTCTTTCAGGCTTGATTTCTGCTCTGCTTGCTTTCAGTCCCCACTTCCCAAGCTCTCATCGGCTCAATTATAACCGTAAGAATAAATCTATTTACGGTGCATTGTTGCAAAATGAATCAATAAACCTGAAGCAAGCACAAGGCCAAATCCTCAACATCCTGAATGGTTTTGTGTCAGCTGCAGCAGGGGCTGCCTCCCACATCCCCCCTGAGTCTCTCAGGTGAGTGCTGTTGGCAAGCACAGGGTTCATTTCTGGGACAGAAAGTTAAGCACATGGATTATTGACAGATGATTTTCTTTTCTTTCCTGAGCAACTTCAGGTAAAACTCAAAATCATCTTTTTAGTTTTGGCAGCCACACAGTGCTGGTAAAGCAATGAGAGGAATATGAACCCTTGCTTGTGGAGATAAGCTGTGCTTGGAAAAGGGGTCTTTGCTTGATTTCAAAATTTCAAGAACATATCAAGGGCACAGAACCTAAACATGGGAGAGCTCCCAAAAATCGAGGACCATGTAACTAGAGGGGTGTACCACAGTAAATCCTGCAAAATGCCTCTGGAAAAGGCTGTTCAAGGCTTGTGAGCCACCCTTTGGAGAGCTGGAGGCTGTGAAAGGTGGTGTGTAAGGAAAAGTCTAACTATGGGAAAGACACCAGATTTTGGTTCATTTTGCCTGTTTATTAGAATAGTTTCTGGAGAGATCTAATAGATTACATAAAGGTTTGGGAATGTAAAGGCTCCCTAACTCACTGGGGGCCAATGCAGCCCAGGCTGAGAGGGTTCACACCTTCCCAGAGAGCTGTGGTGGCCAGCCAGGGCTGGGACAAGCGGCCTCACAACCTCACAGAGCTTCATTCTGACTCAGTGTTCCATCCTCTGCCAGGCTTTTGCTGTCTGCATCATCTTGGCTGAGGCACAGACAGGCTTTAATGCCCTCAGTTCTGTGCCCCTTGCCTTAATTACAACCTGAATTTCATCAGAAGTCAGTTTGATCCTAGGCACGGGGAGAAATGGAGCTGGGAACCTGCCCACAGGTGCCCCCAGCCACCCCCACGGGCTCCCTACTAATAAATCCCCTTCCATTAGGAAACAACAGGCAAGTGCCAAGGGTGGTTTACACTTCTCTGCCTCTGTTGCTCTTCGTTCAACCTCTGCAACAGCTGCCAGGAGCCATAAATCACCAAGCACAGGCCTGGAGCTGGGGATCACTGTCTTGTAAAACAAACATCTTCCAGATTTTGCAGCACCTGACGCTGGTTACAAACTGTTGGTTGTCAAATTCTTCCTCTTCCATTTATTTCCCAGCCCCTCATCTCTGCGACTCCTTGTCTGCTATATATCTTCCGTTTATTGTTATTTCTTTTCCCCCTTTGTTTTAATAACTCTTTTACTGTGGATTCTTGTAAAAACAGCTGCTCCAGCCAGTNAAAAAAAAAAAAAGAAAGAATATCTGGAAACAGATGCCCTGGCATTGTTTCAGCTGTAATCTGTTAGATTTATAATTCCTCTTCAGTTCAATATTGATTCAGAATAAAGCAACTCAAAACACACTGGCAGCTCACATCTTTTTGTAGTCTTCTCCAGTCTTTCTTCTTCTCTGCCACAACATTTCTCTTCATCCACATAACTAAAATACGTGGAGGAACAATCCAATCCAAGCTGATGAGAGATACCCAGGTGCCTGTAGAGCAGAGGGTTTATGTCTGTGGAAGCTCAGAGGAATGCTGTCAGGTCATTTTTTATTGTTTTAATTTCTTTCCTCTTGTCCAGCATTATCTGCCTCCTCTCAGCACACCCCTTAAGTCACTGCCTTGTATTTCAGGGATTTTGGGAGTCCCCAAAGATCACAGGGAGGCAGTGGCAGCCTGGCAGCCCTGAGCCAGAGCACAGTGCCTGCCAGAGGACACAGCTGGGGCCATTCCCCTCGGGCTCTGGGTGCAGGAGCCCAGGGATGGGCACTGAGGCTCCTCCTCAGCTCATCTCCCGCTGAGCAGCTCCACAGGGATCAGTGAATCCCCTGGCACCACACTGGGAAGGAAACACTAGAATTCCCCTTCCATAAAGTGCCTTGAGAGCCCTCACAGGACAGGAGGAAGCTGTTAGCACACATCTCAGGTCTGTGGAAAAAAAAGCCCATTTAGGATGCATGTGTTAAATATAAGGCACCAGATGTCCCTGAAGCCTGACTGTAAGTGGCTCGAGGGCCACACCACCCACCCACCAGCACACAGATTGCTTTTGACTGACCCCACACCAATGAGATTCTACCTAAGTGCTGAGTGAAAGGTTTTTCTGGAGCCTAAAAGAAGAATCCGACCTTCTGAACATTTACCCACACTTTAGACAAAGCCACCTGCCTCTTACATCTCAGTTTCTCTCAAGCCCATTTGCTTTGAATGGTTGGGATTATTTATAACTGGCCAAGTCCAGGGCTCCTTGCTCATTCCTGAGAAAGCTCTGCCAGTCCCACAAGCTGCATCTTCCCACTGGAGCTCTCATGAGAGTACTGTAAATTAATTTTGTATTAATTTCTTCATTAGGAGTGGTAGCCTGAGTTCTCATTAGATTGTAAAAACTCAGATGGTCTCCAGTCTCACATCTCACCCAGATATGGTGCTACCCACATTCTTCAAGCCCAGCAGATCCCTTTGGGTTTCCCCTTGGATTCTCCCCTGTGTTCTCTTCTCCTCTGGCTGCTTTTCCCTCTGAGGAAATGAGCCATGGGCAGCACACGAAGCTCAGCAGCCACGTGTGTCTGTGCTTACCTAAAGCCAGGCTCTAAGAGGCACAAATTTAGAAAGTACCAGTCCTATGATAACGTGGGAAATGCCACTTCCAGCAAAGCCAAACTGCTGAAGGGAATTTGATTTGGGGAAACAACTCCCAGTCCTCCCAGCCCACAGCCAGGCTGTCTCAGCTGGGCAAGAAGTTCCCCTGGCTCTGTCACATGTCAGCCCAGAGCTGAGAAATCCTCCAGTGATCATTTGCATCCCTGTGCCTGGAATGGCAGAAATGCTCCCAGAAATGCTCCCAGAGGCTCTACATCAGCAGAAGAGCTGCTCTCCATGCTGTCTGTCTGCAGACTGGAGTGTCCTGTTCTCCCCAGCATGGAGCCTCGTGTCAGGGTGGGTGATGTCTCCAGCAGCCAGGAGGGATGGGGAGGCACTTGCTTTTAGCAAGCTCAAAATCCATCTTCACCATGTTGGCCCAGCCTGGAACATGTGCTAGCCAGGGAAAACGCCAGACAGGAGCACTTAGCGTGCTGAGAGTCCCTGTGGTCCCCAGCTAGCTGTCAGGCACAGCCTGCTGTAACCAGACAGCCAAGGTCCCCTGCACCCTGCCCAGTCTGCATCTCAGCAGAGCACACAGACAGCTCTGGAAAGTCACCAGGGAATGGCAATAGTGGAGTAACTGCGTCCTTCCAGCAAAACAGCTTGGAAGGGAGAGGTGGTTGTGGGTCTGGGGTGCACCAGAGTGTCAGCACATCCTGAGCAGGTCAGCAGAGTGACAGACAGCAGGAAAGCCTCCCTGCCTCTGTGCTCAGCTCTCAGAAACAGTGGTGGGGTTTGCAGCTTCAGTGTGTCACATTTTCTGTGTTGTCCCCTCCTTCCCATAGGAACAGCACCAGGACTGAGCCCTTATATGAGCCCTCAGATCTGTCAGCCAGAGAGATGGGGCCTGTGACCTGCCTGAGGTTTGTCACAGCATCCATGAAGTCTGATGGTGCAAAACAACTGGGATTTAACAAATTGGCAAGGGAGGAAAAGAACCTCTTCTGTTGAAGCATTTCCAACCAGCTCTGTGGTCACTGTATTTTTCTTTCTAAAACTGATGTGTTGGCAGAGATGCACAACCCACGCACAGTCCCTCAGGGTGGCCTCTCCCTGCCTTGCATCTCCCACCTCTCCAGCTCATTTCCAGCACAATTCCCCACTGCTGTCCATCACCACTGTTAGTTACTCTGCCACTCTGCATTTCCAGGAATTTGCAAGTGCACAGCCTTTCCCACGCAGTCCCTGATGCCCATGGCAGGGACTGGTCCTGTCCAAGCCCAGGGAGGGACAGGGTCCCCTGGGGAGCAGGATGGTGTGGGGAAGGCTTGCTTGCCCTGGCAACCACTGTGCCAGGAGCTGGCAGAGCCATCACCAACCAACCCAGATTATCCTAATTTGATTATTTGTTGGCTGCCTTCAGGGTGCCAGAGAACCACGCACACAGCCAGGACACGCCCATGGGTTGGTGATGGAAATTCATTAGGCTTATTGCACACCCCATTACACAGTTATGAG
The DNA here is from genome assembly GCA_013397245.1 of Thryothorus ludovicianus. Taxonomy (NCBI): domain Eukaryota; kingdom Metazoa; phylum Chordata; class Aves; order Passeriformes; family Certhiidae; genus Thryothorus; species Thryothorus ludovicianus. The sequence continues at coordinate 217,445 of VZTB01006579.1, read as the reverse complement.
ACTCTCTGTGGCTCTGACACAGCTCTCTAGAAGGTTTTCAGTCACATTGCTCCTCCTTGGTCTATCTGTATTTATTTCAGAGAAGAAAGGGGGTGCTAGGCATGATGGTGGCTGGAGAAACAGTCCATGTGGAACTATTCCCAGAGGAGAGTCCACACTTTTGCAATCCCTGTGCAAGGAGCAGGGAAATGCGATTTTCCAGATGAGAGCATCTCTTCTCCAGTGCCGGACACATTTACTGTGTTTTGCTTTCCTTCTCCCTTCTCTGACAGCCCAGCAGCAAAGCAGAATGTTTTGGTTCACCCAGCTCCTCCCATGCTTGCTTTCCTGGGCAAACCTATGCGTCAGCTTCAGGCTGAAATCCAAGAGTCCCAGAATCGACTTTCTTATTCAGTTTCCAACAAATTAAGCAAGCAAACACCAGAACTCTGCAGGAGTGTTCTGGAGCACAGAAGAACATGAACCCCTTCCATGTCTCTGCCCTGGTAATAGGGGGACCTCCAATACCACCCCTCTGATCCTCTGACCACTTGGCTCAGGCCAAGGAACTCTTCTGGGTGTTACTCCCCCTCTGCAGCCTCTCTGTGATGTGAACAGGGTTCAGCCTGAGGTCTTCCTGGGTGGGTGAATTCTCCTGTCTCCTCTGAAACTTTTTGATGTGTTTCCCAGGAAGAAAAGTCTGGGGGAATCCCAAGGGAAGTGCTTTGTCTTACAGTGCTGTGTACTGCAAGATGATGGTTATTAGCACGCTCAAAGCAGCTGTCAGTTATCTTTCATCCTGCTCTATCCCCTGGGAAAAAGGCAGAAAGCTCTGCACAGGGCTTTGCTCAGTAAGCTCAAGTCTTTAACACAGGGCTGCTGAATTAACAATCCTCAGCAGCAGTAACAGCAATGGGATGTGACAGCCACAGCCTGGGATCTCTGGTGCCTCGTGTGGGCCCTGCACATTCACCTTCTAAGCAGCATGGATGTGGGACATGCAGGATTTTGCTTCCCAAGCTTCCTCCAAAAGCAGCATCATCCCTCCTCCATTCCTGTTCCCACCCAGCCCAGTGCTGGTCCCCCCACAATGTCCTCCCTGCAGAAGGAGCCCAAGGAGCACTGAGAGCCTGTCACAGTGAGTGTCCCAGGTTAATCACTGCCTCTCACGCACACAGACACTTAAGGTTGTTGTTTGCTGCCCCAGGAGACTCATTACTGGCTGCCTCACAGGGCAGGAGGAGAGGAAGGAGGAGGATGGGAGGGATGCACTGCAGTTTACAGGAGGAGGAGAAGAAAGGTCATTTGGGATCTTCGGGATGAAGGCAGCACTGAACTTCATCCCTCCAAGTGCAAATGTCTGCTCTGAGTAAGTCACTGTAGTATCTTCCCAGCCAAAGAAGGGGAAAAATCCTTTGAAGCAGAGGCTGCTTTTTAGAAATGCCTGTTGGGACAGGGCCTTGCAGGGAGAAAACTGCCTCTTCATTGACCTCCAGATAATCTCTGTGTACTTCTGTATATCAGAGTTAAAATATAACAGAATTTTGGTTGAATTACAAGATTCAGCTGATGGGAGCTGTACAATTCCTTCCACGATGTCTTTGTGTGTCTCAGAGGCCAGAAGCTTTATCAGGCTCTGAAGAAATAGAAAGAACAAGAGCAACCCTGGGGATGTGAATAAGAAAACATGAGGTATCCAAGCCTCTGATGTTAAGATATGAATTCATCTCTAAAAGGTAAAAAACTGGCAAAATACACTGAGCAACTGAGCAGCTCCATCCCTGGTTGATGGCTACCTGCAGCCACAGGGCAGCCTGGAGGAGTGAGGCTGCCTGAAGGTGTGGAGGGCAATGTCTTGGAGACACAGATAAAGGTCTGATCTGATCCAATAGGATTCATCCCACAGCCTGAGCAGCGAGCTCCTGGTGCCACAGAGCTCCTGGTGCCACAGAGCCCTGGTGACACAGAGCCTGTGGTGCCACAGAGCTCCTGGTGCCACAGAGCTCCTGGTGACACAGAGCTTCTGGTGCCACAGAGCCCTGGTGCCACAGAGCTCCTGGTGACACAGAGCCTGTGGTGCCACAGAGCTCCTGGCTCTCCCTGTTCATCACCATAGATCAGCACCACGACTCCAGAGAGCACCTGNTCCCACCCCATCCCATCCCATCCCATCCCATCCCATCCCATCCCATCCCATCCCATCCCATCCCATCCCATCCCATCCCATCCCATCCCATCCCATCCCATCCCACACCAAGTCTGCCTTCCTTCTCTGCCTCTCAAACAGAGCATTTTTCTGCCTTTCTTTTGAGAGACAGAATATAAAGGACAGAGGTCCTGGTTTCCTTCTAGCTCTTGAACACAAGAGCCCTTGGAGAGGATCTATTTTAAGAGAGGAGAGCCTTCCCACTGCTGGCAAAGCGGCCCAGCAAGGGCAGGCTCAGTGCCGTGCCCTCCAGTCGGGCACTTGAGACACCTGCTAACAGCCACTCCAGCTGCCAAATGCTGCTCCAGCAGTGGCAGAAATCAGTGTCTCCATGACAAGCTCTGGCAGGATCCATGGGGAAGAGGGGGGAAGGTGAAGCCCTTACTGCACACCTTCTGCACTGGCTCATGGCACAGTGGCAGCAATGCCACCTTCTCCCTGGGGTGGGCAAAAGCACCTGCTGGGTGGCTCAGGCCCCCTTCAAGGCTGAACATGTTGTGCTTTCAACCCAGAGGGCTAAAGAAGCAGGAAGCTCCCATGGGGAGAGCTGCCCAGGCTCCTCTTGCTGAGGGCAATAATTTTTTCCTCAGAATGAAAAATCCTGAAGCTGATTTTATATCAGATGCAGAAGGCAGGGCAAGATCTCACCAAGGCCACTTGGCACATTTTGTTCTGTGCTTCGAATCGTAGAATCATTTAGGTTGGAGGAGACCTTTAAGATGATGGAATCCAACTTTTAATCCAGCACTGCCAAGTCTACCACTAAAGCTGCCCCAGGCTTTTCCTCTAGGGTCACATCTAATCTTGGAAAGCCCCAGGGTGTCCACTCCAGCCTTGCCTGGTAGGTCATACCCTGCTTTTCTGATTCTCCACTTGGGAAGGTGCTTCTTGACATCTGTTCTGAATTTGACTATTCCCTGTTTAGGTTTTATAGACAATTTTCCTCTCTCCTTGTTAATTCAGATATTATCCATATCACTTAAGTTTTTAATCACTTCACCTAAATTTTCTTATAATCAGCTTTAGTTTTCCCTTTCCATATTTTTTTAGTGGTGGGTTAAGCATCTTTATCCTGATTTCCCCTTTCCACATGGTTATTTTTTAGTGGAGTAAACAGAATTTATCGCACTTAGCAAATAATCTGTTAAAAGAGATCTTGAGCATGTAAATGTTCTGATCCACTGCAGATCCCCCCTAAAGAAGACTTTGGACCTCAGTGACATTCCTCTCACCCCAGCATCCAGCATCTTGCATCCAGCAAGCTGGAAGAAGAGCAGACCTGTGCTCCAGGTTCAGCTCAGTGATGTAGAAATGAATCCTGTTCACAGGAAAGCTGCAAACCTCCATTGAAATCAGCTCTTTGCTGCTCTCACATCTGCGTTGGATAGCCTCTTTAAATTGCCCCTTGTCAAAACCATGCAAGCCCTTGGCAAGCCCATTTTAAGAGCTGGTACCTGTTCCAAGCACTAATGACTGCTACAGGGAACACAAAAGCGAGGCTGAAGGCTACGGTGCTCAAAGCTGCCTTAATTATTAGAGCGTGAGCTTCCAAATCCCCGGAGAAGCACAGAGAGTGTTGGCCTCAAAACCCACGGCGTGCTCAGAGAAGCCAGGGAGTTTTGGGGACATCTTGACTGCAGTCTGTCTGCCTGGCTCCACCGGACTTGGAATGAGTCCGATTCATTGCAGCAGCTCTGAATTCAGAGCAGAGGGAGCAGACAAGGCTCATTGCCTATTCCAGCCAGAGAGACTGCAACAGCATTTGTGGTTTTCGTTTTTTTTTTAAAATAAGGTTACTTGAGTAGACAGCCAGGAATAGTCACTCTGTCTCCCCATTCCTAGACTGAGCCCCACTGATAATTATGCACAAACTGTCAGGGTTACTTTGGGAAATCAGTTCTAGAACTAAAGCAGCCTGTCATGGCTTTGTGCAAAGCTTTGCCTGGGGAAGTGGTGTCCTCGATGACCACCAAAGTCCAGCGGGGACAGCTGGGACCATTCAGACCCTGCACAGTGCAGCAAGAACTTTTTCTCTCAGCCACTAATGCTCCTGAGGGCTGGGCAGCTTGGCCAAGAGGGATATGGATTCATGCTACTCCTGAGGAAAGATAAACTCCTGTGCAAAGGAAATCTCTGGATATGGAGGTGCATCCGTTTGCAATGTGGAATGTGTGAGGCTCCCTCCTTGCTTCATACCCTGCTCCAGTATTTATAATCCCAGCAAGCCATCACTGCCTCATCTTCCAGCACTGTACTTCAACTTAGACATCAGCAATTTCCCCTGCCACAGGCAATCAGTGAAATTACCTGATTTAAGGCCAGAGGAGCCAAAAATGTCACACTTTGGAAAACTCTTTCCACAGCTTCATTGCTTTTGCATGACTCCAGGCTGCAGACAGACCCAGTCACCACTTCTATTTTGCACCAGGCTGGAGGAGTGACCACAGGCGATGGCATCACTTTCCAAGCTACATCCAGCTTCAGCCACCCTCTCCTGCCCTGCACTGCTGAGCTCTGTTTGTCCAAAGTAAATTCAGGCAGATTTCCCTGTTGACCATGAGGATTTTGCTTGCTCAGGTGGATCACCATTTTTATTTTATTTATTTTTCTGCTAAAAGTCTGTTCAATGCAGATAAAACCTCAGGTCTGTCATGCCACAGGTAACTCCCAACCAGGGCACAAGGATTCATGGATGTTGGTGCTGTCTCTTCATTTCTTGGGAGGAATGGGGAAAGGGTTGGATGCTCTCCCGCAGTGACAAGGTTTGCAATTTCTTTTTAAAAGCCTGTAATCATCTCACTTCTGTGAGCTATTCAGGCATTTACATTGTTTTTCAGCATCTTGAGTGCTGGCTGGAAGCAGCTCCAGGGTTTGGGGGAGTGCAGCAGGATCGCTGTGGGGGGCTGTGCTGACAGGCACCCCCACACTGAGCAGAGGGAGGGCTGTGCTCCTGCCCACAGGTGAGCAGGTTCCTCAGCATTGTCTTTCATCAGGAAATAAAAAGGGGGGAAAAAACCCCAACAAATCAATTCTGTTCACATGAAATTTGAGCTGAACTTCAACTAATAAACACTGAAGGATAAAGAAATGCCATGAAAACAAAAGTCCTGTTGTGACACAGCTATGGCTGAGGTTCATTCATTTTTTAGAGATTGTTTTTCCTTTTCTCCTCCTGGCTAAAAATGAGATTTTCAGAAAAGAGAAAGCATCACCAGCATACAAACACATATCAAGAAAGGAGCTGCCTTTCCCTGTGGGTGCAGCCATCTGACACTGGACACAGTGTGGACGCAGAGACCTAATTCCATCCCCCACAGTGGTAACATGCATCTGCAGCATCTGGGAACCCAAGGGAAAACCCTAACAGGCTCTTGGGTGGTATTTTCCCCTGTTTCCCCCTTGCAGATATGCCATCCCTCTGGCAGTGTTTTCTCCCCTAACCCGTGCTGTGAGGCTGGCACAGCAGTGGGAGCATGGAAAGCCAGCTCTTGTCTCACTTATGACCATTTAGCAGGAGAGGAAGGATCCCACAACCATTGACCTCACTCAGAGGGATCCAAAGGACTCCCTGCCTTCCATCAGCCACCCCTGCAGAAGTTGCAAGGTCGAAATGCAGCCCTTGACATGAGTCAGCCCTTGCCCTGAGGAGCTGCAGTCGGAGGAGACCAGAAGGCAGGAGAACACTGATTCCCTAAGTCTGTGCCATCTCGTCTCCATGCTGTCATGCCATCTGTGGGCTTTATCCCAGGAACTCCTGTCACATCCACTCCCATTAGCATTTTTCAATGCTCTCCTGCCCTTTCCCAGCATCTGCTGACCAAGTCCCTCTGGTCAAGCCTGCTCCTCATCCTTCATCAAGGCTTTTAATTTTCGTGATGCTGTTACCCACTTTTGCTGCACTCTGCCCTGCAGCAGCTCAGCACAAAAGCTGCAAAGCAGGAAACCCAGCTCACAAGCAAAGAGAGCTACCAGACGGGGATTGAGCTGCTATTAATTTATCCTATATTTGTTTTGAAAAGATGCCTGGGGAAGGTACACCATTTCCCTTTCCAGTTAGAGGCTTAACAGCCACAGGCTTTCTCCTTGCTCAGAAATGTAAATCCATGTTTATTTTGCACGTACCCGATCAATCCCCAAGGCATTGCATCCAACAGGCCAAAATCAGAGCTCTGTCTCCACCAAAACACTTCAGGGAGAAAGAGGAGAGGGAGACATGCTCTACCTTTACTAGAAGAAACATCTATTTGTTTGGGACCGAGGCAGCTGCATGGAGTATAAATTATTTTAATTGGTAAGCCCAACAGGACTCATTCTCTTAAAGCAGAAAGGGAAGACCTGGAACATCCATTTCCAGGTTGACGACTGAGGAGCAGCCAGATTTCAATTCCTATGAGGCTCTTCAGAGGGTTTGATCATTCATGGATGCTCTCACATATACAAAATACTAATCTACCTGCAGCACCAGCCATAATCTGTTCCCAGTTAAAACTTGTGCAACTCTGCTGAAGCCAATTTATGAAGCAAACATTTAATTTAGCGAGCAGGCTCACAATCCTAAATTTAAACATATGTCAAGCCAGCTAGTGGCTTTGTTTTAATTAACTCTCAAACTTTGTGGCTGTCATTTCTTTATATAAATGAGGATGTTCTGCCAAGGGCAGCCTGTGAGCCTGTGTGCATCCCTAGGAAACCTCCTGCTATTTCACAGCCACTTTTCAAAGAGCTCTTGCAGAGGCAAGGGGATGTGGATGTTATTATAAAGGTCCATATGGCAGTACACTGGCACTGCAGCATTAAATCAGAGATATTGTAGCTTTCCAGCCTGGATCCTCACAGTACCAGGTAATGTATACGTAGCTTTATTGTTGTACAATTTTAGTGGCTATGCATTATTCAGGAGCAGCCTAAGTCTCTGCACTGCCGGAGGTGATTCAGTGATGATAAAGAGAATATGCTTTGCTCTAAAGGCAGTAGTGAAGGGATTTCACGGGTCGGTATCTTCTCCACCCACGGAGAAACAATGGAAGCGTTAACACTTCTGGTAAAGAAATCAGCTGGCGACAAATTCTCATCGATAATTAAAATGAAAGTACAAGCTGCCTTAACATGTAGTTAGACTTAGGAACTCTAACCTGCTCTCTAAATTAAATGCTTTCCTTGATAATTTGGCTCTCGCAGCAGGCACTGAAATCTGCGGGAAGATGCCATCTAGTGGGTTATGGAAGTTTATTTAAGTTTAAATCCACTTGCTGGTGGTGTGGGGCGAGGGTGGCCAGAACTGCGAATGCTGGGGTGCGCAGCGCTTTCCGTAGACTTTTTGTTGTTGCTCCAGGAAATTAGGTATTTCCCCGCGGGGGTTTGCATTGGAAGAGAACTAATATTTATTTTACCAGTGCCCAGCAGGGCACCGGATTGTCACAGCTTTGCTGTTGACACAGCCGAGCCTCACGGCTGTTGTGCTGGCAGAGCATCTTCCTGAGCGCCGGGCTGCGTGCTCTTCACTGAGGAAACGGATCCGCTCCCCATTTTTGGGAAAGCTGTGCCGCCATTCTTTTTTTTTTCCTAAAAAGACACTTCAGTCACTATCCTCTGCCTCTAAATTATGTAGTTTACATTATAGTTGAAGCCACTTAATTGCTATCCGACTAAACAGCACTGGATTTTAATGCGAACCACGGATGGGGATGGATTTGGAGCGATCCTGCCTGTTGGTGTGGCCGGGGATGGCATCTCCATCCACGGTGGAGACTGGCGTGTCCCCCGGTTATTGTGTGCCCGTGGGGCGAACTCCAGCCCTTTGGGGACCACCTGGATTCTTTGGAAAGAACTGAGAGCTTTTGGGGAGCGCTCGGACCCTTTTGGGGAGAGCCCGGACCCTTTTGGGAGCATCTGCAGCTCTCAACCTTCAGGCCGCTCTGCTTCTCCCAACCCTAATCCCCGCTCCCATCTAAGGGGTGCCTCCCTATTAAGGGGTTTTATTAAGGGGTTTTTAAGCCAATTAACCACCCGGACCCCCCCCACCAGCGGCCGGTTCGAATCCCGCTCCGGCGGCGCCCGCCCAGACACCCCGCCGTGCCGCGGCACGCTCGGAGCGCCGCTCCTAGAGAGCCATTAGTGGGGAGCGATTAGCGGGGAGTCATTAGCGGAGGGTCATTAGCGGAGGGTAATTAGCGGGGAGCGGGGGCGGGGCCTCCTCGGGCGGTGGGCGGGGTCGCGTTGGCCGCGCCCCCCGCGCGAGCGGAGCGGAAGTGCCGGAGTTGCCGCCCGGCGCCGCCGCCGAGCGCGGGCGAAAGTTGCGCTCCGGGAGCGCGGCG
>VZTB01006579.1:126283-208720 GCA_013397245.1 Thryothorus ludovicianus | reverse complement strand
GGGGGTTCCGTGGGAGCCGCCGGGCGAGGGTCGAGGGGGTTCCGTGGGAGCCGCCGGGCGAGGGTCGAGGGGGTTCCGTGGGAGCCGCCGGGCGAGGGTCGTGGGGGTTCCGTGGGAGCCGCCGGGCGAGGGTCGAGGGGGTTCCGTGGGAGCCGCCGGGCGAGGGTCGGGGGCTCCCGTGGGAGCCGCTGTCGCTCGGGGCGTGTGCGGGGCTGGCGCGACCCCTCCCCATCACAGAGCGGGGCTCGGAGCGGCAGCCGCCCCCGTAAGAGGAGAGGGCAAGGGTGGGTAGCCAAGGTGGGTTCCTGTGGTCCCCGGAGCTGTTTTAACCCCGCGAGTACTTTCTTGGCAATTCAGGGGTGCCGGGGCACGAGAGTCTCCTTGCCTTTATTTGTCTGAGCGTGGTAAGGGAATACAGCAAGGTCTCTGCTTCTTGCTCAAGGAGTGGGGAAGGGGAGCTCGTCCCATCCGTGCGCAGGAGAGAACGGCAGTTCCGTTTCCCAAGGGTGTGCCTCCGTGCCATTTCTCTTTACCTGCCTTGGAAGGGTGTGGGAAGCAAACATCACCTGTTACTCGGCGTCCCCGCAGAGCTTAGGGCGAGGGCTAGCAGAGAGTACCAGGTGGAGCTGGAGGATTATGTCAGAGGAGTGATGCTCCTTTGGGAAAAGAGAAGCGGATAACTCTTCCTGAGAGGCAGAGGATGCCCGCCGGATATATGGCCTGAGGATGTTGCAACACATGGCTGCGTTCCTTTCTTGTCCCACTGGTGTAGTAGTAAATTTAACAGCCTAACCTGTCTGTGTAGCGTGTGAGTCACGAAGGCTGGATCACCCAAATTAGACGTTTTGGAAGCACAGTTTAGCTGCACTTACTTTTGGCTGTGTAATTGCTTTGTCCCCTTCTGGGTTTAGCTTTGTGCCATTAAGAATGATTGGGACTTGAAAGCTTGAAATGTCATTGTGTAACTATCAGTTCAGCTGCCACTCTAAAAGGCTCTGCTTGTTCAAAACCACTTAAAACTCTTAGTTGTCTAAATCTTTCCCTCCTTGGAGACTTCCTGCTGTAACTGCACCGTAAAGGTGGAGAAACCTGCTGTGACAATTTTTGCTCTGAGGGAGGAAAGGCTCTCAAAGCGCTGTACTCAAACTGGGACTGAGCTCTTCTTTCCCCCAAGAAATGCTTTTTACAGTGCAAGCTTTCTAGTGTAAGTCTGGTTATAACCATGCTTATGTCCCATGCTGCTGGGGAAAGGGATCAGCTGTTGCCTGTCATAAAACATAAATTTGTAGCAGATCCTCATATCTGCACAGAATTCCTTTTGACATGATCCCACAGTGATCATTACATGCCTGGAGTTCCTGATGTTACTGCCTTATGCTTGTACTTCCATGGGATGCAGGGAATCTATTTTGCATGACTGGTAAAATTCACTCCCTGCTCCATAGCTTCATGTGGTGTGGTATTAGGGTGAAATGAAGACCTTTGTAAAATCATGTGTCCTCCAGAGGTAACGAGGAGAAAGTTGGTAATTATTCTTAGGAGGCTCCAAAGTGGCTTTTATGGTTTTGGTCTTCCAAAATTGCCCTTGTTCTGTAGGTGTAAGCCAGGCAGTATCTCTGCTGGTTTCTGTGTCCTTGCAGTGTTCTCGGTGCTCAGGTATCCTGGGTGCCCATGTTGTACACAATGCCTGCTCCATTTTTCTTTATGTCTCTGTAAAGTATGGCAGCTGTCAGTGATTTGAGATCTGCTTTTGTTTTGATGGTGTGTGGAGCTGGGCAGGAAACGCCTGTGCAGCTCGCAGGAAAATTCGCAATAAAACCTCTCTGCACTCGTGTAAATCAGAGTTGCTGGGTTTTAGGCTGAAGGCTTCATCTTCCAGTCTAATTAATGTGGAGTTATGGGCTGCAGGGGGTCTGTGAGTGAAGATTTATTTGTGTCATGTGCTTATTTTTTGAATGATTTGGCCCTGCAATGATAGCTCCAGTTGCATTGAGCGAGGGAAAACATAGCCTAAAGGACAACAGGCTGTCTTGGTAAAAATAATTTCAGATGAAGCAGAATAAAAACAACTCAAATGTGATTCTGTTTTTCTGCTTAGTTGTGTGGGTTTGTTTTACTGTTGTCATAGAGGTATCTGCCAGCCGACTGCAGAGAGTTTTTTGGGCATCCTCACAATCAATGGTTCCAGCCTCCCTTCCTCGGTCCCGACAAGCATTCATGTGTTTTGTACTTAATAATCAACTTCCAGCTTGTAAATGAATATGCTGTTTGTCTGCTTGTTCCTGAAGCCGTTCGAAAGAGCTGAATTCTTAGTACAAAAACTCCAGATGATAGGAGAGAATATAATGAAAAAATATATTCAGAGCAGTCAGAAAAGATTTTCTTCTGTTTCTGTCTTTAATTTGCCTTTTTGTGCAGGCTAATCTTTGAATTGAGGACATTTCCTATGTACTTCAGAATTGAGCTTCTCAATGAAATCTCTGTCCAGGCTCATTCTTTCTCTTTAAATGGTGTGTGCTGTTTCAGTCAGTAGTTTTATCCCTCAGAGTAACAGCAGAAGAGAGGAAAAGGTTTTTAGAAACAGCTGAATTAAAGCTATAAAACAATTTCTAGAACCTTGTCATGGTGCTAAAATTTTGAAGTTTGAAGCCACCTAGGAGCTGTTGTCTGTCTGTGCTGCATGCTACCTTCAATAACATGGCAATGTACATAACTATAGGTGATTTGGCTTTATTTAATCTTTCTAGTGCCTGAAACAAATGTTGTCAGAAAATTAAGCAATCAGAAATGATGTAAATATATTCTAGGAAAGATTATTCTAAATGGTTTATGCGGAAGTGCCTAGGCAGCTAATTGCTTCTGTATTTACATGTTCAGGGGAAACATTATGGTGGCTGAAAATAGTGTCTGGCTTTAATAAGGAGGGTGAGGTTCCTGCTCTTTCCTTCTGCCTTTGGGTTTGTTCTTTTGCAGCTCTGTGAGTGCTTCTCACTCCACAGAGGGGAGATGGAGAGAAGTCATCAAGGTCTTGGCCTCAAGGTCGTGCTGCAGATCTTAGAGAAGCTGAAGCTTTGAGTTAGTCCTCACTTAACTGCTGTGTGCTCAGAAGTGGCATCTGTCACTCTGTACAGTGGCTCGGCAGAGGAGATGATCTGGGAAGTCCATTTTTTCCTGGGGTGTGTAACAGGTCTGGCTTTAAATGGGGATGGTGGCACCGTGGCACTGGAGTGTTTCTGCTGACTGCTTGGGAGCTGCTTTGACTTCGTGACTGTGCTGTTTGCTCACCACTACGTGTGTCTCGGTGTGCTCACGGAATGCAGATTGACTTTTCTGTAGATTCATCTTTTTCTTTTTTTAACAACTATTCAGTAAGTAAAAACATACGATCTGTGGGTGTGGGGGTAGGAAGAAGCAAAAGGAATGCAGCTATTCCTTTTGTCTCTTGGATCTCTGCTGTCTGCCTCAGCGGCTGCTGAGCATCCTCAGCCGAAATGTTTAATTGATGTGGATGTGGCTTTGCAGTGTGTAAACCCTGGGTGAATTAGGCTGTGGGCTGGTGGATTGTGCTTGGGCTAATGCAAGTATTTATGTGGCTTCCAATGCCCTGCAGAGCTACTGCTCTGCACTTCTGTGCTGGGGCTGAAGATCCGCACTCTGTGTGAAACCTGCTTTTCTGGGAATGTGGCATTTGAGCTCAGAGAGAGATACTGAGCTTGAAGGTTTTTTCTTTGAATTGCTGGCTAAAAGCACTGTAGCAAATTAGCTGCCTTTCACGGCAGAGCGTTTTTATCTGATATGATGAATGCTTTATGGAGTCGCCCTGTAGCTTGTTGTAGCAGTAATTTGTGCTCTATAAATTAACTCGGGAGCATGATGGAAGTGTATAAATCACATCGGTGATTGTGTGGTGCCCTCTGGTGCCGGCCGGCTGGAGTGATGTGGGGTACACCCTCCTGCTGCTTCCCTGGCAATGAGAAAACAACTGCAAACTTGGAATTGAAAAATGGCCTGGGAGGATGCTGCTGTTGGAATTTTGGGGCGATAAACTTTGGCTTTAGTGCCATTGAGCCTGACGTTTCAAGCCAGCATGGCTGAAAATGCAGCCCTGGTGATGATCCCAGTGGGGAGTGATGCTGCTCGTGTCCTCCTCAGCTGAGGAAGAGGATGGGCTTTGCTGTGCTCACCTGGGGACAGCTGGGAGCTTGTCAGGGTTTGTCAGCGTTGTGGTGTGGCTGGCAAAAGCTAATAAGGAAGAAGGCATCTGTTAAACAACAGGCTCAGGGCTGGGGAGGGGGGAGAAGGGCTTGGGAAAAATTAGGGTGCTTCCATCCTGTTATGTGCTCTCTGCCAGCCCGAAGGAATTGGGACAAGCAGCTTTCTGTACTTCTCAGGCAGATTCCTCTGGCTGGTGCACTGGTTGTGTTCTAGACCTTGCTGCTGCTCCTGTCTGGGGCCTGGCTCCTCGCAGAGCTCTTGGGCACAGCTGTGTTTGCCAGGCACTCATCAGCTGATGTAAGGGAAACTTGGAAAAGCTTATTTTTGTAAGCACAGTGTAAAACAATTGGCATCTAAGGACTGGAGTGCAAGTGCTACAGCTGAAGCAGCCTGTTTTAATTTACGAGTGCCTGGTTGTACACGGGGTGCTCTGAAGTTCACCACTTCAGTGAGTGCACTTGTGAGACAAGCAGGGTTTCCTGAGCTGGATAAGTGTGTCCTGCACTCGTGGTTGAGCCAAAGTGAAGGTGAAGTGTCTAAACCATCTCACAGCTGTAAAGTGCAAAGCAAAATTTGAAAATATGTTTATAAAGAAGCTTGGAGCTTTCAGTGGCCTTCACTCAAGGTCTCGTTGTGGTGATCTTCATTGTAATGGCAACACAGAGCTGAATGAACAAATGGACTGTACTGCAGGTCTCTTATGCTGAGTGAAAATAAAAGGTTTATTATACTTCCTGTTCTTCTTCATTGAGCAGGTCCTTCTGTTATTGGAAGTGTTTCTGTTTCACTATTCAAACATGCTCCATATGCACTTAATTGCTGCAATGGTGACCTTTCTTCATGGAAGGAAGATTTCTACTGCAAAACTTTTTGGCTCCTGGCATCTGGACTACACTTTAGGTCACTGGTGAAAACCATAATCATGTGGTGATCTCCAGAGCTGTGTGTTTTTCCTGAAAAGATGTGAATCAAATTGCAAGAGACAACTGATTTAAGTGCAACCACAGTTATAAATTTCCTGGCAGATAACTGCCAGGTATTTGACTTAAGAGGACTGAAAAACTATCAGGAAGTTACTTCTTACCAGTGAGGAGAGTTGGTGAAATTAGGCAGAAAAATGTTATCAACCAGACTTTGTTATATAGTGCCACCTTCCACTCCCTGTTTGAATACAGCTGCAGGTGTCAGTAGGAAGAGATAAAGAACTGCAGTTTACCTTCCTGTCACTCTGCCTTTGCTTCCTTGCGGAGCCAGCTGTAACCCTGCTTGCCTTGTGTAGGAACAGACCCTGTCTAACTTGGAGGAAATTGTATCCAGGTGTTAAAACAAATCCTGCATGCTGCTCCTGTTTGTTCGCAGCCTTTTCCTGTGCCAGGTGAAGGCAGGCAGCCTCAGCTTCCTTCTGGGAAGCACGCAGCTGGTGGGGGGCATTCGGAGTTGGTAGGAGGGATTCTGCCGTGTGCTGGAAATAGCAGTGGAAGAAAAACTGTGCTGCAGGAATTTGTTTTGATTCCTTCATGAAAGCAGCCATTTCAACCTGCGAGCTTGTTATCCAGTGGGTTTTAGTGGAGCTGTCAGTGGGAGCTTTTTATGGGGTGCACCTCACCTGGAGTACAGTTCCCTGGCACTTCAGCACGGTGTAAATGCTCCTGTAAACAAAGCTGCTGTGATATTTGCCATCAGAGTCCACCCTGCTTCATGCTTCCATCCTGTTAACTCTGTGGAGTATCTGAGTTAACAGTGCTTCTGTTCAGTAGTAGCATGAATTCTCTGTACACTCAGGCAGGGAGGTGCATATGAAATTTTTTATTAGTAATAGGTCCCCTCAGGTCAAGTGACCTGAGTCTGTGTGTAGATTTTTTTTTCTGGATCGCTTTATCTAGAGAACTGGAAAGGCTGAATGGATTAAAAACTATCTGCTGTGATAGCAAGCAGACATTAATGATTATTTTAATCATCATTCATTTAAATATTATTTTAATGTTGCTTCAGTCAGGCTGAGCTAGATTGGAAATAGTTACTTTCTGTTAATTTAATTTGCTCTCTGTTCCTATTCTGAAATGAAATCAGGAATAGCCTTTCTGCTTGACATTTGCTCTTTGTCTTAACCTGATCTCCTGTCCCTGGACAGAAGGATTTTGGCCAGTCCTAGTGCAGTTTGGCCACTTGCATTTTCCTTCTAGATACAGCTTGGCCTGGGATTCTTCTGCCTCTGGAGAGTTGTATAAATGACATTCTATCTTGCTTTCAGGCCCCAGATTGTTTGCAGAACCAAGAGCTGTTGGTGGGGATTTTTAGCAGTTTTGGGATAGTGTGAATCTGTTTATCATGTTTCACTGACTCCTGAACAAATTCTGATGCCTGAGTCACTTTCAAGAGCGTAACAGTGTGATGCTTAATTTCCAAATCCAGGGATAATAGCCCCCACTTTCTAATTTTAAAAATCCATGTTCTGCTTTCAGCCTGCCTTTTGTCCTGCCGATGGTGAAAAAAAACTTTGATATTCTCTTATCTCTCATAGAGTCTGCTTGTGGTTTTGCCTTCAGGTCATGACATCTTACAGTTCAGGGAGCCAGTGAGTGCTGCTGGTCCTGCTTTATTCCACATGAAGCCTGGCCTCTCAGTGGCAATGGTATCTTTTCTATCAGTGTAACCAACACCCGTGGTGGTATTTCCTGCATTTGTGTTATCCTGCATGGCTGATGGATAGGCAACACGGAATGGAGTGTTTATCTACACAGCTTTGTTAAGAATATAAGTAGTAGTGGATATCAAATTATGGCTGACTTGTCAGACTCTGCCTCTTTTGTTAGATTTACAGGGTCTGGCAAACGATTGGAGAAAGCTACAGATCAGTAAATCAATACGAGCACAAAGAGTTGCCAGGCAGCCCTCCTTTTCAAATGCCTGGGTAGAAGAGTAACTTCTACTGTGTCTGAGATCTGCTGGCAGCTCTGCACCCCCTAAAATACAAGAAATGGGTTGTTTGACATGTCTCCTTATTGTTCCTTGTATAAACTTGATAAAGCTTTAACTTGCAGCTTCAAAGAAGGGAGGCCTAGCGTTTTTTGGTCCTTAAATTTGCTTTTCTTTCTAAATAATTACCTTTCTTCTGTGCCCTTTTGCAGTTCCTCCATTTTCTCTAATCTTAGCTCTAGGTTATAAGAGAGCTCCCTGGAGCATGTATCTATAATTAAGGCTTTTAAACCACAGTTACAGCAGAGCATCAGCAGTGCTCTGCTGCGACCAATATCCAAGGGACAAACTAGCTTCAGCAGAGAAGTTGTTGATTTTATTACAGCCAAAGTCTCTCCTATCCCACTCAGGGAGTTTCCTCTGATACTTCTCCATGCCTTCCCACTTTGCTAAGGTATCCTTCTAAAGCTGATGGCCATTAATGGCACATCTTCTGCAGCTCACAAGAATAAAAAGGTTTTATTTAGTCCGCCTGTCGTTTTCTGGAAACACAGGCTGCCAGCTGCTGCAAATCATGTCCCTCACGAGTACATTCAGAGAACTTGAGAAGTTAGAATGGAAACCCTGTTTTAAGCAAACTCGTGTAACTCATGTGGATATTTTGATTCTTTTCTTGGCCAGAAATAAAAAGCAAAGGAAGGAGGATGGAGTCTATGAAGGTTTGACTGTCTTGTGCTGCCCACCTTGGTGGAGAAGCTCACTCTTAATGTCACCAAATAAGATCACTGTGTGTTCTCACCTCAACTTATTAATTTTTCAGCTTTTATTTTCCTCTGCAAGTAGCATACAGCAACTTCTAAGAATTATCTTTCAAAACAGTGAATGCTGACATCCTTCCATGTTAGGCTGAGAATTGCTTCTGCCCAGAGGTAACAGATTTCTGATGGAAGCATCTCCCCTCCCCACTAATGTGTATTTCTCATGTGTGTGCCATGTGTAGCTGATCTAGCAGTGACCTGACACCTTTCCCTGATGTAGCTTTTAAAGAGAGAATTTGTCCTACTCTTTCTGGTTGCAGATTACAAGGCAACTGCTGAAGTGAAACTTCCAAAAGGCACGTCAGAATATTTTTTTTTAAATACACAGAAGATGCAGCTGTTTACTGAAACAATGACCAGCAAAGGGGTTAAATTTCAAGCAAAGAGAGCTCGTGCCTTAAACCTGGATTCCTGTAAATGAAGCCTGCCTTCCTGCTGTAGAGCTATTTGGTCATAAAAATAAAAGATTCATAGAATAACAGTAAATCAGTCTGTCTCCTGCAAGAGCTTTTATTTTCTGGATTTGTGAGATGTTCTTGTTTGAATACTCTCCCTTTCAAAAGATCTGATTAGATTGGCATTTTGTCTTTGTTAGTCAAGGTTTTGTGATGTTTTGGGACTTTACCAGGTCTTACCTGTAACCACTGTCAGCTGTCCCTCCTCCACACAGAGCTTGCTTCAGCCCTCCTGCACAACTGGGGTTTCTTTACAAGCTTAAGTTGCTATGAAAAGTTCTGTTCTGCTTGATCCCTAAAGCCTGAAATCCTTTGCTTGCAGCTACGTGTGCAAGCTAAGGTGACTTTTCAAAGGAAAGTAATTTTGTTCTCTGTCTATGATTATTCAAAAGATGTAATATTTAAACCCCCCTAGTAGCCACCCTTGTTTTTTCTCAGTGGAGGATCACATAGGCTTGTTTTTCTCTAAGTTGCCTTTACTTCTGTTCAGATTCATTTGGGAGGTTGCTTTTACCTAGCTGATCACACTAGCAAGGAAACAATTTTTCTCCATGATTTAAAGAACTATTTTTTTCATTTCTTGACCTTCCCTAACGTTTCCCAGTCTTCAGATGGAGTCCAAAGAAGAAATGTTCACAGGGACTAGTAAGCATGAGCTGTTTCTTAATAAATAAAACAGGTGAAACAGACTTTGAGTGTTCTTAACACTTAGACTAAAGTTTTCAAAGAAGTCTTAGAGTATGATGTTTCTTTGAAAAATAAGAGTCTGACTTTGATCTAGGGTATGGTATAAAAATAGCCACAACCAGGACTGGCATCCCGTAAGATTTTTTTTTTTTTGTTAGTTTTCTGTGGGTTTTTATAATACTTTTAAAAGAGTAAGCAGCTCCTTCACTTTTACTCAGACTGACTTTAATCTTAACTCTGCTTCCTTGGAAGTGGCTCTCTTTAGACTGTAATTTCAGCTCAGATAAATACAAGCAAAATATATTCCATCACTGAAGAAAATCAGAACCCCCAAAACTAGATAAATGCGGACATAATGATGTTGTAAAAGGCTTTCATTGGGCAAGTAAGTAATTTTCTGTAACATTACAGAAGGGCACTTAAATTTAGCCTGTCAGTCCATGTTAGCCACTGTGTAACAGGCTTATTCAGGATCTCAGAAAGAAGTGAACCCTGTGATTATCATGTCTTCTCATTTATCTCCCAGGTGGCCTGTTGCCAGTGTTTTGTGTGTGATAGCCAAGTAAGAAGGAATAACTCTTTTTTTTCTACTCCTGCTCACATTGCTTTTGCTGATCCACCAAATACACTCTGGGCTGACACTTCCCTTTGATTCTCAGGCTGTTGCTTACTGTGTCAGAAATATTTAAAACTCCTGTGGATATCTTGCTGCTGCATGCTGCCTAATTTTATGTGTGTGGCTATTTTGGAAACTGATTCAAGGTACTAATTTAGCCTAAAAAAAAAGTCTCCCTTCAGAAAACCAGCATCTACTCACTGGTCTTACTTGCAGCAGTGAAGAAGTTATATTGATAAAGTTAAAGTGTTTGAAGTGAGATTTCTCAAGATTATTTTGCTTGCTTGGTACTGAGGGCATGGAAGTAAACTATAAAAATGTCTGCAGAGTGTTGTAAGACCTGGGATTTCAAGGTAGGAACTGTTAGAATTGTATGTGGTTATGTGTATGGAGACCAGAGAACCATCCAGGTTATTGTTGCTGTTGCAGCTGATTTTTGGAAATGTGATTCTTGACCCATTGTGGCCCAGGTTGTTTCTGATCTTCAGATGTGGATTGTGTGCTCTGCTGATGGGAATGTGGAAGATGGAAAAAGTATCTGCAAATGTGTGAAGGTCCTACTTGTGTTGGCCTTGATTTTGACTGCTGTAGAGAATCTGTGTATAAAAGATAACAAGTTTTCATTTGTTGTAATGTCATATTTTCTGCAAATAGGAACTTGGGCCTGCTGATTACAGAAGAAGAGTCCTTGGCAAAGCAATTGCAAACTAGCAAGTGTCTTGAACCTCAATCTGTGCCAACATCCTTTTCCATGCCTCTTGGCCAGAGCTGTTATCAGCATAAACTAATGCTGGTCACTTTGGGTGAAAGGCTAAGCTGTGGAAACAACTGATGGCTTATGGCTTTTCAAGTGCTGATATTTTTATAATAAGAGGCTGCTCCTGGAAGAAATGCATGTGAGAAGCTGTGGATTGTCATGAATATGTGAACAGAGAGCACTGGCACTGCTGATAAATTAGCTGGGAATTGTCAGTTGTGTAGAAGAACTCAAATATTGGCTTAACCTGAAAATGTGGAATTAAATAGAAGAGAACAGATTTTCTCTCCGGATACTTGAAAACAATAACAAGTCATGTGAAAACTTGTTTTAGAAATTATTTCTAGAGGGTATGAGTTTTCAAGCCTAATGCAATGAAGTCTATTTTTATAGTCCTTGAAAACAAAACCTGACAGACCATATTTGCCAGCACTTATATTGCTCTGGTGACAGTGCTCCTTTTTAGAGCATGCCAGAGGAAATACTCTGTGCTGGAGCATATGTCAGTGATTAGTGGGACCAGTGCTGCAGGATGAAGTGGAAGAAATATGATTGTGTGGAGAAAAAGCTGAATGGACAGAACGTGAGAAATGTAGCAGTTCATGGGTCAGGTTTAGGGTAGAAAAGGAAAACAGTTGTTTTTAGGGCTGTCTGTATGTAGCTGACGTGCTGTCTTCCAAATCATTGAGGTTTAACTGAGAGGATGACTGCTGTCTTTCTCTGTGTGTTCCCCTTAATTTCTTCTTTGTGTAGAAAACTGTTTTCCCTTTGAATCACTCCCTGTTTGTGTTACACAGGTGTTACATAATGCAGGTACTTGTATGCTCAAGGTGAACTGAAAACCTCAGGAAGTGAGAGTTTGGTACCCAGCCCTTTTTGTCAGCTTGTGGATTATGGGGCTGAGGCAGAGAATGATCCTCAGAAACCAGCTGAGTGTCTCCAGACCTGACACCCTGGGTCCAGAATTCTTGCCAGTCAAGCTCATGAGGTGTGTGCTCATGTTTGGGTTTGGGGTGCCATTTGTCACCTCCTTCTCCCCCCAGAGCCATCCTTGGCATCCTTGTGAAGGATGCTGAGGTCAGAGCACAGCTCTCAGCCCCAGGCTCTGCACGAGCCATGTGGGACTCTGGGAATTGTGTCCAAAGTCCTGGGGTGGAGGGAGCAGGAGGAGGATGGAGCCCTGCTACCCTTCTCAAGGATCACAGACAGCTTTTACTCAAAAGCTACAGCCCTCAGCTGGCTTTCCCTCCCTGCTTTGACCATGCAAATAACAAATATCTTTATTTATTTTTGTGTTCTTCGCAGGCACCAAAGCATGCCAACAGGCCCAAGTGATTCATGTGCAGTATAGAGGCACCACTGTGCATGTACCAAGAGCTGGAGGAATCAGGTGAACAGCCTGTCATAGCCATTTGTTTTAAAGTGATCTTGAACGTGCCCACAGACCTCACTCAAGGACACAGACCCCTCTGTGGGAACACAGAGCTGGGAGTTGAGCTGCAAGATGCACAGCCTTGTGATTTTCAAGTTTCTTGTATATTTAGCCCTTGACATCATAGGTTAGTCATCAGTCAAGTGCTGTAAAAATGTTCAGCTGCCTCACCCTGTTTTTTTCGTATCTTGTCACTTACGTTGGAGTGCTCCAGAATTTTTCCTATACGACATAAATGGGAGCAAAATGAAAATTCCCATCTCATTCCCTTTATCACAATTGATGCCTGTACTTGAACTTTGCCAGTATTTGTTTATGAAAACTGCTTGTTTTCCTCTCTGAAATGTTTTTTTATCAATATAATATTACTTGTATTAGGGGAAGTCAGAAGTTAGAGAATCCCTGAAAACCAGAAAAAGTATAGATTAGACTGCTACATAGAATTACCCAGCTGATATCAAAATTAGACTGCTACTGCAAAGTAGACATTTGGCTATTAATATTTAAGAAATAATGCAAGAAGCCAAGCAGTATTCAATTAAATGCAAGTTATAAAATGTCTTGAGCTCACATCACTTGTGATTTACTTGACTTAGGCATTTTTTTTTGCAGGGTTTTTCTTTGTATTTAAGTGTTTTTTAAAGCTATTTTAGGTCTAGTTTTTGCTACCCTGTTAAGTTCTTGCTTTTGAGTAACTCTTGAGATAATTGGAAAAACAGAATTAAATTATTTGGGCCCTTTGGGGAAAAGTGAAGGCTTCATGAGATTTGATTTGTATTTCTATAACACACAGGAGGCCTAGTCAGAAGTCTGCAAGGAGAAAGTAGAACACTCAAAGGCAGACTGCTTCCCATAAAGTAACTCAAACTGAAAGTATATATTTATTTTCCATCCCCTAAAGTTGCTGTGTAGAAAATACCTTAAAAATCAGATTGTTTGCTGGTACTTGTACCACAAAAAGGAGCTTCTCAGCAGTGCAATAATGAGGTTTTGTACTGTGTCACCAGTACTGCATGGATTTCTGAAAGGGACATCTGGGTTTTCACTGGTGACTGAATCCAGTGTTTAAAGATCTTGGTGTTTTCAGTCTGATGTGTGGTGGCTCTCAGTTCTGTAATTGCTTCATACTTGAATCTTCTGGCTCAGCCATGAGATTTATGGATCCAGTTTCCTCTTCCTTCGTTTGTCAGAGCTGTGAAAGACTTTGAAACCTTGAGTGTAGTTAATCTTTTTGTTTCCTTACAACTGTTAAAGATCTAAACATTTAAGAGGAGCACCAGCTGACCTCATTTGGGGGTCACAGCTTCACAATGACAGGGTGTCCTCAGCAAAATGTTTTCAAGCTCGTGGAATTTGGATCCATTTGTAATGGACTCACATTGTGTCTGCAGATGCAGTCTGGGTTTTTTTCTCTTCTGCTGAAGGGTGTTGAATGCTGTGGCTCTTGGTGGAGTGTTGTGATGTTACTGCAGAATTGTTCATCATCTGCAGTGATCTCTGCTCAGGAGGTGGAACAGAACACCAAAGGAAATTTCCTTCCACCCTTACGAACTTTCTCAGCTTAACATGAGTGGGTTTGGGCTTGTGCTCAGTGCTGCTAGATTGTGCCATTAGGATTCTGTTCTGCCTTCCCAAACAGGAGCAGTGTGTAACACATCACCATTCAGTGTGTGTGCAAGCTGCTCTGGTTCTGTGCTGTGTGCAGTCAGCAAGAAGGGTCAGGATTTAAATAACGAGATCAGATCATGCACCTGGATCTTGTTTGAAATCACAGAGTGAAAAGCTTCTAAAGCCTCTAAAACCTCTCAGCAGCTCCTCAAAAGAGGGGTCTGGTTGGCAGACAAGACCCTGAAAACGGATTGGTTGTAGTGTACTCTTAAAATTAAATGAAATGTAATCCAAGGTTTTAATTGCATGTCTGGGTTTGTGCACTTAATGTTGACTTTAGCAATTCTGCTTAGTACCTAATGAGGCTGAACTCTTTGTGTAACAGTGAACCTCCTCCAAAAGATCTTAAGATTAAGAAATACTTGAAAAAACAGGGAGGGAGAGGCAGCAGTTGCAAAGATATCACCTAGTTTCTTGAAGCTCCTTGAGTTTTAAGTGTCCTTTGTGGTTGAAAATAATCTTGGCTTCAGTTTGTTTTGAAAATTTCCTCCTTGCTGTTCTGCAGAATGGCTTGGGCGATCCATGGCAAGTGTGGAAGAGATTTCTGTGATGTGCAGCCAGAACAGTTGAAGCATCAAACAGGCTCTTTAGCAAACATGCTGCACAACAGCTTTCCATAGGGATTTAGAAACGTCCATTTCTTCATCTGCTCCTCAGGCAGCATCCTAATCCCAAAGCCAGCAGACAGAGTGGGCTGCAATGGGCAAACACTTGGCACTAACTCTAGGAAGGCTGATGGGCTGGATCCTAGAAGCTGGCACCCTGTGGATCTGACACAGTGCTTGACATGACTCTTAATCTGTGTAAATAGAAATTGCTGAGTGGCCTTAGTTTTTTTCATTGTGGAGTCAGCAAGGGAGATGTTTTAAGTCTGTGGGGTTGAATATTTGCTCTCACCCAGCTCCAAGGTGGGAGCTGCCTTCTGGCTCAGCAGGTCAATGTGCAGCTGATGCAGAAGGTGGCTGCACTAAAGCAGCACCCTGAGGTGATGGTTGTGTGTCCTCTCTCTTGCTTTCATGTGTGAGAATAGCTCTGGTTTCTCTCCTGGTCTGCAGCTTGAAAGGAAATGTCTGTCAGGTAAACGTTTTTGTGTATATGTAACAAACTGTAAACACGGAGGTGTTTTGGTATCTTGCAGTGTAAGGCACCATCCAGACAGTGGCTTTGGTGGGGTGGGCAGCTTTCAGAGGGAGAAAGGTGTCTCTGCTGTAGCTTTAGCTGCTCCATCTATTCCTGTCATCATTTCTGTGGCTAGAAGGAAAAAGGTTATAGTTGGAAGAAGTTACAAAACAGCACCCAGCAGGGTATAATCTCCTCCAAATAAGTACTTGATAAGGCATTTCAAGACATAAGCCTTCTTTAAAGAGTAAAGGAAAGTTCATTGCTATCCAGACAAAGAGCCTTTGGCCATCTGGACTTGACTTACTGTTGTCTGCTCTTGCTGCTGGGTGAGGAAGTGCTGTCTGAGCTTTGGATATAAGGTGCTATGCAACACTTAAGCTCCCTTGACCTAATTCACTTGCTTTTTTGCTGGAGCATGGATTAGCAGTGGCTTGCTGGCACAAAAGTAAGCAGCAGTTAATTCTTGTAAGTCAAGTCCTGTGTGACTGTGATTTGGGTAATGCCATCTTGGTGGAAAAAGCAGGGCAAATTCCTCAAATGAAGTGATAAAGGAGCATCAGGGGCGATCCTGGAGGCAAATACTGGCACGGCAGATGAGTTGTGTGCTCAGGAAACAGGGGTGCTGGCTGCTGCTGGCTGCTGCTTTCCCTTTCTAAGTCATGACTGATCTCAGCTCAGCCAGAACAGGCTTCCTTGGAGGCCTTAGCACATTCCACAAGATTCCAGATCGTTCTGAAAATGCTTTCTAAATGCTCTGTTAATTAAAGATTTCTCTGAGTCAGAATTAAGTTATTAAAATGTTCCAGGCATTTTCTAGAAGTCTTTTGAAAGCTGGCTGTACATTCCTTTCAGAGTTGATCTACTGCCTGTTACGAGTTACAAAGTAATATTGTGCTGCTTGTGGGTTACAGATAAGTTCAAATAAACAAACGATTAGGGTTTTTTGCTGTAGTTTGCCTTTTTTTTTGTGAACTGACACTGCTGTTGAGTCACTCTTCAGGGATTTTGCAATTGTGCAGTTGTGGTTCTTCAGCAGTAATGGAAACAAATGTTTCATGTGCCTAGGGAGGGCACCTCCAAAATCCCTGGGAATGTCAGAGCAGGTAGTGCTGCATCAGAAAACAGAATAACAGCCATCTAAAATGCTTTTGTTTTGCAGAACCTGTGTCTGCTTCTAATGGCCTGGGTGATGGTAGATGATAGATTTTGTATCATACAGAAAAACTGCAGTGTGTGGCAGGTTTGCTCACCCAGCTGTGGTGCTGCAAGCATTCACTGTGCTGCTGAAGGTGACAAGTGCCAAAGAAAGAGAAGCTGGGCTGTCCTGGCTCTGTCCCTGCCAAGCTCTGTGAGAAGGGATGCTTCTCTGCCACCAAAATAGTGGTTAGAGCCTCAAAGCCAAACCCTGTCCTGACTTCAGATATATGCACTGCCGTGGATTGAGTGCTGTTCTGGGTTTTAATGAGGCTTTTAGTGTTTTAAAGGCACACTGTGACCAGAAATATTCTGTGTATCAAACTGAAAAGGCTGTGTATTGGAGTGAAGTGGATTTCTGTAGCAGTAAAGTGGAGTTCTTAGCTTAAAATACGTGTTTGCAAGAGAGTTCTGGTTCTGCTTCCTTTACAAATTCAAGTTCTGCTTAGATTATGTTCTTGCATTTTGCAGGTAGTTCGGAGCAGCTTCAGTGGAGTTGTCACCTTTTCCTGGCTAGTGCAGTTAACTTCTGCAGGAACATGATAAATCACTGTCCCCTTGACTCAGCCGGTGTTAGGGAACCTTGACTGCGGGTTCCAAGATAAAGTCAGTGTACAGGTGTCCTCCTGAGCTTGCAGCTGGCTTTGGCATTTTGCTGCTCAGCTCTATGAAGTTGCAAAGGTTTAAAAAACAGAATTAAATCACAACTTCGTTAGTTTATATTGCTTCTGCTGAGGCCCAGGAGCAGCTGTGAAAGCTGATAAAGTTGATGTTCCAATTCTGACTGGAATTTGGAGGAGCATTTCAGGTTAGAACTTGGCCTGAAAACAAATGTGTGGTTACAGAGAGCACTGTTGTCATGTACGTCATCCCAAAATCTTTCACAGTAAGTGAAATGGTAATTGTTCTCTGTTTGCTCTGCAATATTCTGGTGTATCAAAAGCTGTGTAATTATCTTTCCGTATTAAAAGTTCAGCAGTGGGAATGGATGGCTGTGTCCATGTTTGCTGTGCAATTACTGTTGAGTAGTGGGGAAGCTTGCTGAGGGGTCAGTCAGCAAAAGCATTACTGGGAAATGGCATCTATGGAGCACGTGGAAGGAGAAGACAAATCTTCAAGTGTCCTTTGTGTTCTGAAGGATGGGAGGCAGCTCTTACAAACTTTGCACTGAGTCTAAGCAGTGAAGGCAGTGAGTGCATTAATCCATGGCACTGAGAAAAATGTTTTTTTTTCCCTAAGATAACAAAGTTTGACAGGGCTGTTTATCTCCCTTAAGTTTCCCAGGAGGTATGAACACAAAATACGTTGTGCTCAGCCTCTTCTATCACTGTGCTAGATAATTCCTTTGTAAAACATCTTACCCAGAGAGGTCAGGGTTTTAGCAGAAGCCTTGCTTCTCTGTTCCTGCTCAGTTTTCGAGAGTGTTTTGCAGATGTGCCTGGTTTTTGAGAGGTGCTTTCTCCAGGGCAGCAGAGGTAAAATGAAATTTAGAGCTGCTTGCATTTAAAAGACAAGGCAGCATCATGACTGTGTGAACAGTTGCTGCTCTCTGATCTACAAAACAATTAGTGGGAAGACTTTTGGAGAAGGTTTACATTGTTTTTGGACTGCTTCACTCAATCTGGAGCACAAATTGTGTTTAAGGATTTCCATTTGCAGTACATCACTCTCCCAGTGCCCTTGGTCTGGACCTGGCTGTTGGAGTGTCCTCAGTGATGTTCAGCTTTGCTTAGAGGCCTCAGAACTGTGCTGAACATTTGCTGTTTAAATGGAGCATCTTTGGCTGCCTGTAGCACAAGTTGTTTAAGCTGGCTTTAGCCTTTACATTCAGGAGTGTCTGTTTGGGCCACAGGAACAGCAGCTCAGGAACCTTTGCAGCAGGAAAATCCTATCACCTTGTTTGAATGGCTTTCATTCAGAGGGAGTGAAGAGCTGGGTCAGAACTGAGTTCCTGACTGATTTAAAACCCCTGCTCTCATGTGCTTCTTTTGAAGCAATAAGCCACTATTTATTTGAGACGAAGTTTAAATTTAAAACCCACAATGTAAATTACTTGGGAAGGGATGTCATTTTGTGCACCCATAATGGTGATAAGCTGAATAAAACAATTGCAGGAAACTTATTTCTGGGGGAGAAGCCAAGGAAGGTATTTTAGCCGTGGCACTTTTATGATAATTTCTGGAGCTTGCTCCTCTTACCAGAAAGATTATGGATGTTTGACTGGTACAATCAAAACCAGCTGGATTTGGGGAATTTTAAGGGGTTTGTTTTTAAAAGCATTTTTATAAAACCCCAAGAAGTCCAATTAGTAGAATTCAACTCATAGGAGTTTAAAAATTAATGGTAAACTTACCTTATGAAATATGGATCACTTGAGACTAAACTAAGAGCAGACATATGGCTTTGATTTTATTTTTTTTTCCTTAAACACTGGCACAGTGCTAAGGCCAGACATCTTTATTTTCCTGATGCATTATAACCAGCTGCAGATGTTTTAGACGTTATCGCTTCTAAATGGGCTCTGACAAATGTCTCCTGGAAGCCAGCAGCTCTAAATATTACATACACTGCATTTCGAGGAAATGTTGAAAATAAAGTTTTAGGAATTAAATGTTCAGTGTCTGAATCGAGAAAATTTACTTTCTGCCTTTCTCAGGGGGATTTGCTAGCAGAAAGCATTATTTTGTGAGACAGGCACAGATGTTAGTCAAGACACATGTGGAGACTGGAGCAAATATTGCCACAGATGGTCTTGAATGGTGTTATTTACTGACCCTCTACTGCTAATACTGGAAGGTGGGCACTTGACATATAACTAAATGCTGACCTGGAATTTGTAGCAGGTGTACAGCTATTCAGCATTAAGGCAAAAAAAAAGAGTTGAAGTATTTATTTGAACATGTGAAAATGTGTTTTGTGCATCAGTGAGCAGGGCATGGCCCTCTGCTACAAAAGCTTCTGTGATATTTCACTTGCTCTGTTCAAAATTTAAGTAAATAGTTTTAACTAAGGATTTTTTTTTTGTGCTTCTTGTCTTTTCTGCATAGCTTTGAATCACCCAGAAGGACATTTTCACATACATATGGGATACAAAATGTTGCTTGCATATCAGATGTGTGGCTTTGTGGGGGGAGAGGGACCATACGAGTATTGACATGGGAATTGCATCTGATGTCCTTGACTTGCAAAATTCAGACAGCTTGATTCATCACTGCATAAACCATTCACATCCATTTTTCCATACCCTGAGAGTGAGAAAATATCTGTGGCTCTGCTGTAGACACCTCATTACCATGTGATTCCATATGCAGCTCTGAGTTTTCAGGTCAACACAGGAGAGGAAGGAGGTGTCCTGAGGGGACAGGCTGAGTGACTAAAGGCTGAAAACTGGGTAGCAGAAACACCTCTTCAGGCAGGGATGTGCCAAACAGGCACTACATCTGACAGGTCTTGTTCATATGTTAGCAGTTCACCAACTAATGGTGGTCCTGATTGCCTGAAAATTTGTTGGGAATCTTGCCAAAAATCTTTATATGGAGTTTTAAAGGAAAATGGAGGTTGCTGAAGTGTTATCAATAACTTTTTTGTGTTTGAGCTGTTTTGGTAAAAAGGTTTTTCAGATCAGGGTGTGTACTTATAATAGATATAAAAGGTTAATGATGCCTCTAGTTTGTACCACGCAGGGTGGCCAAAGGGAATCTCCTTGCCTGTCTTTGTTACCCCTAAAGAGCCTTGTTCCAGCTTTGGTCTGGTTTAAATATAAGCCAGCTTGTGCTGACTGGAATCCCTGGAGTCTGCCTGGCACTGGGGAGCAATTCCAAGAGCAGATTAGGGCTGGAAGCATCAATGGGTGAGTGCTTGAGCAGGGACCTGCCTGCTTTGCTGGGAGGGCCATGGCACAGTGCCCTGGGCAGGAGCAGAGCCCAGCAAATGCAGGTCTAATGATTTGGATTTTGCTATTTCACATTAGTGTTTAAAACTGCTTAGATATAATCCCCCCAGCAAATCTCTCCATGCTCTGGGACAGTGAACATTGGCTGCTGCTCGCTGGTTTTTAAGCATGAACTGGTTACACTGAATTCTTGTGCAGCTGAACAAAGGCTCTCTCTGGTGCCTGGCAAAGAGGAGAAGTTTTCATGTCTGATTCTGTTTGCACAGGAGCATAAAGTGGGTCTTTGTATGGACATGCCATAACAAATGAAACATTGAGGCAGAGGTTTGGTTTGATACTTGCCAGTTGTGTGGTGGCTCTGGAAAATCATAGAAAGTATGAAATCCTTGGCAAGAGGAGAAGTTTTACTGAGTTCAGAGTCTAGAGCTACTGGTTGCATGTGTTGAGCTGGACATTTTTCTTGGCTCACAAATTGCTACTAAGGAAGTTTATACATTGAAGGTTGGTGTTCATAATATGAATCTTTTCTTAGTGGTTGCTGACCTGAGCCACAAAGAAATTTCTTCCTCCAGTCACTCAGGATATTTCCACTGTGTCTTGAGCTTGCTCTGGTTTCTTGCCATAACTTCATCAGAAAAAAAAAATCTCAAAGACAGTACGTGCCCCTCAGCTGCAGCTGTCTGAACATACTTATGCTCAGAGGTCCTTTTTCTCTGCTGTGTATGGAGCCTGAATCCCTCACATTTCTGATTAAAAGACAAGCCACAGTTCATTTTCTAAAACATCAGTCAAAAGCACGCAGCATTTTTATGCAGCTCTCAGAAGATTAATCTGAATACTCTGAAATCCATAGAAGCGATGAACTTTGGCTTGCATCTTCTTAAGGAAAAGAAAATGATCCTACCTTTGATGGAATCTAGCAGAAAGTTGGCTTCCATTTAACTTGAAGGAATTTGGGGTGGTTTCTCATCTCTGTGGTCTAAGTAGAATATCTTAGCTTGTTTGAAACAACTCCTGCTTTTTTTGAAATGCACTTAAAGATATTTTAGATGTTAAAGTATTTGATTTTTCCCATGTCACTCATCATGTACTGTAGTTTCTTCAGCATTTTCCCCCCTCTTGGGGGAAATGTTCAGCTTGCTGCAGTGAGAGCTGCTGCAGAAAGTCCAGGAGAGTTCTTACAGAGGATAGAGGATTAAGTGATAAAGGCTTTTATAACTACACGAGCATTGGGTTGGTTTTGGTAACTTCATCAGTGGGTTTGTTGTTTTTTGGTTGTTTTTTTTTAATGCAATGGTCTTGGTCTTTCTGAAGCTTCCAAAGAAGATTAAATAGGACAGTGTTACTGTGGAGTTGTTGTTTAATCGGGCTCTTCTTTGGCTGTCACTGAGATTAAAATGTTAACACAGGCTTGGTGCAGTTCTAGAAACTAAAGCAAGTGGCCGTTTAAAGTTTTATATAAGGAAAGTGGCTTAAGCTGCAGCAATTAATTAGATTCAGCTGTTTGGAGATGTTAAAATAGGTGTACTAAGCAGACAAAAATGTGTGGAATTTCTCACCTACTAATAATTATTTATTGATTCCTTTAAGGCTAGCGCTGAAGTTTCCCTTCTCTTTTGACATAAGCAGCTTTCTGCTTTAAAAGATTTTTAACCTCTTCAGTTTGATAAGCCTGAAAGTTGGGGGGAGGTGGAGATTGATACATTCGTACTTCCACGTACAGGAACATGTAAGTGTGATTTTGACTTTTGGAGTGATGGAGATAGCAGGAAGAATAGCAAATTAATTGCCTGAATGTGCTCTGCTGCCTGAAAAATATGAATCCAGTAACCAGGGCCTGTTAAGGAGGACTTTGACAGGATTGTCTCAGTAAGAGAGGCAATTTGATGATCTTGTCCCCATTTTCCAGTTTTCCCTTCCATTCCTCTGGTAGGGCCTTGGATGGGGACTTACTGCAACCAGATCGATGAGAGAAGCTGGATTTGAGACAAGAAAAAAGCCTTTAAACTGAGCTCTGCTTCCCAAGATGATGAGTGTAGAGCAGCAGTGTAATTCAGCAAACTGTTTTTGCTCAGCTGTGTGGAGCAAACAGACTCTTGGTCTCACCTCTTCAAAGAATTTGGAAGGATTTACTTCAGACCATGGACAAAAGTGTCAGGATTTATGAATCTAAGATTAGCTTTACTTGAAAGTACAGAGCAGCCTTGATTTTTGTTTTGTTATGCAAATTGGAAACTAATTCCTCTAAATTGCATGTACTAAGAATCTTACTTTTTACTTTTTGGCAAGATTGACATCTCATCATTACAGTAAGTGTTATGGTCCTCCCTACTTTTAATGTAATTTGTGAAAATCCAGTCCTATGTAGGCTCTTCTGAGCAGCTGTCCTAAATGGGATTACTGAAACATAGACATTTATCTGAGCTTTTTGCTTTTATAATTCATAATAGCCAACTGCTCTGGCTTTGGCTTTTTGAGATGGTGAACTTGTCTTGCCTCTTTGCACAGTGCTAAATTTATGGAAATACATAAATATTTCCTAATCTGGGAGCATCACGTGGACACTTAAATCCTGAAGTCTCTTTGCTTACTTCAAGTTTCAAGAGCTGTTCTTAGAAATAAAAAAGACTAGTTCACTTTATGTGTGGCCTCTGGAGTGTTTTGTAACATGAGGCGTTGGAAAATAGGTCTGGTTGAAGTCATCTGTGAAGAAGTACTGAGAGAGAAGTGGCACTTCTCTCTGAGGTAGATGCTCAGGAAGGGTGAATGTTTTTCCTTGCTCTGTCTGCGTGGTGAAGTGAATTTAGATGCATCTGAAAGACCACTCTGGTTGGCAGCTTGCTGTGAAATACCAAGGCTGACTTTTAGTATGTGTTAGATATGAATTATGAAGTGATCTGGGTCCACATTCAGTGTGCATCTCTTAATAGCGTAAAATTATTCAAAGTTGACTTGTTTCCATGCATTAAATGTCTGGCATATTTATGATTCTCTTGCCTTTCTAGCAAAGGTGGTAACATCCACATCTAACATTTAGCTTGTATTTTGGGAAGGCAGGTGCTTTTTTTTTTTTTTTCCTTCCATATTACCTTAAAATATGTAGCTTGTCTCCCAGGAGTTTTGCGTGTGCTGACATCCAAAACTGGCACTGTATGTACTGGATTTGGGATTCAGGCTAATGTTCTTGGGCAAAAAACACTTGGCATATAGCATCATGTTTCATGATCTCATGGGGAGAGACTGCTCCCAGGATTAGGTGTGGCTGCCTGTGGTTTGGGAGAAATAATCTGCCTGCTTATTACTGCGAGTTTTGGTAACCAGTGTGGTGCCTTTTCTCCCTGAAGCTTGGCAATCCCCTTTCCTGTTGCACTTCCACCTTTACTTAAAAAGCCATTTTTCTTACCACAGCCTGTCTCATGCACGAATCCTTACCCTGAGAGCAGCACTGCAGAGGGGATGTTTTCCACGAGAGGTTAGTTGATTAAATGCTATGACAAATTATTACAGCTACTTGAAAGCAGTTGCTGCTGTCTTTAATTTTACAGTGTCGAGTTACTCTGTCTTACTGAAGTGCCAACACTCTCCAGCTGCCTTTTGTTGAGGTCACTGTGCCTGGCTCACCTGTAAGCATGTTCTCTTCTCTGGGAGGGGGGAACAGATGTTTCTGCCTCCAAAAGATGCTGCAGGAGATGGTCAGCAGGCTGTCAGGAGCAATCTTTATGGGCAGGCTGGTCTCTCACAAGGAGATGTGTTTACAGAGCATGAAATGAACATTTTTGCACAGAGGCAAATAATTGCTTACAACGGAGACTTCAGTAGCAGATTTGAAGCTTGAATGATCATTAGTGAGGTCAGCTGGAGCACACACGATGTCCATCTCCTGAGCAAAGTCATTTAGGACTTTTTAGCTGTTCTTTTGTGCTGAAAGATTTTAAGATGTTGTAATGTTCACGCCATGAGCTTGTCACTTTTGATGAAAACTTGTGATAGGCTGTGTTGCTACATCTGTATATATAGTATAGTTTCTTCAAAATCATTCCTGAATGGAATGGCAAACTGTTTTTTGACTTGCAGGAAGAGAGGAAGCGACCCCCATGCCCATTATCTCAGTCTAGAATTATTATTTAATAGTATTCCAGCATTGGCAGGGTTTTTAAGATTCTCTCTGCATGAAGTGTGTGAAACAGGCTGTTGCCACAAGCAAAAGGGATCTCTGTGAAAGCTTTCTGTGGTCAGGAGATGGGTCTGAAGGGCAGCAGCTCTCAGGCAGTGTTGGCTGCCCCAAAATGCTCTGGTTAATGCTCTCACTCCTCGGGTCAGAGCTCTTTCTTGGGCAGTAATGAAAAATGGTTTCCGAAGAATGGCTATTGGCAAAATTAACCAGATTGATTCTTCACTTACGACACAGATCAAGACTTGAACTTCAGTCTTCTATGGTAATAAGACCAGTTCATCATCACTAATTGCATCTCTTTGTTCCTGGCAGTTTCTTCAGCCTCCTCACTCTCCTCCAAGGTCACTTCCTCACCCAACAGATGTGCAGGTCTGACAGAGTGTTTAAAAACCACGGAGCTTGAAGGAGACGAAGTTTTTGTTAAAGCAGTTCTGTTTGATTGCAATTCACCACGTCACAGAATTCAGGAAGTCTGGCTGATGTCAACTGTGAGTGCAGAGGGAGCTTCTCCTCCCTGCATACCACAGTTGGAAATGCTTAAGGCTTGGAGTGCTCCATTTTCAAAACATCTGTGCTGCTTCAGGGAGGGAAAAAATTGCCAGTGTCACAAAGGCTGTTCTGAAAACCTCTGTGAAATGCTGTGTGTTACACCCGTGATCTTCCCATTGCTTTTCTGTAGGACATCATTCTCCAGAGGGCAGTGGCCCTTCTTCCTTCATTCACAGTGTGCAGAACAGCAATAACTATAACCCCTTTCAGCAGAGTTATCCTTGTCTGTGCTGAAAGCCAGTGAACATGGCTCTTAAAAGGAACATCTGAGCATTGCCTGAATGCTCCCAGAACAACTGTCCTTGAGTCCAGGAAACACACAAAATCTAGGATACAAGTTGTGTCTCACTCCCTGTTCCCATTAAAAGGAGGCTTTAAAATAGTTTATGCTACTCTGTACAAGGCTGAGCAGAGATTCACCTTCAGAATTCCTCCAAAGAGGTGAAGTGGAGCTCCCTGTGAGCTGAGCAGCCAGCACTGTTTTGCCAGTGCTGTTTTTGCCATGAGGTGTTACACCATAAATTTTCAGAGGACTCCAGAGAGATGAACACAATGAATTAGTCAGGCACTCTCTAACACGACCTGCTAATAGCCTGCCCTCTCTGAAACAGTCCCAGCAGTGGGAACTTAATTCTTTTTTCCTGTTTAATGAGACTTGGTGAAACAAACACCTAAGCAAATCTGAGGAGTTTGTAGCTGTCATTCTCTGCTGCATCTCATGTATAACCATGCGTTTTATTTCTTTATTGATTTTTTTTTCCCTTTTTGTCAATGCTTAAGCAATATTCTTTCAATATGAAGCAAGACTCATAAAAATACCATATATAACACATTCAAGTCAAATTGGGTACTTCTTTATTCTGGTATGAGAAGCTACAAAAACTGTATTTCAGAGAATGTCCTGCTGTACAGCAATTTTTCTCAGTCCCATGGAGCTTCATTATAGTGAGATCAGACTATTCCGTAGAGAAGAGAATTTATATTTTATCATAGGGCTAACTTCTATGCTCTTGTAATGACCCTGAAGGACAGTAAATGCTCTAAATAATTCAGCTTCTTTGAGATTTAGTTCTACTGTGCTAGAGGAGCTAGAATAGATCTAGGAAAATAGAAAATATTGTGGTATATTTTAATGTGATGCCTAAAGGATGCTCATGAGAATGGCTGCTATAATCCTATCCAGGAAGTGGATGCAGAAAATTTCAGGAATTCAGTGTTTTGGGTGTGTTCTCTAGGGAAAGACCTCCCTCAAGATCCCTGTGGTGAAATGAAACTCCTCAAAGTCTAATTGGTTCCTGGCCCAGGATGGAATATATTAATTTCTCACGTAGTTGAAAAGCCTATTCCATAATTTCATGTGTGGTACTTCTAATTTCATGTCTTGGCCTTTTCTTCTTTGCAGCATTGTGGAAAAGTGTGAGGGCTATTTGTAATGCATGCCCTTCCTTTTCTGCCCAGTCATCTCTGCCCTCATCAGCATCCATTATTTTGCA
The DNA here is from genome assembly GCA_013397245.1 of Thryothorus ludovicianus. Classification (NCBI taxonomy): domain Eukaryota; kingdom Metazoa; phylum Chordata; class Aves; order Passeriformes; family Certhiidae; genus Thryothorus; species Thryothorus ludovicianus. The sequence continues at coordinate 182,732 of VZTB01006579.1, read as the reverse complement.
TTTTTCTGCGTGTGATGCTTTTGTAAATATCTCAGGATGAAATTAGCTTTTTTCAAGCAGCAGGACATAGTTCCATACAGTCATGATGATAGAACAGCTGCTGAACAGCTGCATAAAAAATCATTGAAGTCTCACATTTGTACAGCTAATGTCTTCTTTACCCTTTGAATTGTATGCTAAATTTTTGATGGTTTTTTTCTGTGGCTGGGACTGCTTTTGAATTTTAATCCTGTTCTCCAGTTAGCAACATCAGCAGATTTAACAAGCCTGTTTTCCATTCCAGTATTGAAATCGATAGATAATTTTACAGGGTCTAGAAAGATTCTGGCAAAGATTATTTTGACACATGACCTGAATGTTTGCATCAGAATGTGCAAGTTTTGATTAGATTTGAGTGCATTCCAATTTGGATATTAACAATAACAAGACTTCAGTATGCTCAGTTTTACATCACCGAGTGACACCTCTCTTTTCTCTGCTGTCTGCCTGGTTGTTACCTGTCCCACACAGGAGCTTGTTTCTCCCTTTTTAATCCTGACACTGCTGTAGTTAGCAGCACTTTGTCACTTTTAAGGTGACATCCAAAAGTGATTTGTCACCTTTCAGACATATTCAATGTTTTGGCGTCTGCATCCCCAGCCCTGCTCTTCCTCAATTCCCCAGAAGTGTTCAGCATCTTTCAGTTATTGGAAATATTATCTACCTTCCACAGGCAGCCTAACACTGTCAACCAGCTTCTTAAATTTGTTTTTCCAGCCTCTATTTTCCCCTGTTGCACCCAAACCTGGCTCAGTGGTCACTACTAGAGGGCATCTCTAGAAGGGACCAGTGGTACCCACACAGGGTCTGGATTCAGCAATGAATTAATTTATCCTTTCCCAGCCTTGGGTCAGCCTCAGCTCACCCCAGGCGTGGACAGTTAAGTCTCGGGGTGGCATGAAATGTGTGATATTCCCAATTTCCTGCAGTGTTTGAAGGGGGTGGAGTGAATCCTCGTGAGCAGCTTGCTTGGGAGAGGAATGCCAAACTTGGGAAGTGTGATGAGATGATGCACACACGGAGCCCAGGGACAGCAGTGCTGCAGGGAGCTCTGCCAGAGCTTTCCCTGTGCAGGGAGCTGGGGAAAGGGTGCCAGACGCTCTCCCTTGCTGGGTACATTGCTTGGCACCTCAGCTTTTAACTGCTGAGAAGCCTCTAAGCAGTACTGTAAATGCAAGTTATTTTTATGGTGCCCAGAGCTTGTCCATGGGATAACCTTCCCTGAGTGGTTCCTGGTGGGTTTTTGGTTTTTTTCAGTCTGTAATTGTGTGATATGTGTGGTCTCTGAGTCACTTTTGCCATCCATCAGTGGTGACCTGGTCTCCTAGAGGAGGTTGATGGCTGAATTTGGGATTTTTGTGCGTTTGTACAACATGCTAGTTGTGTGAGCAACAGTTAAATAACTCCTTGGGAAGAATAGCTCTGTTAAATGTTGCTTTTTAGTGCTGATGTTTTCAGTTTAACATAACACTGTCAAGAAGCATCAGGTTTGCCAGGAAGGTGGTGGGGAATTCACTTAAAAATCTTTAAACAGCTAAAAGGGAAATAGGGGTATTCTGTTGATAAAAACCAAAAAATTGTTGTTTTGCTGCATTGCTGCTGAGAAAAAGCTGTGCTGAGACTGATGCTCTTGGTGGGAATCAGGCAGCAAACCTGTTTTGGAGCACCACCTGAAGTCATAGTAAAACTTTATTGAAAAGAATAATTTTATTTTTTTCCCTAAACTAAAGCTGTCAGAGTGGTTGTTGATTTCCCAGTGTCTGCAAGGCAAGTGAGCAGTGTCAGCACTGAAGGCAATGCCTGAAGAGGGTGGAAAATAAAACAGAAAAATGCTTGTGGTTCTTTTTGCTTTATTTGGAACTGCTGCAATAGTGGGAGCTATTTGGTTCAAGATGTGTGTAAAAATTATGTAGGCAGGCTAATTGTTCCTGATAGCAGGAGAGAAATGGGGGAAGAGTGCACTCTGAAAATATCTGTAGGCCTCTTGATGGCTTGAGTTCTCCCTAAAAATCCTTTTGGCTGAGCATTGTGTCACCTGTCTGCATTTCCAGGGACAGTTTAGGGTTAAGCTGCAGTCATGGTCTGCTGAGCAAGGTGAGCTGGCAGAGAATGTCTGGGGACCATTCCTTGTGTTGGTGGATGCTTTTCATAGATGTTCTGACATCCTCTGCTTTTGGGTCTGACTTTCCCACAGATGACAGTCAGATTGTGCCTCCCCTCAAATATCTGACTAGAGATACTTCATTAAATTTATGTGTAACTTTTAATGATGGGTGAAGGCTCAAGGACAAAAAAATAAAATACAGGTTTTTTTGGGTTTTTTTTTCCTGATAGCTTTCAAAATTCGGGGAAGAAACAGTTTCTAGGCATGATATGCAACTTGCTGTGGGAAGTGCTGTGGTGACATAAAACACATTCTCAGTACCTGGCACACAACAAAGTGGCAGCTACAGTTCTTATTCCAGTTTTTGAGTCATATCTGTCACGTAGGTTTTGTATGGATTGAGTATATTTTTCCATAGCTCTGAATGTTGGGTCTTTTTTTACCTTTTTGGAGATTTCAGGAGAGCACCATTAACCTTTCTGAAGCCAGTGTACTGTGCTTGCTGACAAACCTTTGCCCCTCACCAGGCATCAAACCTTCCGTGATGTGCCCTTGAATTTTGTTTGTGTGAGTTTGGCAGCAGCCCAATTTCCATAAGGAAAGGTAAATATCTGATCTACACTGTCAGCTGTTGCAGACTGCAGCAGCTCTGTCAGGCTTATGGATGCCTTATGGTGCTCTGCCTGCTTTTTTGGGCAAAATCCTGAGCATTTCTGTTTACTATTATGAACTATAACTGTTGGCAAGCTTTCAAACTGCCTCGCTCATCTTACCTCAGAAAACATGTTCCAGTGCAGTCTCACTTGTGCCTTTATCACAGAGTGCAGGGTGTCCTGGGAGTATACTTTGCACATTGCTAAGTCTCCAAAATTAAGTAGTTTTCTCTTGAAATGTCTGTCTCGGTGGAAAGTACTTAGAATTCTTCTTTTGCCTGTCTAGCAGGTAGATTTTGTCCTGTCCTTGCTTCAAAGATCATTGGACCATTAGCAGCCTTATCTTTTTTTTTTTTTTTATGATTTGATTTTCTTTTTTCGTACCAGTTATCCCAGTTTATACCAGGACTTAACCAGGGTTTCCCAAGGACCTAGTCCCCAATCAGGTGGATTCCACTGAATGAAAGGCACAAATTGCCATGCTTTATCATTCAAATAATTATAAATGCTGTACATTTTTCCCTGTAAACTGAACAAAGTAAAATTTGCAGTCACACATTTGCCAGGTCCACCTACGTGCAGCACCACCATCTTGTATTGGTTGAGTGCTGGGAATTTCACCTGTGTGTAGTACTTCTGTGTTGAGGATATTCAGGATGCTCATTGTGATGTATTTTTAATGAGATTTTTGCTAATATTATACAGGGTTCGCTTCTGTGCTTGTGTATAAAATATTTGGAAGCTGTGTTCATCTGAGCAGTCCTTGATTGGCTTAACATTGCTATAATCTGATCTGGAGTTTATGGCTCGAGTACAGGGAATTCACCAAAACGATGGAATTAATAGGTTTTGTGTCCTGCATTTTTAATAAATCTTAATACAGATTATTTACAACTATTTTTACATATGCAACATAAACTGTGAGTCTTACTGGAATGTCAGATTTTAGAAGCAGTGCTCCAAAGTTTGCCTTTGTAGGAATCACCACACCCTGTTCAGTGGAGTTAAATGCAGTGTGGGTATCTGCAGGCACCTGCCAGGTTCTGCTTCAAATGGTCACTGCTCAAACTGATCCCCAAAGCAGCCTGCTCCCCTCTTCTGTGAACGTAAGGCTGGATTTAAAACAGCCTCAGCACTGGGTTCTGCAGAAAACAAAGGGCATCTCTCTGGATTTCAGGAGCTGCAGTCCAAAAGGAGCTCTTGGATGTGTGATAAAACACCGAGTGTGTCTTGGTTCCTCAGGAGAGCTCATCTATAAAGGGAAGGTGGGAGGGGTGGGAAGTCTAATCTTGTTTGGAATGTCTTTTCAGAGATTACTTCTGTCTGCATCTTCAGTTTGTGTGTTTGTTGTCCCAGCCCCTCAGGCAAGGTGAGGAGTGGGCTGTCTCCACCTCAACCACAGGCTAGCCCAGGGCACGAGATACTCTTTGGGAATTTCATAGGATGCTGCTGTATCTTAGAGCAAGGTCAAAGAAATGTTCTTATTGCTTGAGGGGAAGACAAGGTGTTTTACCCCAGCTAAATGCCTGCAGGAGCTTATTCCAGAGTGTTCAGCAGATTCCTGAGACAGGCTCCGTGTGGGAGGTGGAGCAGTTCTGTAGATGGAAAGGGCTGTAAACGTTTTAGTGAACAGAAAAGATGAGAAAGCTGTTGTGGGCAAATGAATTCTAAAACTAGGCCAGCTGGGGTTTTAAGAGCTGAAAGGAAAGTCTGAGACTGAAACTGCTGTGCTATCACAAGATGTGCTTAAATTCAGGGAGGAACTCGCTGCTTGGTGCTCTGTGCTGACCTTGGAAGGTGTCTGTGCCTCTGCAGGCCTGGGCTGAATTAGTCAAGCAGTAGGTTCAGAACAGCACACATCACAAAAATATAATGTTATATCTAAAGGTAAGCAAAGAAAAAAGTGTGTTTGGCAAAGATAGATGACTAAGCTGGGTGTCATATCACTGTCCTCAGCTATGTCTGCAGACTTTAATCCACTGATGATCCAGCCTTTTGCAAAATGAATTTTTTTTTTTTTTTTGGTGCTGAGGAGTTTTTCAGCAATTGATGTTGAATAAAACTTGTTAACTAAAGGAATTTAAGGGGACAGAGGGGAGTTTCAGTTCAAACAAGTACTGTTCTAGCACTTGATACAAAAAACTTAGTGCATTAAAAAGCAGAGTCAGCTAAAAGCAGCAGGCTGTCCCATCCATTGAGGAGCTGGTGTTTTGCAAGGAATATATTCTCTAATACCTCTGCAGCTCCCAAATGTCCCTGCACAAATGTTCTGCACAAAAGGCTCTGCTCTGTGCCTGTCTGCACTGATCCCTTCAGCTGGTTCTGGTCCAGCTGTGGTTTTGTTCTCTGACACGGGGTAAGGACTGATCCAGGAGTGCCCCCACTTACCTGGAGCTTTTCTGCTGAAGTAATCAGACAGGATATTTCCATGCTCCAAAGCCTGGCCTCCTCAAAAAACAAATCACACATCTGAATTTCAGTATTACTGGTGTTACAATGGGAAAGAAAATGATGGCCAAGGGGATAGCATTCTGCAGGAAAAGTTCAGGTCTGGTTCAAACCTGTTGCTTGGGTGGGAGTCCCAACAAGCTGTGAAGATGAACTTGGCTTTTTTGTCTTTGAAAGCACTTAAAAATTCTGCATGATGTGGTGCCATTTAGTCCTGTGTTGCCTTTTAATAGTTCCTGAAATATTGAAGGTATAGATTATGTTAATGTACCTTTTAAATTTTTTATGGACTGAAATAGCTTCAAAAATTAACCTTTTGAAAACACTTGGGTAGATCACACAACAGGCTTTTAGCAGCCTTTTTTCCCAGTAGTGTGCTGCCTCCTTTTCCAGTAAATGAGGAGCTTTGATTGACTGAGGTTATGCTCAGCTTCCTGACCCAGGAGCAGAGCCTCCAGCTGATGTTGGTGATATTTTTATTTTTCATTAGCTCATCTGAAAGTCTCAGCTGTTTTCCTGCCAGTAAAAAGGATGGAGTCTGTTTGTCCTGCGTGAGTGCTGTACCAGTTTGTTGTTCAACACTTTCCAATAGAGCTCTGACAAACCAAAAAAAGAATTGCATATCTTCATGGAGCAATAACACTCGCTGTCTATTTATTTATGAAAGGGTTACTTACATTTAGCATGGATGGTCCCACAATCATTAAAACCTGAGTTTGCTGCAGTCAAGGGGAGCATTCCCCCTGTTTTCTGCTAGACCTGGCTTCCCTCAGATTTTGTTTCCTGAAACACCTCAGATACTGTAGGTTTTGGAAGGCTGGAAAGAATCTGCCTATAGATGTTTTCTCTTTCTGCTCTGCCATGTCACAGAATGTGACAGCTGGGTTGTTCCCAACTGTGTACTCTTGAGTGTTCCACAGAGTTCACATCAGGTTGCAAGTGCCTTTAATAAATAGAGGAATGATTCTTACTTGCTGTTTTCCCTTTCCCTGTTGTTTTTCTTGAATTGTTTTGGCATCTTCAACACCTTATTGTAGGGTATAAGTGCTGGATAAGCTTGCTAAGGTGCTGGGATCAATGAAGAGGTCTGGGGTGAAGCAGATGCCCTGTTTGACACTGTCTCCAAAAATCATGGGTCTGATTGTAGCTCCTTGGTTTGAAAATAATAAATCAGCAAAACAAATGTTTGAAGGGGGTTTGAGATCTGTACAACAATAGGGTTAACATAAATGCTTCAGCAGATCCTTTTTCCTCATGTGTAGAAAACTCTTGGCTTATGTCTCCATCCGTGCTTTTTTTTTTTTTTGGCTGCAGCCAGGCACACTAAATAGTGATTAAACAAAAAATTAAAATTCCATTTTTGTGCATTTGGCGTTTGAACGCTGATCAATTGCTTTGGCGGCGTGTTAAGTAACAGTGTGGTAGACAACAGAAGGGGCTTATTTACAGCAATCTGTCTAAATCCATTTTCAATTTATTGCTTAATATGCCTTTCTACTTTAGTTCATTTTCAGTTTTTAAAAAATGAAGGCTGGAGAGAGGCAGGAGAACAGTTTAAGATATTGCTGGAGAAGTAATCACTCCTTAGTGGTAAACAACTTCCAGTTCTTAAGGAAAAGAAAATGTGCTTGAGCTGAAATAGAACTTATGGGCTTGTTGGAGGAGTTAATGGATGGAATTCAATGGCTGGTGCACTTACATAGCCTGACTAGATGATCATAATGAGGCCTTCACGCTTTGAAATGTGCCTTTTACATGTTGTTTACAATTGACTGTTTAAAAAAACAGCGATGTATTTGCAAAATGGGAAGCTAATGCACAGCAAAACTGAAAATTGCTGACCTCTTTTATAGGGATAGAAATCCACGTCCATAATGTGGATTTACCCTAACCATGCAGAATTGCCAGCTCCAATGTTCAAACAATGGTCACTGCATTCCACAGATTGAGTGCACATAAAGGGGAATATGGTGGAGGGTTTGGACAAAAATGTTCTACCTCCTGCTCTGCAGTTAGAATTGATGAGAAATTAGGATGAGAGTGTAAATTGGGATGAAATAGAGCATTACACGTATGATATAGCTCCCCATGAATGAGATGCTTGTTTAAGAGTTAAAGCAAACGTCAGTCCTAGGAAAGTTGCTGTGTTTTGCAGATTGCTCTGATACCACAGTCTAGAGCGTTTGTTGAAGGAGTATCATCAAGTTATGTAATTTACATAATTGAGTCAAATCCCATGCAGCATCCCTGAAGGAAACCACTAAAAAAAGCAACATTCTGGTCCCTGTATGCTGTGTCTGGATTTCTAGAGCTCAGACATCTTTTACAAAGTGGAGGGGGGGAGCAAGAAAGAAGGAAAAGAGCTTCCAAAATCACATCAGTGTCAGCAGGCTGCCCTTCTCCTCAGTGAGAGGGACTTTGGGGACATATGTGCACATCCTTCCTCTGCCCGTGGTGGCACCGTGCCTGCAGCCTTACAGCTCTGCTGATAGCAATGGCATGAGATAAGAACTGCAGTCAACGAGGGGAAAGCGTTTCATGGTTCACACTGACTTTTTTTGGTGGTCTGCTGAAATGAGGTTGGTGTTTAAAGAGTGGTTCCTCCAGGCCTGTGTGGATGGTGAGGGCTGGCGAGGTCACCGAGGCAAAGACACTGATATTTCTTTTCTAGCGCTGAAAGTCACTTCAAAATTAATGTTTAGACACTGTTGACAGAACTTGTCAGTGACTCACAGCAGACTTTTCAGTTACAGTGTTTTAACAGCGACCTGCAAAACCAGTGTAAGCATTGTATGTTTGCTTGCAAGGCATACAGTAAGAAATATTCTAACCTCTTAACATTTACCCAAGCTGAATTAAATGTAATGGAGAACTCCAGAGTTGGATGAACGAAGGTAACTTTTCTGCCCAAGGCCAAAAAAAGCTCCAGAATGCAGCGTGTCTGCCATGACCTGGAACTGCATCTGCCCTTCAGGATTCTAAAAGCCACTTGGAGGTTTATGCTGATCCAGGAGAGGCTCATGTTGTGCTTGTCCTGTGTGAATCTCTTGTGGTGTTGAGTTGTGTAGAGCAGAAACGCCATGAGCACTGCAGGCAGAGGAGCTGATAATGATTTACCCTGCACAGTCCTCGTTTCATTTGGTCGATGCCAACATGAAGAAATGTTGATCCTTGTAAGCCTCCATCACTGAGAGCTGTACAGAGCCTGTTCCCAGGACTTCAGGATCAATAACTCTGACTCTGTGTACCTCTGAAGTCCCACACTGCAGTTCAGAGAGGGCTGAATAACTGATGCCTGTGCTTCATAGTTTTCCCTCTTGCTTAATTAAAAGTTTACAAATTACTGACGTGTGTGGCCCTGATAGGGTTAGCTTAACCCAGCTCACAGATACTTTTGTGTGTAAATTTATCTGGGGCTGAGAAATAATCTATGTGCTTGACTTTCTAAAGACCATCTGCCTGATTGGTGCTGTGTGTAATGCAGTGGCAGTCTCTGATTTTCTTTTTTCCCCTTCATTTTTGTTTTTCTTTATTTTAACAGCCCTGGAGGACAGTGTGCTGCTGCCTGCTTTCCCTCTATCTCAGGGTTTAAATTGCTTGCATTAGGTTGTTGCTTGCACTGAGGATGTTTACATGCGCAGTGCTGACCCCTCTGAAGAATGGCTTGAAGCTGTGCAGAAAATTTACTTCCCTGTACACATTATCCTACACTGAGTGCACAAACACAAGGGTCACTCCAGCCCAGAGCCTGGGGGAGCAGGGATGGCTGCAAGTGCTTTTTAATGGCTTTTAGGCTGCTGCTGTGGTGGGACAGCTGTGTAATGGTGAGAGATGCCCCTCCTGACCCAGCCCAGTGGTGTGGCCTCCCTCAGAGGGTTCTGGACATGTTGCTGTGAATCCTTTGGGGGGTATTTCCAAGGTTTCTCCTGTCTCCCAGGTGGTGTTGTGGAGGACAGCTCCAGATCCATCCCGTTGGTGCATTTCAGAAGGAAGGAAGGAGTGTGGTTGTATCCCAGCTGGCAGCTCAGCCTCTCGCCCACCCCGCTGTGGGGTGGGGGTGAGAACTGGCAGAGTAGAAGTGAGAAAACTCACGGGTTGAGATAAAGATTTTAAAAAGTAAAGCAAAAACCCCGCAAAGCAAAACAAACCAGGGAATGCACTCCTCACTCAGCATGGGCAGGCAGGTGCTCAGCCTTCCCCAGGAAAGCAGGGAAGAGAAATGTCATCACTCCAAAAAAGCCCTGCTGCCTCCTCCTTCCCCCAGCTTTGTGTCTGAGCATGACAGCACTTGGTCTGGGATGTCCCCGGGGTCAGCTGTCCTGGCTGTGTCCCCTCCAGCTTCCCGTGTCACCTTCCTCTCTGAGGGCAGAGCAAACAGGCCTTGACTCTGGGTGAGCCCTGTCCAGCAGCAACAAAAACATCCCTGTTTTATCAGCACTTTCCAGCACAAAGCCAAATCACTCCATGCCAGCTCCTGTGAAGGAAATGAACTCTCCCCCAGCCAAAATGAGCACAGAGAACAGTCCCCATGGCTGCCTGCAGCAATGGACAGGGGCTTCCCAAGGGATGTTTCAGAGGGAAGGGAGGTGCCTCTGCAGTTCTAGTCCCAGAAAGAGATGGGATTTAAGCTCTCTCAGCAATGCTCTGTTAGATTGGATGTCTGTTTGCTGGTGGGTCACAGTTTGCCTCTTTTTCTCCAGGTTGCCTGAATTCCCTGCTCACTTTTCACAGGTTTGATTTAGGGTGCTCCCACAAGTCTGCAGTGGGTGTTGGGAGGTTCAGAGTTGCAATGTGAATTCTTCCTTCTGGATGCAGTCCCTGGACACTCTGGCCATGCTCTCCTCTGCAGTGGTGGGTGGGGTTTCCAGAACAACTGCTTTTAAAGGATTCTCACATTTAATCCCAGCAAATGGCAGGAGGGGCAGTGGCATTGTCAGTGATTCTCCTGGTGTGTGCATTCAGTCCAGAACACTGTGAACAAGAGAAAAAAAGAGACCTAAAACACAGAGATTTCAGACTTACCAGTTGTTCCTGTGCCCATTATGATACTTGTACAGAAGGCTAGTGCTCAGAAAGTTGGTGAAACTCTCCTGGCAAGGAGATGCTCTGGTCTGTGAGAGCTTTCCAGGACTTTTCCTGGCAGAGGAGTATCCTGGAGGGGAGACTGGTCAGTGAGCTGGCCTGGCAAAGAATTGTTCTTGCAAAACAGAGGCAAAAATTTCACAGGATGGTCGTGTGCTCCAGAGTGGGTTATTTAGTGGGAATGATTGGAAGGGGTGGCATTATCACCAGGAGAATTGGCAGTGGTGTTCGATGAGGCAGCCACAACGATGGGAAACCACAACGCAGGCTAAGCAAATCAGCTTTATATTTATGTTTGCTCAGTTCAGGTGAGCCCTTCCAAGACAAGAGTGTGTTTTTTCACCAGCTCAGCTGCTCTGGGGCTGCACTTGCCTTCTCCTGCATGATGTGAATCAATAAAGTTTTTGCAGTGCCTCTCATGACTCCTCTTTCCTTCAGCAAATGTGAGTCTCCGTCCTGTGCAGTCAGAGCTGAGCTGGAGATGTTGGATTACTGGGGATCTTCATTTGCTGACTTGTTTTCAAAGCACCTGTGGCTTTTGAATTTCAGGAACAACATAATGAAATAGAATCTCTAATTGGGTTCAGCAGCAAGAGTCTTTATAAATGACCTTTTAAATCTTATTTTGATTTTATTCAGGTGTGATAGCGCCTCATTAATAATGATCCTGCAATAGGTCTCCCATTACATCCTATTTAATTAACAAAAAGGCTGTAAGATGTGTTGGATGTTTTCAAAATGAAAATGGGAGTTTTTAATAGATTCTCTGATTAAGAACTACTGTTCTGCATACGTGATGGTGCCCTGGAAAAATATCACTTAATAGATGCAGATAAAGTTCTGAGACAAGCAAAACTCACTTCTCCCTCACCCTTCTCAGGATAAAAGCTGCTTGCCTTAAGGGAGATGTTTAATTTCCTCTTACAGGAAGGGGAGGCTGCTGAGGAAAAGTTTCATTTGTTGTATATTTATTATATATCCAATTTTTTTGTTTCAAAGGCATCATACGTGAGGCAAAAGAAAGACCCTTATTTTGCTGATGGACAAAGGAAAAAGGACTGGCATAACAAAGAAGCCATAAGGAGGGACTCTGAGCGTGTAGGTATGTAAGATTGCTATAAAAAAATTTTAATACAGATTGTAACTTTGATTTTATTTGGTAGGCTGAGTGTAGAACAACGTGTTCAACTTTAGGGTCAAGGTGATGTTCTTAACACAATGCAGCATTAAAGCCAGTTCATCTGTTAATCTTTTAACTGTGTTAATCCCAACTAAATTCCTTTTTCCTTAACTCTACAATAACTATTTTGAGGTGCAAATGTATCATTTAAATCTTGTTTTATTTATGGTAGGTGGAAAATTGAATTTTAAAAAACTTATCCCCCCCCCCAAAAAAAAAGTGTGCATGTACTTCTCCCAAAAATGGGAGATCCAGAAAGGAGAATAAGAAAAATGTTCTGGATTATAACATTCATGCAAGTCCATTCCACAATTCTGGGATTTGTCTTGCATTGCAAATAAGGCCTATTTTGAATGTCACAGCTTTACACTGATGTGTTTGCAAGGGCTCTGCCCCTCAGTGCAAGAGCACAAATCCATCTGTGCTGAGAATTCCAGCAGTGCTGAGATTTCATACCGCATGCATTCTTCCCACTGTGAAGCAAAAGGCATTCTGTAGATCCTGCACAGCATTGCCAAAACCCCTTCATCTGTTTCTGCTGTTAGAAGGAAGACTTTTACCTTTGATTTGCACAGTTGAGTGGTTTGTAGCAAAACTGCTTATCAGATAAAATTGTTAAATTTCACGTGGTTGACCTGGTGCTAAATATGATACAGAGCACAAAACTAATAATGTTAAAGGCCTATAAGATGCTCCTTTTTTTGCTGTATAGATTAGTTTCTGGCCTGTTAAGCACTAATTAGCAGCAATGATCTGTATTTACTTTCTGTCTATGCACAGGAAATGGGGAACAGGGAAAACCTTACCCAATGACTGATGCAGAACGAGTGGACCAGGCATACAGAGAAAATGGCTTTAACATCTTTGTGAGTGATAAAATTTCTCTGAATCGTTCCCTCCCAGACATCAGGCATCCAAAGTGAGTATACAGTTTGCATTTCTACAAGGGAAGGTTTGCAAGCCCTAAATTACCACCTCTACAGGAATGTGTTCTTTTTTAATATGGATTCTTGTACCTTTGTTCATAAAATACAATCTTGCACAGTTGGGTCCAGGTAATTCCTTAATAGAGGACAGTGTATAGTAATTTTAGTGAGAAATAGATCAAATCTGTGGAAAGAAATTGGATTTTTATTTTGAAAAAAAACCTTAAAATTACCATAAACTTGCAACCCTGCTCAGAAGAAATATTTAATGTAACCCAGAGTTTCCAGTTCTTATGTTGGCTTCTAGCTGGAAATTACTGTGGAATGCTCAGGAGCAGAAAAAAATGTGAGGAGCTTCACTCAACCATGTGTTAAGAGTTTTACCAGGTTTATGGATTATTTTTGTGGACATCTTCCTCATCAAAGCAGCCTGATGAGAGTTTACAAGTAGAACCAAGCTCCAATTGAATGCTGACTTCAGAGTTCATCTGGTGTGGGACATTATGCTGTAGGATGGTGTTGAACTGGATTTTGGTCAAGCCAGCAGCTTTTCTCTAGCAGAAGTGCATTAGTTTGGAGTTAGCCCTTGTTTATACAAAGCTGAGAGGTTTTTAAATACTGTTTTAATCTGAAAGCATTGTTAGACATATGAATCTAAGATTCTATTGTGTAAAGCTGTGTTTATCACAATTTAGTAAATCGGAATTCAACATCTACTTTATTCATGAGATACAAGTTCCAGAAGTCAGGTTTTATAATTTGTTAACTGCACAATTGAGATATTGCCTCTTCAGCTGTCACAGCAAACTAATCAAATACACTGGCTTGACATTCTTTCTCAATATAAAAACATAAAACAAAGTAGTGAGTGTAGCTCCATAAATATTTTAGGCATGCAGCTGAAATGTTTAAACATAGAGATAAATCAGGTAACTGAAGATGTTTGTGGATCAGCCCATGCTCAAGTTCTAGGAAATACAGTTTGAGTTTAGTAATCTAAATTCTACCTGGCCTCCATTTACAGGGTCTGCCTTGGGCTCTGAGAACTGAAGCATCAGACAATGCCAGTATTTCATTATCTGAGGGTTTAATGTGTTACCTCACATGTTCCTGTGTTTCCTGAAATTGCCGACTCAGTGTTACTAATTCTGCTATTTATCAATACACGGATGTATTGAGCTTGTGATGTGGAACTTCTAACTCCAGCCCCAGATAAAATTAATAAGTGAAGTGTCTGGGACTCCAGCGACTTAAGCTGTGATTAATGGTGCTGCTGCTGTGGTTTGCTTGTTGCTTGACACATCCTTTCCCCCAGCACAGCAGACTGATTGTGGGGGCCTCGAGGAGTGGATAAACAGCATGTGCCTAATGAGGGCTGTGATTACCTGGGCAGGGAGCAGAGTTACCCATAGTGGGGATGTGCAGTGAAGGAATTCACGACTGGAGAGATCTTCTGTGCCCATTAAAAAAAGATATACATGGAATGGTATGGTTTGTGTTACTGGAGAGGTTGATGAGGGCAGTTTATAACAAAGTCAGGCTGAGACCTAGCCATAAAGTCACAAGTCCATAAAGAGCATTCCAGAAAGGAGCTGTGTTTTAGAGCCTCTTACATGCAGTGAGGTAATAGAGAGTTTGGAGACATGCCCACAGACGAGCAAGGAGTATGAGGAGAAGGTGTGCTGGAGAAAAATGCAGAAAAATCTGCCTTGCCCTAAGCTCTGGAGCCACAGCTGGGCTTGTCCCCAACAGCTGCTCTGGGTGGGGAAGGGCAAAGAAACAGCTGATGGTTTGTGTAGACTTTAATACACCAAATAATTGTCAGCTCTGCTTTCTGTTAACTGTGGGACTCAGGGAGCTGGGGTGCAGCATGTTCTGGATCTGCCTGGTGCACACATACAATTGTTTGTTTCAACAGTCATGTCTTCCCCTGATAACATTTCCTTTAAGCGCCTCTAGGGTTTTTAATATTAAATACTAATTTTGCAGGTCTTGTAAAGCAATTGTAGATACAGTAGCTGGAGGGAAGCAATTTCTCTCCATGCTTAATGGTTAAACTTAATAGCTTAAGTTTGCTGCTTGTTAAAGTTAGTCGGAAAATGAGAATTCCGGTTTAAAAAGAGTTAGAAACAATTCAAGGGCTCTTGGTTCACATTGGAACAGAACTGTAGCTGGTAGCTGTTGGAAGAGGGTTAGGATGGCAATGCCAAGGGCTGGATGAAAGCAGTCCCTGCAGCTTCAGTTTGCATCTTGCATCTGTGCATTGCAGCCACTGCCTGCAGGCTCTTGGCAGCACCCCAGGACAATTCATTAGACTCAGAATAAGTTACTGTCCTCTCACACAGGCACCAGAGTAACTTCCTGTAGGCACAGATGTATTGAGCTTGTATAACATAGGTGCATCCTTCTCTGTGCCCTGGGAAAGGTACCAGGAGCAAGCTACTGCTGCCAGAGCCACCTCCATTTCCATCTGCCCTTCCGGGGGCAGGGGAAGGAATTGCTGCCTGCGTGCATGGAATTGTGCCCAGAGTGACAGCTCCCGGGGGCCTGGCAGGGCACAGCTCAGGGGCTGTGTAAGGGACAGGGATGGGACCTCCCTGCCCTGCTCCTTGTCCTGCTGGCACTGTCATCGTGCCCTCCACACACCTCCATTCACACAGCTGCCACTGCTTTGTTCTGGACACAGAGGGCTCCAGGGATGGAATAGATTTTTTGACCCCTACTGAAGAGCTACTGGGTGGTTTTTTTTATCTACATTGGGTTGCTGTGTGGCCTTAGAGAGGTTACCTGTTTAACAAGGTGTAAAGTCCACTTGTGGCCACACTTGCAGGGAAGTAAACACTGCACTTCATACTGCAGAATTTTATTTATGAAACTACCTTGGAGCCAACCCTACAGGGCAAGAGTTCATTACCCCTGTTTCAAAATTAAGGAAATTAATGCACTCTGCATAATTTTGAGGAGTAAAGAACAAATTAAGTTGCTTGCTGGTAATTAATATGGAAGTGCTGGTGTGTTCTGGGTGCTTTTTTTGATGCATCTGGTGTGTTCTGGCAGCACCTTTTGACTTGCTCCAGTTGCTCTGTCTGTGTCCAGCTGCAAGAACAAGCTGTACCTGGAGAAGCTCCCAAACACCAGTGTGATAATCCCATTCCACAACGAAGGATGGTCCTCCCTGCTCCGGACAGTGCACAGCGTCCTGAACCGCTCCCCCGCCGAGCTGGTGGCAGAGGTCGTGCTGGTGGATGACTTCAGTGACAGAGGTAGGATGGCTTGCAGGTGACATCCCCACCAGCCTTCCCTACCTCAGGGATCGATGCACTTGCAAATATATGTGTGTAATAACCTGAGGTTTTTTACTTGCCAGCAGCGGGGCTCTGGGGAATCTTGCTCTGGTACATTTGAAAGCAGAAAATTCGTGTTCCGTATTCAGGGTGTGCTGGTTTAGCTGCTGCTGGCATGGACTGTCCTGTGTTCTGGGCAATATGAAAAGCCAGGGAAGCAGGTTTTAATATTTAGCTAAGAGTCTTTGTAGCCCTTATTGTAAAATGTTAAATGTTGACTCTTGAAACAACAAAAAAAAAAAAGCCAAGACACAGGAATAACTCACTCCTTACATTCTACTTTTTTTTTTCTTTCTTGACACAGAATATGTAAAAGAATCCTTGATAAAAGGTGTCAGCCTGGGACTGCCTATGATCTGGCTTGCTTTTCTCATGAATTTTTGCTCCTGAAAAGTAAATGCGCAGCATCCAAACCTTTTCTCTCTCTTGCTGGGAACTCCCCTCAATATTTTGTACTGCACTGCCTGGAGTAGTCCCTTTGGATGGGGTTGAAGTGCTGTCTGCAGAGGTGTGGAGTCACTAGTGCATCAAACTGAAATGCAAGAAGGAGCAGAAGTTCCAGGAAAAGTTTTGCTCATATATGTTTGAAAAGAGCACATTCCTGGAGTTGGACTGTTAGGCAACTGCTCTGGTTTTCTTATGATTAAATGGGGCAGATAATAAGAACTCCATGTCCAAGCTGATGATCATCACAGCTGTGCCACAGAACTGGAGAGCAGTAAAAAGAATGAGAGGAAATTTCTTGATTTTTCTTTGCAAATCATAAATGACTTGTCCTCTGCATTGTCTGCAAAGTATTCTGTATTGTCTTCAAGAATTCTGTGCTTCTATTTGAAATAATAGTCCCCTAAATTTGTAGCAGCATCTTTCTTTTAAAGCTACAGAGTCACTGTTGGATGTAGTGACAGTAGAGATCAGAGGGGGACAGTAGGAACAGTAAATGTCATCTCCTTCCCTGAAGAGATCAGTAAATAGTCGCCTTAAACCCCAGTGAAAAGCCAAAGATGGAAAGGATAATCACTCAATAAAAATCTATTAATAATTTTTTTTTATTGAGATATTACTCTGACAGGATAAAACACTGGCTATCTCTGCTATATCTCATGCTGGCCTTTCACTCAAGGGTTGTCTAAACAGACCTCTAGAACTTTAATAACTCTTTAAAAAATAGACTTCAAAAGCTTGACCTTCCCTGGCAAGGAGACTCTCCCTCTCTCTCCTGCCAGCATTTCTTGTGTGCTGACCTGTGCTGGGGTTCAATGTGCTGGGCTTTGCCAGCTGCCCTTGAGGTGCTGGAATGTTTCTCTCTTGTTCTGCTGTTCCACTGGTTTCTGGGAATGGTGATATTGGTGCTGATCCACCAGCTTCTTTCATCCCTGTATCTCATACGTGGAGAATCTTTGCTGCACATGAGAAAACAGAGGGCTTTGGTAATAATAGAAGTAGAAAGTGTGGAAACCTGGCTACTGCAGACAGTGTTTTTCCTGACAGATGTTATTTTCATATGTTTTTCATCTGGTTTTAAGCTTGAGTGTAAGGAATTTTTGGGTTGTCTACGAAGAGGGCTGAGAAGTTGGCTAACAGAGTGACAGGAGAGTGAAGACAGATTTCTGGGTTAGTTGGTGGCTGCTGTGGTCTGCAGCAAAGCTGAGGGGCAGCTGTGGCCGTGCATTATTGGAGCTCCTGGACAGATGAATCATCATCTGCAAGTGTCAGCAGCCATTTATTTCTTAATTTGTTTGAAAGAGACAACTCTGTGACCTTTAGCAATAAACATTTTTCATCCAAAAAATGCTGTCCTGATGACAGCAAATCTGAACAGGGAGCAGGAAAAGCTTTACGAGTCATGTTTTTTAAATGTTTCCTTTGCTTTGTACTTGGAAAGTCAAAACATGCTGGAACAACTTGCTGTCTGGAATGGGTTTTTTTTTGTATGCTTGCAGTATAATGCAAATGATCCAAATCTAAGAAAAGGCTGGAGCCTTACCTCACCCAAATTTTATGCAGGATTCTGTCAGCCAGGGTGCTGGGAAAGGCTGCCAGTCAGTGGGGGCAGTCAGTGTGGTGGTTCCATCCCTTTGCCTTGAGCTGCAGACCATGTTGTCACCTCCAGCAGCTCCTTCCTGACTCTTCAATCTTCCTCAGTGGGGATTCCCTTGGTAGGTTGGGTTGATTTAAAAGCAGCTGCTTTCCATCATGTGCCATTGGTCACAGCAAAGTGAATATTGCAGGGCTATTTTTTACTTTCTCTGTTGGTAGTCTCTGCTGTCAGTGTAGCATTGCATTAAGTCTGCTGTAATGCTTTTTCCCCCCACAAACTTGATTGAGAGTGATGTAAGAACTTTCTCCCCAGTTCAAGACATCTGTAGGGATTTTCTGTGCAGAAGAAAATAGGTTATATTGAAGAGGGAGACACCAATTCAGCAAACTCTTGTTGGAGAAGAAGAATTAACCTGCCCAGCATTGGCTGCTTCTTCCTGCATGGTACAGAGAACTGCTGGAGAGCCAGACTGACCTCTGTGGGTTTGATAAACCTCAGCTATTGCAGGGTGGTCCAAAATAATGCCTGCCCTTCTGGATAAGCAGAAATGGCAATGCAACACGTGTGAATTACCACTCTAAAATTCCTAAACATAAAAACTCCTAGCTGTGGCAGTCCTGTGTGTATTTGTGGCTTCACTTTTAATTTCTGTAGCTATTCTTTAGGTCTGATGGGTTAAATTAAACCTTTTCATATGCTGGCTTGCAGGGTACTAATTGCATCCCTCCAAGCCTGTTGTTAACAGAATAGCCCTAAGTAAACTAAAATGTTTTTTCCATGTATGTCAGTCTTCTCCTGGGGACTGTCATGTGAAATTTGTTTGCTTTTTGAATATCTAATTATCATGCTGCTGAGTGGGAATTTGATTCTATTTTATCATTGAAATGGGAGGAGGAGAACTGAAGTGGAATTGCAGGTCTGTTTGTAACACTGCAGGTTTTTCTGTCAGCTCTGATGGCATTTTGTTATTGATAGCTGGCAACAAGTAACAGGCAGGCAGTTCATGGTTCTTCAGGGTCTGCTTCAGTCCCTGGGCCTGCATCCTGAGCTGCTGGGGTGAGAAATGGAGCTGTGCAGCTCTAGAGTCTGTCTTGTATGAAATGAATTGTTGGTCTCCACCTAATTCTTGTAGCTTGTGGACACCTGTGCTGTAAAAGCTGTCTCTGTGTCTGCATGAGCAGATGTTGAGCTGTCCTCTGTCTCTCAGTAACAAATGATCAGCTCTGAGCTGGAGGAGCAGAGGATGGCAGATCCTTTGCAGGATGCTTGTCAGAACGTTCTTTGCTTTTCACCTGGTACATATTTGGTAGCCCAGCACAGCAGTGGAACATCAAATACCCCTGGTGAAGGGCAGAAGGCAAACTCCTTTGTTTTGGTGGAGATGTCTCTTACAGGTGCAGGTGGGACTGGAACAGGTACAGAATCAAGAATAGTTGAGTTTGGAAAGGACAGCTGGAGATCATCTAACCCAACCCCCTCTGCTCAGCTACAGCAGGTTTCTCCAGATCTTATTATTCACTTATATTTTGAAAATCTCCAAGGATGGAAACTCCATAATGTCTCTGGGGAACCTGTTCTGCTGTTCAGTAACTCTGTCAGTGACCCAGTTTAAAAAAAGTAATTAAAAAAAACACCTAATGTTTAAACAGCATTTCCTGTGCTTTAGTTTGTGCCCAAGGACTCTCAGGTCCTTTTCTGCAAAGCTCCTTTAACTTATCTAGGAAACACCTGCAAAAGAATACCTCTAAAACAAACTAATTGTTTGCATTTATGTGCTCCTGGAGCAAACAGATATCATGGATTTTCCAGCCTTTCCCTTAATGTCAGACATGGTAGGATTTTTACCTTTTCACCCTCTGCAGCAATGGAAATTTAAACATTTTTCAAGACATTTGAAGCTTACTGTGTGCAGGAGGCTGTGACTTAATTGCTGAATGTCATTTAAAAGAAACATCTTGTGGTGTACATGGGGCTGGCTGTGTGCACAGAGGAAAGGGTACACACCACACGGGGTTTATCTTATTTTATGGCTGAGCTTGACAGAAATCAGTGATTGTGGCTAAGTGCTTGAATTTCACATAAAACTCACGTTTCAGCGTTCAGTTATTTGCATATTGAGTGACAGCCTGTTCTTACTTGTTTTTAAGATTACTTTGGTATAAATGACAGTGTTTTAGAACAAATGCTGTCCCTTGTTGAAGAGGAGAACTGCAGCATCAGTCATCTCCAAAGCATGAGTTACATGCAAAGCACTGTGTTGGTACAATAACAAAGCTGGATGTGGCAGCACTGAAAATACTGCAGTCTCCAAGCATCAGGATTGTTCTGGAAGTGTTACCCCAGCTGGGCCCTGTGCCTTATGGTGTTGCATGTCTACACAGTGGCAAGATGTGAAAACTGAGCATCCTTCTCAGAGTCACCAGGCCAAATCTGTCATGGAGGCAACAACAGCTTTCAGCCCAAGTATTTGATTGTATTTGACCCAATATGACAGTGACATTTGCAAAGTGAACCTCCTGGCTTTTACTTTAAACACGGTCTGCTTTAGGGAGTGGTTATCCAGGAGGCTGTGTAAATACATCCTTGGCTGCAGTGGATTTCAAGGAGACAATTTTGTTCTGAGGAATGTGAATGGGAGCTCATTTTCCCTTGGATGGTCATTATGGAGATTTTGGATTTCAGCTTCATCTTCCAAGACTACCCTGTTACCTTGAGCCTCATCTTAATTTGTGAAAACTTTTTTTTACTAGTCTATTCTGTTTATATGTTCAACCATTTAAATTTTTTTTTATTCCTCCCCCATTTCCACTCCCTTTTTCCTCAGCTGTGTGTGTCCAGCAGGACTTTGTGCAGTCAGACTTGGAGCAGCTTTTTGGCATCTGGGAGGCACCATGAGCCTGGAGTGTGGTGTGTGGCCACTTGGAAGGGCAGCAAGGAGCTTTTTGGCCTTTCAGTAGAGGAGTCCAAGGAGTGTTTTCCCCAGGCAGTGTCATCTCAGCCCTGGGTTCTGACCAGCATTGTCCTCTCCCCTCATGCACCATTGTGCCATCACACCACCCTGGAGCTGCCCTGGACATTTACACACCCTTGGAGCCCATCCTTTCCCAAATCAGAGGGCTGACACAGCCAAATCCTGCTTTTTCCCTTGACAGATAAATCCCTGTGACATTTTAAACCTCTCTTTATTTTGCAGTGCAGGTAATTCCGGAGGTACGGGATAATCTGAGTGGAAACCCAAATGTGAGTGAGGTAACTTGGCTGAACCATGAGCAGCATAATTTGGTCTGGAGGGCAGAAGTCTCTGAGTAGTGAGGGAGAAGGCAAGGGGTGATTAATGTGTCACTTGGTGCAGCAGCAGGTATATAGCAAATACAGCTCTGTTCCATTAACCACATCTGCCAGGCCTTAATTGAAAGAAATCATGTTCTCAGTATCTGAAATAGAAAAAGGTTTAATACTTGAATTCTTTTTGATCTTTAAATGGAACAGTAACAGATTTATGCAGCTAAAGAGATTATCTTTTCATCTTTAGGTACATGCACTGTAAAAGTAATATTTTTTTCTCTTAAATGCACTAAAGTGCATCTGGCTAGTACATCTCAGAATATGGAGTAACTGTGCTTAGGACAAAGTGATGACAGCCTTTCTTGCTGAATTATCAATATGTTTATCTTAAAGCTTTTTACCATAAAGTATGGCGAAAAGAAGAAAAAGCCAAGCTCTTTTGGGCCAACTGTGCTTTTCTACAACCTCGTTTTAAGTGTTGCTTTCAAGGACTCTTATAGAAATAGTGGAAACTATTGTCCCAAACAACTGATAAAAAAATTATTTTTGTAAATTAAGTCATAGCATAATGAGGATTTTTTGCCTTGTTAGAATTTTTTGCAGACTATCTCAGGTCTGTTTAGACTCATAAAAAATATCTTTGAAGTAACAGTCAGTGAGACAGATCTCCCTTTGGGTGATAGGGAGAAGGATGGTTCTTCTGGATGGAGAGAGGTGAAATTTCTGCCCCAAACTGCTGCATGACTCCCAGGCAGCAGAGCAGGGACACGAGTGGAGTGAACTCACCAATGCTCTTCCATAGTGAGCACCAAAGGGAGCAATAATATAAAACCTGGTGCAGACATCCCATTTTTGTTTATGAGAAGAGAGTAATTTGTTATTCTCCATTTCTGGCAGTGTCTTGTGGGTGTGGGATACTTTAGATAACAGTGACAGAGTCTGCTTTGGATCAGAGTGAGATGTGGATGAGATTCAATTTTATGTTTTCCCTTTTTTGAGTATTCATTTTTAATGTGTCTTTAATGTCTGTACTCATGTATTCCCTTCATAAAGGGATGTCTAAAACCTGCACTGTTCATTAGGCAATGGCTGGAGAGAACTAAAAGTTTATTCTCTGGTGTTTTAAGAGGCATGAGGGCCTATTGTAGTTGTTTACCACAGCTTTGTTTGTGACAGCCTAAATTAACTAACCAGTTTACTTTTCATCATCTTGTATTTATTTCTCTAAGATCAGTTGCTGCAGCTGAAAGATCCTTCTAGAAAGGAGATGAGGTGGCTTTAAAAGGTCGAGTTTACTGTGACCTCTTTCTCAGCTAATTATTGTGTAGTGAAGGATGTCTGGCAGTCTAAAGTTTAAAAAAAATAAATAATTGAGGAGCAGAGTTTCCATTACAGCTCGTTAAGTAAATCTCAGTGCATTGCTTGCTACTAAGAAACCCTACACATGTAGCTTCTGTTAGAGGAACTTTGCAGGAAAACAGCTTTAATTTTTTTCTTCTCACCTTGAAGTACATGTCCTCATGTGCTAGGAGTCAAAAATCTAGATATCTGCCAGCTGCAGTGCAAATCAGCATTTTAATGCTTTACAGCTGCTTCTCTATAGAAGTTAATTAGAAATGTGATTCAAACACCCTCTGCCCATATATGATATCTATTACTGGTAATCATAGTTTCTGCAATTTAAACCTGCATTTGGAGGGGTATTAACAGAGCAGCTGTTCCACACAGGGACTTTGATAAAGGTGGAAACTTCTTCACTTCAAGAAAATTGGAAGCTAAATGCTGCTTCAACTGAAAAAATAAAAGCAGCTAAACCAAACCACATTCCTCTTCTAGTTTTAATTGCAGTTATATTTTCTTAGTAAAGAAATGCCACACAGTTCTCTCAGTGCAGCATCAATTCCTGAGGACCACTGTTGCCTGTTACCCACAACAGGGATGCACTGATGGAGCACTGCAGTTTAACTGTGCTGAGCAGGGGGAAGCCAAAATTCCAGATGTAAAAGCAGGTACCATCAGCTATCAGTCCTGCCCTGTCCTCTCTCATCCAGATAAAATTAATGTGTTACTTGAGAATGGTGTTGCCCACAAGATGGCTTAGTTTTGGTATCAGTACAGCTGTGAACAGACCTGGATTTGTGCTGCAGGATTTAATAGATTTATTGACCTTTCTAGCAGATGTCACTGACTTAACTGTGATAGCTGCATTTTTGGGAGTAAAGTAAACCAGAGTGTTGGGAACTGATGATGAAGAGGTCTAGAAGAAGAGTAAAGTGTGAGTTTGTAAATTATACTTCTGGCATGACAGAGTTTGTAACTGCACGTCAATTGTGTGTTTTCTCCCTGCAGCTGTATTGCTAATTTTTTCATTTGCAAAACACATTGTTTTCTGTTCTCTGACATATAGACAACAGGACAGACCTGCTTTGTCATTTGTGGTTATTAATGTTTAAGCATTATTGTAAGACTGAAGGATTATCAGTTAGTTTTCTATTTTTCCAATTTGGCTGCAACCCTAGAGCAAAAACCTTGTAGTTCTCTGCTATTAATTTTTGGCTTCATAGTTGTTCTTCCTCACTTCGACACTTGAGATCAGAGCCTGTGGGATCTGAAGGGGTGCATTCCTACCAAATCAAAGCCACTTTCAAGTGAGCTACATCTCAGGCCTAAAGGACTGTTCTCTAACAAGACAAAAGTCTGGAGCAGATTTCTCTGTCAGTCCTTGTGCTCTTTCTGGAATATTTCCTTTTCTGATGATTTGCACAGAGCAAATACTTTCAGGCCAAGAAGTCCTTTGCCTCTATCAGCACTATTCATGTACAAAGCCAGCTCTCCGAAGACTGGTTTGTTTTGGCATCTTCTTTTCTTTTCTCTTTTTTTTCCCCAGCAAAACTCGGTGGCTTTTAAGGCTTTAATCTTGCAGCTTTGATATGTTCCAAAATGTTTCACTAAGAACTGTCTTAACACTTCATCTGCCTGCATCTCCTCAAATGATGGCAAGTTTTGCCTTGCTGTTGGTCACTGGCTTTAGGTTCGTGTCACGATGCGCAGTGGCTGTGTCCTGTGCTCCCTGGGCACAGAGGAGGCTTTGGAACAAACTTCTGAGATGCTTTTGCACCCCTGCTTGTGTCTCCAGTGCCCAGAAAGCAGCTGATGGTGTAGTTTCGAGGCAATTAAAGGTTTTTAGAGCGCAGGCATTCCTTTGGTTAAACAACTGGAAAGCTGAAGCTGCTGATGTGGCCTCAAGAGGAGCGCAGAGATTCCTTGGGTTGAAGGCAGTATTTGGGACAGTAATGCCCTTCCTTGCCAGTCACCATGGCTACATCAAACTTGAGCTGAATGTTAAGTGTACTGCAAGGAATTCACCCCTGTTTTGCAGCTACAAAGGCTGTGCAGGCCAAAGGCTGCATCTCTGCAGTGTGTGTGTGCCAGCACAGCAGCTCTGAGGTTAAAAGCAATCAACAGGAAATGGCTGAGAGTCACAAAATACCCTCTTTAGATGAGATGTAGTCAACAGAAGAGGGAAAAACCTAAGTGGGTGCTTTAATCTTGATACATATTTAATGAAATGGGAAGGGAGAAGAGTAAACTAATGAGAATGACTTGACTGTTTCCCCAGGGAGAGATGGGTTCTGGCAGAGGGGGAAAAACTGATCTTGTGGGTTGGCCAGGAGGTCAGTGTGCAGGAATTAAGAAGTGATGCACACACCACAGGTTGGCTGCACTGCTCCCGAGGAACAAAGGGGGTTTTTAGACCTTTACATCATGAAGTAAAGATAAGTAAATGGATTTTTCTGGATTCCCTCAGAAAGCAGCAGTTGGAATAGACTCCTTTACAAATTAAACTTGCCTGAGAGATTGAGAGATTGTGCTGTCGCTGAGATGTTTATGTGTATAATCACCTGTGTATTTCCCTGCTTGGAAATACAGCCTCCTAAACTTTCCTTGGAGTCTGGGTGTATTTGTGTACTAATGCCAGTAAGTGTGCATATCCCCATTTTAAAATTACACTTTTATCTCTGCATTCAGTGCTACCATCTCCTGAAGGACACCTGAGCAGGGTAGGGATGTCTGCTGTAGGGTGGAGGAAGCACTGAGAAAGTTTCCTTTCCAAGCTGAAGGATGAACTAATGGCACAGGCATCAGAAGTTGATGCACCTGAGTTTATCACAGCACAGGCTCACACCAGTGGTCTTTTCCCCACTAACTCACAGTCTGGCATATTTCTAGGGCTCCATTCTTCCACTTCTGTGCACTTTATTGCACCTGAAACAGAAGCTTGGTTTGAAACATTTAGAAAGAGAACAAAACCCTTTTCAGCAAACCCTTTTAATCTTTGTGGAAGTCCAGACCATGCTGTATTATCCTGTGGAGTGGTACACATCCAGCTATTGTCCTGTGCACAGAAACCCTTTCTCCCCCCTCAGTGTTTGTTTTTAAAGTTGTGCTGAGACCCAGCACTGATGCAGAATGGGCACTGGAAATTGGGCCCCCTCCCCTTTTGGAGTCCACTGCAGAACTGTAATCAGAGAAGCAACAAATATTAATTCTTTTCTTTCTCAGGCCTTTTCTTCTTTGTAAGAAGATTCAGCTTGGAAAGCTGTGATCAGCCTAATCAGTTTTCTATTACTGAGACTGGTGCTCATAGTACAATTTGTTAAATCAATTTATTATCCTCCCAACCAACTTCAATGATCAGAGCGTGAAAACATTGAAAGAAAATTAAAACTGGTGGAAGTGCTGCCTGTTTGGATAACAGCACATTTTGCTGTTTCAAAGGATTACTCATCTGCACCAAAACAGGGAGAGAAGTTAATTTCAATGATTTAGAGTCTTCTATTTCAGGGAGGCCTGGCTTGCACGTTATGATGGATTCAGGAAGAAGTATAATTCGTTCTTAAATTGTTAAACAGCACGTTAGGGCCAAGTATCCAAGTAAAAATGAATGGATTCATTTGTAATCTTCAACAAGCGTGTCTGTGTGTGGGAGGGTAGGGATGGCAGGCTGGGGTAACCTGTAAACAAATGCCAGATGCATGCTGGCACTCCAGGCTTTGGTGTTGGAAAGCAGCCAAAGTAACCTGCAGAGAAGGGAAATTGTCCTTTTCTGCCTAAAATGGAATTGTGCAGATCCTCCAGTCCTGTCCTCCTGTGCCCTTCAGTGGGAAGGGGAAGTCCCTGGATTTTCAGAGTGCAGTGACTCTCCCATCTTCACACCTTCAAGCTTCTGAGTGCAAACTAAAGCAAAGCACCT
Source organism: Thryothorus ludovicianus (assembly GCA_013397245.1). NCBI lineage: Eukaryota > Metazoa > Chordata > Aves > Passeriformes > Certhiidae > Thryothorus > Thryothorus ludovicianus. Next base: position 156,376 of record VZTB01006579.1, on the reverse strand, counting down.
CAGCAGGTGCCAGGATCCTGTAGGGCAGAGGGACCTTTGGCACCTGAGTAACGTGGGAAGGTGTCTGGGAAAGTTTCTGATTTCTGCAGTGCTGTTCCTTCTGGATTGGGTTCGTGCACATTGGCAAAGGCACTGGAGCTGCAGATGTGCTGTACAGTGTAAAATTCAGAAACCAAAGCTGATGGTATCATATGAACCATGAAATGCTGTGCTGGTGGGACAGAAGTGTTTCATTCATAGTTCTTTCTCAGGACATAAATCACTTTAATAGATTCAAGTCAGGGCTGGTATTTAAAATCAGTTGTTTGGGATGTTTTCTATAGCAAATATTGGTACTCCCTTCCCTGCCAAATACTGCAGAGCTGTTACAGGGACTATAAGCTATTTTAAAAAAATCCACAAAACCACCTCCATGGACTCTTCTGTCTTCCTCTGGCTTCTGCATATGCTCGTTTTTGAATTTCTTAGGTGCCTCTTCAGGTGGCAGAGTGCCATGTTGGGATGAAAAGTGAACTGGATATGAGAAACTCCAATTTTGGAAAGTCCTTGCCATGCTGCAAGTGGTCACCAGATTAGAGGGATCTGAGGGCAGCTCTGCTTGGATGAGGCCAGTAGGAAGAAGTGCAGTAAAACCACCACAGAAATTTGACCTAGAGGAATAAAAAGCCTTATTTTGGAAAGTTTAGGGCTGCTTTCTAAAGCAGGCTGCCTGTTAAAGCTTCTCTGCTGCCTTCACACAGCTTTATTTACAGCTCAAAGTAAAGAACACAGCAGTTCTTGACTGGTACTGTTAATGTATACACTGTACATCAACTTTATTGCAAAGTCTGTTAGCAAACTACCAGAATAGTTTCTAATCTGCAGATAATCTTACTCTCATTTATATTTTTGGGCTGTGTTACCTTGCCCAGCATAGGCACAGCAACTGGAATCCATCCAGTTCACCTAACAACTTTCATTAAAGAAAATTGCCCTTGTAATAAAAATTACTCAGTGTGACAAGATTCCATAATATATTTTTTTAAAGCTTCATTAATTTTTGTAGCAGTTAGCAGCACTTGTTTGGGTTTTTTTAATTTTCTTTTAAAAGCAAAATTTAGCTTAATTGGGACAATATTTGAAATAGAATGGAATAACTATTTTCTATCTGGGTACATAGAAGCCAGGCTGTGTGGCAGGAATAGCACAAGGATAAGGAAATAAGAAATCTCTTTGAAAACCACATTTTACTGAGTTTTGTATATTGTGACAGTGCTTGGAAGTCTGTGACTCTTCAATTAGGCAAAGCAGGTGCAACAAACTCTGCCCACTTGCAGTTCCTGGTAAGAAGTCTTAATCTCACAAAATGCAGAGCAAATGTGGATTTTTCTGCAGCAGTTGGGAGGAGCAGCTTCCCTGAGCATCACGCCAGGACAGCCCCCAGCAGGGGTGTCCCCTGCAGCAGTGGGAGCACACAGGTGCTGCTGGAGCCTCTGCAGCTTTTCCTTGTTCTCCCATCCACCAGGGACACGATTCCTGATGCCTGAGGCACTTTACCTGTGCAAACAGCAAGCATGGTAGTGGTGTTTTTTTACTATGCTTTGGTGTTTTCTTGCTATGGAACTGCAGTAAAGAAGTGCTGGAGAGCCAAACCCAGCTTTCAGGAATGCGGTGAGAAGTCAGTGGATTAGACTCTCTGCTATCTCTTTGCAGAGCACTTGCCTGAGAAAACTCCATGGCTCCTATGCCTTCCTTTCCTCAATGCACTATAAAAATGGGAAAATCTCCACTTTTAGCTGCTTGTTCATCGAGAGATGCAAATCACCCTGTCCTCAGTCAGTGCAGCAGAGCAGCCACTGTCATCATCACAGCTGGTATGGCCCAGTGCAGTGTTCACCTTCTGGGGTGTGTGTGAGACCAGATCCCAGGGCTTCCTGGTGTTTGGTAGCAGGCTGAGTGTGCCCTGCCTGTGCCCCTGGAGGAGTCACTTCAGCTGCCCCAGGTGTCACCACAGATGAAACTGCACCACGAACCAGAACAGCTCAGAAAGGCAGGTGATGCTGAAATGGAAATGGCGAACACACGTGTGGTAGAAAAACTTCTGGGATCTTTCACAGTCTCATTTTCTCTTTTTAATCAAAATAAAGAGCTGAAGAAAGTCTCTTTATATTTTCCATTGGTTTGGAGCTTTAGATTTTTTAAGACTTTCCAGTGCTTTATAGGTTTGGATAATGTGAGTATTGTGTAGTCTGATCTTCCAAGTGACTTCTGCTATTATCAATCTCTGGCTGTTGTTAGGGAAATCAGACTGAGAGTATCTGTGTGATGGTTTCCTCCTTTATTATAATGAGCACCAGCAGCCACTCTCATGTTTATCTTGTCTTGGGTACATTAAGTAAAGTCTGCATCCTGGATTGGGCTTAGCTGATTTATGCTTGACGTGAGGATTGTTTGTTCTCTGCGATGAAACAATCTTTTGTGACAAACTAACAATGGCAAGGGATGAGCTCTGATGTTAAACAGTGGTAGCTTTTCTTTTCTTTCTTTTTTTTTTTTTCTCTTCTCCTTTTAAGTCTACCCACTGCCTCAGGAGGAAGGCAGCTGCACTAATAATATGTCTAGTCTCTGTGGAAGGCCCTTATTTGAAAATTTTGTAATTGAGTGGACAAAATTTCTCATTGCTTGAGAGGATCTATTCAGAATAGACCTGAAAAGGATGAGGGAAAAGCACACTAGACATCAAGAAGTCCTAAGGGCTCTATTGAGAGGGAAACTTCTGTAGATATTGTGGGACAATTACGCTTGTCAGGCAAAACACTAAAATGGATCTGTGAAAAAAATCCTGGGGAATGTTAAACAAAGCTTTGAACGGGGCAAAGAGCTTGCTGGGAATACCTCAAAAGCAAGCAGGTATTGGGTGATGTTTGAAGGAAGGCTGCTTCAAAGAGCAGGCACAGAATGTGTGTTACCACAGGGCTTCTGACCATTCTCACAGTCGCCAGGTCAGCACAAGGGGGAGAGCTCATAACTGGGTTAAGTTTATTTGCTCCTTTGCTCCTTTCAGTGAGCTGTTCCAATGCCCAGCCTCCCTGGTGCCCTGTTCAGAGACACTTTCCTGCTGCTGGCCTTTCCAGCCCCTGCCTTTCATGCCTGCTTTGGAAGCTGAGGAAGATGTGTTGTGCAGAGTGGAGAGGATGTGTTCCCTGCAGAAGGCAAATAACCCTGTGAGAGTGTTTGCATTTCCGTGATTGCCTCTAGTCAAGTTTTGTTGCGTGAGATTTTAAGAGTTACTTGCTTAGATGTAGCATTGTAAGTTTTGTCTGGTGAGGCTTCTTTCCTGCTTCAGTTGCTGACTGCAGTGGGTGGTGTGGGGCATTAATGAACAATCTCTGGCACCCTCTGAATGGGCTTTGCTGTCAAAACTTCAGATGCCTAAAAGATCAACCCATTAGTGATGAGACCAGCGTCAGCTCAGCCTATTTTTAGGTTTTTCTTTGCTGCTTCACTCTTTGATGTAAAGACAGCTGTGTTCCCCTCTCTCGTTATGCAGACCAAACTTTTTATCTCCCCTTTGGAACAAGCTGTCCATTGTTTTGATCACTCAGTGATCTTTCTCTGCAGCTCTCCTGTTTGAATTCTTGTTAATCGTGGTGACTGCCAGTGTCTGTGTTAACTCAGATGTGGCTCAAGTCCATGTTCAGTAGTGTAAATATTTCCATATTTAAATGCAAATCTCCTCTGATAAACATTTAAGGAAGCCATCCCCATACACACTGTGGCTGTGCCTGCCTTGCAGCTTGGAAGGGTGTCTGACTAAGCTTTTTTCCTGGTTTTTATTTATGCATGAGTGGATTGTTATGTGGTGTGTTTTGAAGAAACCGCACACAACTTAAACGCCCAAAGTGTGGTTTACTTCTGAGAATGAATTCCCTTGTGTTACAGTGGTTTTCCACAAGTGTCCAAGAATCCTGGCTCAGGGTCTGCCAGCTGTCTTTTTATTTCTTTTCCTCTTCTCTGCTGCTTTCTGTCTCATCTTATACTCTTTGTTCCAGTGGTTTTTTTCGTCCTCCTTTTAATTGCTTCTAAAGTTTTGGAACATCTTCAAAAGTCTTGCTTAGGCAGTTATTTTTAGACCTTTAAAAGATGTAATATGTGCTTCATTTTCCCCGTGACTGCATTTGTTACCTGTTGAGACCACGCTTCCAGAGCCATCTCCTCCTGGTAAAGATAAAAGAGCATTTTTTAACACACGGGTTTCTGCAGTGTCCCAACGTGTCCTTCTCACACAGAGCACCTGAAGAAGCGGCTGGAGGATTACATGGCCCAGTTCCCGACCGTGCGGATCCTGCGCACCAAGAAGAGGGAAGGGCTGATCAGGACGCGCATGCTGGGGGCCTCGGTGGCCATCGGGGACGTCATCACCTTCCTGGACTCCCACTGCGAGGCCAACGTCAACTGGCTGCCACCTCTGCTGGGTGAGTGAGGGGCTGCTGGGGCTGTGCCCACCTGCTGCTTTCCCCCGTGCTGGCAGTGGATAAGAGAGGGATCAAAGCGAGTGCGCGGCTCAAGAGAATTGTTGGCAGCTTGTACGGTCTTGTTTAGTACAAGATTTTTTTTCTGTTCTGGAGTCCTGCACTGTGCAGTAACCCTGTCATATGCTTTTGTTAATTAAAGAGCAGAAATCATATTCTTCTGTTTCCTCATTAAATTAAATGTTAAGTAATTTACAGCTTACTAAAAGAATAAACTATCACATGGTCATTCAACAGCTTGCAGAGAGGAATGGCTTTATGATACAGAAAATATCTTTACATACAGTTTTTGGGTAGCTTTTAAGAGTTTTATCTCCTCTATAACTATATTTAACTTCATAGCCTGCAAGGCTGTGAAAAATACTTCTTGTGAATGAGAGCTGCTGGTGTGTATTTGTAGAACATGGGCACCCTTTTGCAAGGCAGCACTCCATCTCTGAGGAGGTGTCAGTTCTTTCCAAGGATGACTAATGGAAGGGACAGTGCCTGTCTGTTTCTGGTACCAAACCCCTTCACAGCCCTGCTGCCTGTGACCTGTCAGAGCTCTCCCAGGTGTGACTTTCTCAAATAGGCTGTGGCAACAATAGTCAAGCAGAAGGTTTAAGGAAAAATCAGATTTTCCTGCAGGATTGATGGATGCTTATCCTGTTGCTTTCACTACAGTTTGTATCTGGAAATAGTTTGAAATATTTGCAGCTTTATGAGCCCCAGGGAGGGAGGACAGAATTAGCTCCAATGCCATTTAAATGAGAACATGAAGAGGATGCTTTGATTTTTAAAGCACAGAAAGGATTTCTGTGAGATATGTTTTGGAAGCTGAAACATCATTTTATCACCTCTGCTTTGAGAGCTAACTTCCAACAAGAGACCTTCTCAGTAATAAAGTATTTAAGAAATTTCCGATGTTTATGCAGGAATTTATCCTGTTTTGTATTATTTGATTGGAAGAAAAGGTTGGAGGGGAGGAGGTAACACTTGCATTTCTTGAGCCTGCTGAGAGTACTTATGCCATTAGTCTGAAACACTTCCTGCCAGATTCTGGCGTGGAAATTAGGGCTGGGTGGTTCAGTGGGTTATTCCCTGGAACTGGATCTGCACAGAAGGGATTCACATCCTGGTCACTTGTGGAAATGAGGATTGCTCACCGAGTACAAGAGGTCAGGTTTTAGCCTGGCAGTCAGTTCTCTGTGGTAGTGTAGCTGTGTCTTCCCATTCTCCTTCTGGGTGATGGGTGCCTGGTGTTTTCCTCTTGGTGATTGCAGAAGCAGCAGATAAATTGATACAAATTGGAGCATCTGCTCACGAGAGAAGGAACAGGAAGAAAGCTGTGTCATTCTTGGAAAACTTCATCTTTTGATGCTCTTTTTTTTGTAATTTCATGGTCAAAGGAACCAGCTGGTGCAGGTTTTCTAACACGTTTGTCCAATCTTCAGATCGCATTGCCCGAAACCGCAAGACCATCGTTTGCCCCATGATTGATGTTATTGATCACGACCACTTTGGGTATGAGACTCAGGCTGGAGATGCCATGCGAGGGGCCTTCGACTGGGAGATGTATTACAAGAGGATCCCTATTCCTCCTGAGCTGCAGAAACCTGATCCCAGCGATCCCTTTGAGTAAGTGACTGAAATGCAGAGTGCTAAGAGCCAGCTAATGAAATAACACCCTGCTGCAGGGCACCTCAGCATAGCAAAAGCCAGAAGCTGGTGTTAAGCTGCTTGCTTTTTTGGCAGCTGTTTGCTTTGCTGGTTTAAAAGAAATGCATTGTATAGTAGCTGTGAACACTCTCCTTTTCATTGCTGTTTTTTTGCTACCTTAATTCCTGCAGAAGTTAATGTTTCATTGAAAACTCTAATGTGTAACAATTAATGTGGTCATTTTTTACTGAGATCTTTCAAACATAACTTAGTATCCCTAATGCTCTGCCAAAACCAACAAATCAATGGTGGGTTATGTGTCATTCCCAGGTGGGGAAGAAGAAAACCTAGCAGAATAATTACAGCAATTTTGATTATTACAGTGCACTGCAGAAGTAAATCTGTGATCAAGTTGTGCTCTGCTGTTGCTGTGCTTGCCAACATTGAGACAGTTCTGCTGTCTTTTGTACTCTGCAGTGTTTGGGAAAAAAAAAAAAAGAAAAACCAACAGAACACTTTTTGAGGTCAAACTCAAAGACTCAATCCTACAACAGAAGCAGAGTACCATGTGTGGAGCACACAGGTCCCTTGGGCTGAGGTGGTGTTCTGTCATTTAATGGTCACCTCCTGCCTGCTTGGAGGAGAGGCACTGGCAGGTTCTGAAGGGAGCCTGGTCCAGTCCTCCTCGTTTGCAAGTGGGAAATCAGTAGATAACACCTAAACAGCAGTTTGATGTGCTGATGGGGCTGTAGAGGCACCAGGAACACTGGGTGGTGAAAAGGATATTTGTCAAATCTTGCTTTGTTTTTTAAATGTTTAGCTAGAGATCTGTGTCTTTGAATGTGTTTGTAATATGGAGTCTGGTTTTTCCTCAAGGTCTCCTGTAATGGCTGGAGGACTGTTTGCAGTCGATAGAAAGTGGTTCTGGGAGCTGGGAGGGTATGATGCAGGTCTGGAGATATGGGGAGGAGAGCAGTATGAAATATCCTTTAAGGTGAGCCATGTTCTCTGGAAATTACTTTTGTTTTGAAAAGTAAGAATTTGTTCTGAGGCGCAGAATGTGAATGATCTGTCTTGTCCTTACTTTTGTGTGTGACTAAAGGTGAAAGAGCTGGCAGTAGTAAGATAGTGCAGAGGAGAATCAGCACTGATGTGAGCAGTGCCTGCTGAGGGTCACTTTTGGAGCAGGATTCCTGTTGTGTGGTCACAGCTCCCATGCATGCACTCCTCCCAGCCAGGGTGGGTCTGGAGTGGAGCTCTCTGCCTCTGAGGCTGCTCAGTGCTCACCCTGGAAAGATGATGAAACACTCTGCTCCTTGAGGGAAGGAGGATTCCAGTTCTGGGAGGACCTCAGTCCTCAGCTTGAGTTCTCAGAGAGAACAGCTTTGTCTGTAGTCAATCCAGCTGACCCCTGGCTGTGAGGAACTCAGGCTATTTCTTTCCCAGGAAGAAATCTTCAAAACTGGAGTCATTACTGTTGCTGGCAATGACTTTGGATCATTATCTGCCTGGCCTGGGGACAGTTCTGCTACTGACTGATTGACTGAGGGCTCAGTGGAGGGCTTTAAGAGTTAGCCAGCTGACCAAAAATGCATACAAAGAGTAACAAGTCACTGTAACTCACCAAGACTGCTGGTTCCTGTGTCAGGTTGGAATATGGCACTCTGAAATCCAATTTGGGAAACCCACCAGAATGTCCCAAACCCTTGAAGGCAGGTGGACAATCTTCTCTTTAGTGGGGAGAAACCTTTTCATAGCCTGGACCAAACTGAGTAAAGATATCTACATTAAACTCTGTTTGAAGTTTCTTTCAGAGGTTGAATATTTATTTTTACAGGTGTCTGGATGCCACTGATCTAAGCTAGTTGACCTTAGCACGAGGCTAGAGGATAGCAGGGATGTAGTGCACAGTTTGGCTTCAGCAGCAAAAATTCTGCCCATCTCCCCTGACAAACCATGGCAGATCTCTTACAAAACAGATTCCTGAATAATCTCCATGCCTCTGTGCAGTTCAGAGGATATCAATGCTCAGCAAGCCACACTGCCATACACACCCCCCCTGTGCTACTGGCACCAAAGACACTGATTTTGAGACAGCCTTTTCTTCCATCATTTCCTCACCAGAATCCCTAAGTCACCCTGGATGTCCCTTGTCCTCTGGAACAGTGGCAGGAAGGGAGGGGTGAGGGCACCCTCCTTGGGGATGTCATTGTGGTTGGAGCCATTTCATCTTTGTGTTGCATGTAATGAAATTGTGTAAGGCACAGATTCTCTGCAGGAGGGGCAGCATTCATCCTGTTCCTCTCTGAAAATGCTGGTTTCCAAGAGTGATGACAGTGGCTGGGCAAGCCCTTTGTCTCCAGTGCCACAGCACACAGTCACACTGCTTGATCTGCAGGAAATAAGACTGCTTCATTCATCTGTTTGCTTATCCCCTCTGAAACATGCTGTGTTTTATTTCAGTCCAGAAATGGTAATTTATGGAGGGATAAATTTGCTTTAATTAATCTCTGCAAAGACCCCTTTTTTTTTTCTTTCATTGTGCAACGGAAAAATGAAGTTTTCACTGAAAGAGGCTCAGTGTATTTTCAGAAATTAAGATAAATTGATACATTCATCTGTGGCTGATAGATTTAATAATTCTGCTGGAATTGCAAGAATAGAAGGTTTGTTCATAGAATTTATGAAGCTACGACATTCCTGGTGAGCTTAGAGCTACACTTTTACCTTCAGAAGCAGGCTGAGATTTTGTAGTTAAGGGTGCACTGTCAAATAATTTAAAGCTCTGGCTTTAGGTGTGGGGTACCCACTTTCACATTATTTATTATCTCATGAGAATTCAGATTCTAAGCATGCCAGACTTACAGCCCAGCTTAAACAAAGAATCTGTTTCTGTCCCTGGGTGTTGGGGGTGCAGGTACTCTTGTGTTCTGCTGGCCTGTGATCCATTGCATTGGGTCTGGCTTCCTCGAGCCTCACCAGGAGTACAGGGCTTCTGTGGGGGATTTTTTGTGTTTTGGTTTTTTTTTTCCTTAAGCATATTCTTTTCTTGGCCATTCATGGACTGTGCTTTGCTGTTTTTGTCTTTATTTTAAAATACAGGGCTCTGTTGCTGAGAGACTGGAAGTAAACAAGTTTATTTAGGAGCCTCTTGCCTTTCTTTTTGGAAATCTTACGTATTACTGTTATCAGTTGGCTCTGCTTCCTTCTGAGCAGAAATTTTCAAGCAAGCCAACAGAGAAAGCATCAGTGTTTAACACCTCAGAAAACATTTAGCTAGAGGGTGGGTCAAACTCTAGAGGCCTTGCACTTTGTACCAAACATGTACATCAAACATCATTAGGAAACACTGCGGGTAGGAGGGACAAAAAAAAATTAAGGTGAACTTTCTAACCTTAACTGCTGGTTTTTCGTTTTCTGGGTCTTAGCAATCCCTTAAAACAGACATTTCTAGTTTAGAAATGAATAGTTGATCTATCCATTCCATATTCAAGCAGAAAAGGAAAAAAGCTTCCTTCTCCTGACCCGTGTGTGTCCAGAGCAGCTCAGTGTCTGAGCCAGCACTGCTGCAGGTCAGGATGTTCCTGGTCAGGCAGATCACAGTCTCCAGGGGTGGTCACAGGTGAATTCCCAAGTGCTGACCTTGAAGTGTGTTCTTGTATTTTGGAAAAAGGGTGGGGAAGGATTCACAGCTGTCTCTGTGCCGCGTTTGTCTCCTTTCCTTTCTGCTGCCTCCTGCTTCATCAGGCTTCATCCAGCTGGGGTTCTTTGCTTTTTTGGAGTCACTTTCTTAACTCTCCTCTCTTACAATTTTTCCTGGTCTTTTTTATCTTCCTGATTGTGTGAACGAAACTCAGTTCTTTACCCAAAGTTATAATGGACCTTTTCTCTTCTAAACACAAATTAATAGCTGCCTACGTAACCGCTTCATTTTTTTTTTACATAAATGCATTTAATTTGGAGCAGTATGTGTGAAGGATTTAAATTGTTCCCTTCTGCAAGTGCTACTTTGTACAGCACTTCTCTACGCTCAGTTTTATTTGAGATGGTGTTGCCTCTTTTCCAGTATTTTTGTGGCTTCTATTCCGTTTGGCTTACATAAATCTTCACTGAACTGCTTCACGCCTCTCTTCCATAAATACATAGTCTCTGTTTTTTTGGTTATGGGGAAACAGAAGAGTAAAAAGGGATATCTCTTCCTTGTGTAGGCATAAATATAGATGTACTTTGTATCTCAGATCCTAGTGATGTGGTTCTCAGTTCTTTAATTGCACTTGAAGAGCAAAGAATGAGAATCTAGCATGTCCTTCTCTAGGTGGTAAATCATTTCAGTTTTAGAAACGCTTGCCTTGTAATTTGGAGATTGTAAGGCTTTCATAAAATGAAAAGGGCTCAGTGCAAACAGGCCAAATTGATAGTTACCCTGAAAAGAACAATTAGAATGGAGGCAAAAGAGCTAGTCAGTACTTGTGGTCTTCAATTTTTGCTTCAGCAATAGGAGAAGAGCCATTGCACTTACTCTGGTGATTGTAGGTCATTGCATTTTTCCAGATCCTTTTCCCAAACCATCAATCTGGATTGCTTCTGATTTCCACAGCATAAAACATGTTACATGTTTTCCAACAAATCCAAGTGCTGCACAGCTTCTGTTCACATGTCTAATGCCTGCCTCTCCTTTGCCCCGTGCCAGCAGCACATTTCTGATCCCATTTTGCCACTGGACTCTGGCAGGTGCGTGGTTTGGGTGCAGCTGCCAAGGGATCCCTTCTGACAGCATTTCTGCTTGTGTTGCTGAAGTTAGTGCTGATTGTGAGCCTGCACTGCTTATTCCAGGCACATACTCCACTTTCCAGCAGCTCACGTTTGCCCACGCTGGAACAGGCTGGGCATTCTGCTGCTTTTTTTGTGGCTGTTTTTTTTTTTGTTAGCCAGCACATGCTGCTTGATTCTAAGGCTCTCAGCTGCAGTACAGGGTGGCTTCTTTCTCCCTTCCTATCTGGTGGTGCACAGATCAGTTTCAGACCATTGACTTGAATTTTTTGCCTCTGTTCACCCTCTTCTTGGTTCAGGTTCCTGAGCAGCCTCCCACCAAGCAGCAGCAGTGAAGTGCTCCCCTCCACTCCCTGAAATGTGATTATTAGAAAGTGCTGTCATTACTCTCAAGTGCTCCAGGCGGTGAGGAGGGGCTGTGCTGGTGTGTGATGTGAGAGTAGGTGCTGTGCAAACACACAGATCCCAGTGCCTCACAGGCTACCTTAATCTCTCAGAGAGCACTAAGTCCCAGCAGAAGGAGCAGCTGATGCTTCCAGTATAGAGGATTACAATTTTTCTGAGTTACTGCCCTTGCTTTCATCCTCTCACCTGCTTTGTTATGCAGAGAACCTCCTTGACTTATCCTCTGTGTCCTTTTCTTCCCACCTTTCAGTGTGTGCTCACACAGCCAGCCAGCTGCTCTCTGTTGGTCCGTCCTGTGGTCTTCATTTCTGCTGTGTCTTGCAGGAGCAGTTTTATTTTCAAGGCTTAACTATCCTTTGTGTTTTTTCCCTCTCTTGGGAAGCACTGGCTCATCATGGTGCAGCCTTTGGAAACCATAAACCTTGTATACTCAGATAATTTGTGTTCACACACCAACTGCAGCATTGTATTGTGTGTTTGAGAGGAGAGGTTCAGCTGTCTTACCTGACATTGTTTTCTGAAATTGCAGAAAGGGAATTGGATCAGCATAACATTCCCATGTAGAGAATAGGTGGCATATTATCTGCTGCTTTCACAGCATACTGAATCAAAGGCTCTGGAGTTGCTTTATGAATATGGAGTTACAGCTCTCCAGGCCACTGGGAAGATGGAAGCAATATCACCAGTGTTATTTTATTTCCCTTGTGTAGTTTTTATTATTAGGGTGAGATTGTGGCCTTGGCTAGATCTGCTCAGTGTGCCCGTTGACCTCAGTGCAGCCAGGTTTTCTCTTAATTCTAGCAGATCTGTCAGCTGCTGAATTCCAAGCCCAGAATGAAGATTGGCAAAATTGTGCCTGGGGAGGAAGAGAAATTTCCTGTTCTCTCTTGATGAGATCTGATTAGATTATTGTAAGAAGCACTGTCTGCCTGACCAGCTTTAATTCTTGTTCTTACGGCATAAATGGCTGTTTGAAATCAGATGCAAGTTCAGGCTCTGACGTTTTCTGTCGTGTCAGCTGAGAAGTGAGGCAGAATCTGTAAAACACCCCAAAGAACTGGCTCCTGTGGCCAAAGGAGAAGGCAGTAAGTGACAGTCAGTGTTGTGGGGAAGGCACGAGGTGCTGCCCCACAGCCCAGCTCTGTTTCAGCTGTCTCCAGCACGGTATTTTTAGCAGTGTACGTTCTGGTGTGTCATGCCTGGAACTGTACTCTTGTTTAAAAACAGCCAAATATCAGTAACTGAGTGGAAGCATTCCCTCAGCTAGCAAACAGCTATTTTGGGTTTGCTTCCCTTGCATTCACTCTTTGACAGACCCCTGGATGCGATTCTCTGACCTTTAGCTCTGGCTTCCCAATGCTTTTGTTAGCTGTGTTTTACCAATGCATATCACGCTCTTTCCCTCTCCCCCTTCTTCCAGTTGTATAGATAAGGACTGGTAATTGTCTTTATGGAGGTTGTAATGAGTTCTGTCACCACACAAAGCAGCTCACTAATAAAATAAATCAAAGCAGCAACGAATGAATGGAAAGCATGCCTTTAAAATTAGATTTGTACTGCGGGTGCCATACTGCCACTTGCAGCGTGAGGCAATGTTAAAAAGGCACAGAGGTGGCAAAGTACTTGAAAGGGTCACTGAGCTCTGCTGGTAGGGATTAGGAAGCTTTCCATTGCCTCCATTGCAGCATCATTTGGAAATAAATATTTTAAAGCATGATCAGGAAAAGAGCAAGTCAGATGTTAGGGGTTTTTTTATTGAGGAACTCATTTAAGTAGCTTTTCTGATCACATTGCATGTGTTCATGTAATGTTGTCTTCTATGCCTGTAGTCTTGGGCCAGCTTGGAGCTCCTGGCCTGTCAGTTCTGAAGTTTCCCCTCCTGCTGCCTGTCCAGCTGTGCAGCACAAGCCCAGCTCTCTGCTCTCCAGCTGTGCCAGCTGCAGGGCTCTGCTGCTCAGCTTGCACAGGGACATCGTGTTCCAGAGAAGGGCATTCGTGGTGGCCTGGCTGAAAGCCTTTCCTTAGAGACAGGGCAGGTGAGGCATCCTGTGGGCAGGCAGCAAGGAAAACAGGCTGGTGTTTGCAGCCAGGCTCGTGTTACAGCAAAATGCAGCTGCTGTGAACCCCTCAGGCTTCTTGCTGCAGAGTGAAGTGCAGGTTCTTGAGGAGTGAGTGTGTGTGTGTGTGCAACTGAGCTCTGGGCTTCTGCTGCTGCTCCTGCAGGGTTTTATGGTTCCCACGTCTGTTGCAGCTCTTACAGCCTTGCACAAACCATTTCTGTCCTAAAAACACAAACCATGCCCAAATTTTTGTTTTCTCAGCCTGTTAATTTCCCAGCAGCGAAATCACACTCTGGCCCTCTGCAGCCAAAATCACAGTCACTGCAGAATAAAAAGCATTTCTAATTCCATAAGAAACTTCACAGAAGCTGAGTGCTAGTTTCTTTTTCATCTCTTCTGCACCAGCCTCTCAGGACACAGCAGGGACAAAAGGAATGAAATTCTGTAGGAGTGTTTGTCAACTTTCTTCTTGTCTCTCTCACCATAACGACATGTAATTAAGTACCTTGAACTTTAGAAGTTGCCTGTGAAAAATATTTCTCTAACTGAGAGCAACCAACCTCCATTAAGTTATACACAGTCAGCAAATGACTGTAATTATTAGGGCCAGCAGACAGAGCTGAAACTCCAGAGGACTTTAGTGTCAGAGCTAATAATTATGCAGCAGCCTTGGCCAAATATTTCTCTTCCGAGCTAAGTATTTAATATTGTCGCTGTAGAATATTAATGGAATTGCCTGCTATGTGTGAAGCTGTTGACTAAGCTCATTGTACAGTGAACTGTAGTGGCTGAAATTAGCCCTAGTGAACGAGGAGATCAAGAGCACTGCACCAGCCTGCCCAAAATCCACAGCCTTCGGAGCATTCCCATGGGATCCGGGGACAAATGGAAGGGCAAAGGCAGTGCCTCGCTTCAGGAATTCAGAAAGTCATTTATTTGGCACTCTAAAGGGTACTTTTTCTTTAACTACTGATTGGGTATTTCTGTGAAGCACAGAAACATTTCTTAAACCTAATGAGGTAGATTGGCTGGTTTAGAAAACGTCTCCTTTTGTTTCACTTGGACAAAATTACTACATCCATGCTATAAATAAAGAATAAAAGAAAGTTGTTGCAAAATGAAATCTTCCCAGATGGGGAAGGAAACTTTTGTGCCCTCTCTGGACGTTAACCAAGCATCAAGGTAGTCATCTCCAACTAGAAGTGTGTTCTAGTGACTTCCTGAGGGCTTTTTTAAAGCTATTTCTGTGTTCACCAGGCAGAGATTTCCACTTAATTGTAAGGCTGCAAAAGCAATGAATGAATGTCAGCAATGAAACCATAAAAGAGCAGTGATAACCACAGGAAAAAGTAGCAGTTTCTTCTGATTTCTGGCACTTGAACAGGCTCATGAATTCCCTGAAGCCTTTTGCATAACACATGACCACCTGTACTGGGGAGATGGCCTCCCTTTTACAGCCTCGTTACACAACCTGCACCCAGGGTTTTTTATGGCAGCCCAGTTTAACTATTGTGGTTACTATTGCTGTAATAACATATATCAGTTTAAAGCGAGGTGTGTGCTGTTTTCTCAGTGCTTGGATTTTTTTTTCCCCTGTTCTTTTCTGTGTAGAAGGCTTGAGAGCACTTGTGCTAAATCAAGGCTTGCTGCATGGCTCTAAGCGGGTTGTTACAGGATTTGGGACTAAGGCAGGGAGGGGAGGGGATTTGGGTAGACTGTACTTTAATGTAAAAATCTGGGTTAAGTTTTTTTTTATTACTTGGAAGTCTTCTCTTTTTCATTTTCCTCCATGAAGCCAAGATTGAATGTGTTTGTCTGCTGTTCCCCAGGTATGGATGTGTGGAGGTCGCATGGAGGACATCCCTTGCTCCAGAGTTGGTCATATCTACAGGAAATATGTTCCCTACAAGGTTCCCACAGGAGTCAGTCTGGCAAGAGTAAGTGGCAGTGGCATTCCCCTCAACAGGAGTCCAACTGCAACGTGACCGTGCTGTTGTCTACTCTCACCCCACAATGGGAGGCAAATTAGGGTTTTTTGTCTGTAATTTGCACTCATGCAGTGCAAGTTGAGCAGTTTTGCAGTGGTGGATGTGTAGCACAAAGGGAGGGGAGCCTGGGGAGCTGCACATGTGTGTGTGAACAGCTGCCACACTCCAGATATCAGCCACTGCTGGGTGCTGGGCAGGGACTTTGTGATCAGGCGCTGGCTATAAAAACAAGATATGGCTTTATTTGTATAATACTTCAGTCATTTTATAGCTGTGCTCTCCAAGAGCAGCAGGCTTCAGCGTGGTGATTGGTTTTAGTGATTGAAAGACCTCTCAACTTCAAGCATCACAGACCACTGAATGGGCAAGCTGTAATTTTCCACAGTGGAATGTTCTGTGCCATCTTATTCTTAATCTAGTGTAGCCCAAAGAAGAAAGAGCTTTCGTCTATCCTGCACTGGGTTTCTCTAGCTAATTTTCAAATTGAGGAGGGATTGCATTGCCCTCTGGTGGGAGAAAAACATCCTAGGAGCAGGAAGGCTGCAGAACTAAAAACCTCAGAGAGGTGCCCTGCTGTTCTGAAATCTTAAGGCTTGCACAGTTTTACAAATGGCATCACCCCAGTAATAGATTTGGATTTATTCTTCAGCCCAGCAATGACCTGTCATGACAGAGCACTCTCCTGTCCGTGCCATCTCTTCAGGAGGGAGCTGAATTTCTTTTGATTCAGTATTTGACTCTCGTGTACTCCCACAGTGCTGGCAGGAGACAGCAGAGAGGTAGCAAAGGCTGTTTTTTGGCATCTTAGCAGACACCTTGAGGTAAACACCTGCTCCTGTTGTGTGCAGGCTGCATTTGGGGCAGGATCAGCACACTGCTCACTCTTAACTTCCTGACTTTTTGGTAGTAAATCATCACTGCTGGTCTGAGCAGCTTCATGCAAGGAGTCACAACTGCACATGGCACATTACCAAGGGGCACCAAGAATGTGCCTGATGTTGCCAGAGAACAGCCCAAGGTCCAGCACTCTCAAGGGCACTGTGACAAGCAGGTTGTCTTGAGTGGATGGTGTTTGTTGCTGTCTTGGAGGTACACAGGGGATTTAAGCTTTGCAGCAATACATGAAATGTGCTGCTGCCAAGAGGTAAAACCTTTTGCTTCTGTTCGGAAGGGTCATTGCCTGAAAGCTCCATATTCCTGAGGTAGCTCAGAGTTTTACCCAAGAAAATGGAAAAATAGTGCTAAGAAAGAGTATTGTGAACTGGAGCTTTTCAGAAGGGAGTACTGCAAATCCCATTCCTAGATGGATATAAAAGATGCAATAAGAAGGATTTAAGAAAGCAGCTTTTTGTCAGAGACCTTTGAATGTCCAGTGGTATTTACCAGCATCATGTTCTGACTAGTTTCCTTACAGAAGAAAAGGGAAAAAAAACAACTTTTGATTAATGTTGTTTTTCTTAGCCACAAGGAACTAGATATAATGGCCAAGTGCCAGGATTCTGTTTTGACCTCAGCTGAAAATATCTTTCTAAAAGTCCCTTGGAACTAGAGAGTAATAAAAATAATCTTTGTCCTGAAGCTGGAGAGAAAGAGTGGCTGTGAATGAAAATCCTTTCTGAGCAAAAACATGCGAGCTGCTCTGAATGCTAATGGTGCTTTGTGCAGCACTCTCAGGTGGCTTCCCCTCTCGTCCTCCCCCCACAGAACCTGAAGAGGGTGGCTGAGGTGTGGATGGATGAATATGCAGAGTACATTTACCAGCGCCGACCCGAGTACCGGCACCTCTCCGCGGGCGACGTCGCCGCGCAGAAGGAGCTTCGCAACAACCTCAACTGCAAAAGCTTCAAGTGGTTCATGAACGAGGTGGCCTGGGACTTGCCCAAGTTCTACCCACCAGTGGAGCCTCCAGCAGCTGCCTGGGGAGAGGCAAGTTTGTGCTCTGGCACCTGCAGTGGGCAGACAGGCTGCGGTTTGGGTTGGTTTTTTTTTGGGTTTTCTGAGGTTGCCCGTGTGCCTCAGTTGCTGTGGGTAAGGTGCAAGCGAGTGTTTAAAGAGCTGCTTGATGTTTCAAAACCCAAAACTCCTCCACCATTGCACTGGCCTGATCAAAGCAGGCAGTTGGGCAGGCAGCTGCTTCTGTTAGTGCACAGCTCCAACGAGAATAGAGACTTGGCTTGTTCTGCATGTTGTGTATTTAGTAGAAAGCAGAATATGCCAGAGGGAGGACTAGGGAGAGGCAGCAGCTGAGCAATAGTGGAATCTTGTATTTCCAAAGGGCTTCACAACTGTGCTGAGCTACTCTTGTCCTTAACTTTCCCATGTGAACGGCAGGAAAACCATCCATATTTTTGAAAGTCAGCTGTGTTCTGGGAATAGAATCACCCCAGGAGTGAGGCTGTGAATTGTTACACACAGCCCTCATGGCTGAGTGTTTTGGGTCGCCTAAGGAATCACTGGCAAAGGTGTTGGCAAAAGCAGGTGTGATATAAAAGTGAAAGCATGACAAAGCTTATTGGTAAGGTTCACTCTATTACATTCTAGAAGGTTAAAGCACACAGAGAAAAGGCAAACTAAAATCTAAAATCCATCAATCTAAAATTGAAATCAGCCCAAAACTACCTGTGTGAAGACTGGGGATGGAAAAGGGTAAGGAGAAAATGAATAAGGGAGATCCTCCTGTGGAGTCACATGGTTCAGAGGGGACCCCCTTACTAAACTTAGCTCTGAACTCAAGTAACAGTTTAAGCCTAATGATTTACCAGCACTCAAAATAAACAGCACTTATTCTGTAGCTTAAATTAAACAATTCAACAAAGATTCACGTAGGTCTTACTATAGCACAAGAGTAACTCCCAAATCTAAAGTACTTAGGGATCCAGAAGAGCAGCATTCATTGTCCATTTGCTATAGCACATTCACAGTGGCACTGTGGGAGGATGTACAAGGTAGAGACCTGTGAGAAATGGCACCACCAGACACCCCAGCCCACGCTGGGCTCTGCAATCCTGTCACTGGTAGGTTTTGCTGGGGGTACAACTGGGTCCCATTTTGAGTTCTGTGCTTTCTCCCTGTTGTTACTGGCCAGCACAGACCCACAGTTAAGAGAGGAATCTTAAAAACTAACTTCATATAAATACTGCTGCAATTTGAGCCTTCTTTCCTGGTAGGAGTAGGAGATTCAGCAACTAATGAACTATTTCAGATACGCAATGTGGGAACTGGACTGTGTGTGGACACTAAGCATGGAGCCCTGGGATCCCCACTGAGGCTGGAAAACTGCGTGAAGGACAGAGGAGAGGCAGCATGGAACAACGTGCAGGTAACAATCTGAGAAATCATCCGCCTCTAAATCTGGAGAGGGAGAGGTTCCAGGGATTGATGTTGAAGGAAGGCCATTTGGAGCTGTCAGGCACACTCCAAGGCTCACATGCTGCTTGTACTTTGGTACAGGATGTGGTTTGTGCTTGTGGCAGAGGGGGGGTGTGGAGCCTGGCAGACTGTGCACAGCTTTTACCTCAGCTTTGAAGTTCTCAGAGTGAACAAAAGAAATGACAAGAAAACAGTGTGCCAAAACAATAAACCAGTAACAAGGCAGCTGTAATATGTAACAAAGTGAATATTAACTTCAAAGGTTGTGCTGAAAGAAGTGATAGAGGAGCATCATGCATATTAATGAACCTGCAGGAGCATTCAATAACTGTTCACTATCATCCTCCTGACAGGAGGCAAATGCATTATAAACACCCAAGCATTGCTGGAGAGATGAAACCAGCCAGGTTATAGATTCACCCTCTCAACATATGAGGTGCCAGAAACGACAGCTTTATTGTAACAGAAGGGAGGAAAATATTAGTTTGTCTAAACTGTAGCAGCTGAGCTGAGAAAGGATCAAGAAAACAATGCCTCCATTACAGAGCCATGCATAACTCTTCAGGGAATGGCTTCAGTGGTAGGAGAAAGAGGGTTGTTGCATATCAATTTGATGTGTGAAAAATAGAAACAAAACCAATTTACTCAGGCACAGTCCAAAACTAAGCCTCTGTTGTGTCAGGAGGATCTTGAAAATTAGTTTGGGCTTATGTTTAGGAAGAGAATGCAGTTTGAACTTCTGAGTAGTATTGAGCCTAAATGATTGTGGTAATATCTCTCTCAAGAGGGATTTAGAAGACAGCCAACAACAAAGTAGTTTCTTTGTGCAAAAGTTTTTGGAGACACTGCTTCAAATAGCAGCACCCTGATCATGACTTGCCTTTCTGACTGCCCCGGGAGAGATCTCTGAGGAGAACTATTCCTCCAGCTGGCTCCAAAGGAGCCTCCAGAACAGCCTTTTCCTTAGGGACTGAAGTGCTAGGGCTGCCCTTTCTCAGGGCACTGCTTTGTCAGGCACAGGTTCTGTTCAGTTACTGGAGTTAAAACTCTTCCTCTGCTCTGTAGATTCCCTCTTTCATTTCACCTGAGGGCTGTGAGTTCCTTGCAGGGCCAGTAGAAGGGAGCATCAGGAAGCAAAGCCCAGGTGTTTGCCCTTCCTGCACTCCTGTGGGCGGGGTGGGAAGCTCTGGCTCCTGGTCTCTTGTCCCAGGAGTGTGGGACAGTTTCTCAAGGTGACTGCAGGCTGCCTGTGCAGACACCCGTGTTCACTGCCAGCGTTAACTCCGAGCTGCTGGCTTTTTTGCTGGCTGGGAAGGGCTGTAATTGGTCAGCTGCTCTCTTAATCCTTGATGTATGTCTGCATTGCAGAGACATCCAGGGCTGCTCTAGTACCCAGGCTGACCAGCGTGCAGCAGCACAATCTTGTTTTACATGCTGTGTGACAGCTGGTACAGAGTCCCCTGGTCAGTAGTCCCTGTCCCCAGAGGAGGGAAGAGATTTTGCTCGAGAAGATACTGTCCTGTCCTTGAAGCCATCCCCACCCTGGGCACAGGGAACAGGATTCTGCCAGTGAAAGTATCATGCCCATACCAGCCATTGTGAGGGTCCTGTTTGTCCTGGCAGGTTTTCACCTTCAGCTGGAGAGAGGACATCCGCCCAGGGGATCCTCAGCATACCAAGAAGTTTTGTTTTGATGCCATTTCCCACAGCAGCCCTGTGACCCTCTATGACTGTCATGGAATGAAGGGGAACCAGCTCTGGAGATACCGAAAAGTGAGTGTGTGTGTGTGTGTGTGTGTGTGTGTGTGTGTGTGTGTGGGAGTGTTCTCATCCAAGGTGTCAAATTGCCTGAGGCGCTTACGTTTCCTGAAAATGTCACCACTCCTGTTTTACTCCTTCTCTTCATGTAGCTGTAAAAAGAGAATCTGCAGGCAGCCTGTTGTCATTGTACCATTGATTAAAAGGAGGTGACTCCCCTGTTCCACTGGTTAGAAAGTTGAGGACCCCAGGGCTCCTGAGCAGAGGACAGTGCAGTGTCCCCACAGCTGACAGTGAGGTGATGCAAACCCCTTGTGTTTGAAAAGAGATGTTCTGAGAGTTGGTTTGCTCTGAGCACTGCAGTGTCCTGCCAGAAGTAGATAAGGATTTATTCATCCTCCTACTAAGCAATGCTATTGTGGGCCACAGGTAAGTAAATTCTTGACTAAGTGCCCTGTCCTAGTCCTTGCAATCTGCTGGCACAGTGCCTGGGAGGGATGCAGCAGGATTCCAGCCTGGAGAGCCCTTGGGAAGCTTTAGAGTCCCAGTGCAGGTGTAAGGATTGAGCAGCATTCTGTTGGAAGAGGTGGGAATGAACCCAGACACTTGTCAACCAGTTAAGTGTGGAACAACTTCAGATACACCCAAGTGACATAAATAGCTCTCCTTGGTTTTTAAGACTTCTTTCTGTTGATTCTAAAACAACTTTTCTTCTCCACTTAAGCAACCTCACATCAAATTTCTCTCCTCCAGGACAAGACCCTCTACCACCCAGTCAGCAGCAGCTGTATGGACTGCAGTGAGAGTGATCGAAAGATCTTTATGAATAGCTGCAATCCTTCATCTCCAACACAGCAGTGGATATTTGAACACACAAACTCAACCATCTTGGAAAAATTTAACAGAAACCTTGATCTTTAAAAGACTGAGAGAAAAAAAAAAAATATATATATATTTTACAATTATAGTTTTTACTGGGGAGGGTTACAAAAAGATTTTTTTAATGCTTTTTTTTAAACACTTAATGAAGGTAAAAGGGAGAATCTCAGGAGAAGGTTAACTAGCAGGCCAGTCTTTATTGTGAAGATGCTGCATCCTTCTCTTCTGGGGATGGTGGAATTTTAAAGGCTTTGCCAGAGCCACTTCTGTGCTGAGACTGAACAGAAACTCTGTTTTTAGAGGAGTCTGAATGTGTTTCAAATGGCTTTTTTTTTTCCTTTTTTGTTTTGTTGTATTTCCCACTGGGGTCTGGTATTAAATAATTTTGTTATCCAGGACCCTGCAGGACTTTTTGTAGCTGCTATGCCACCCACTGAAGCATTCTCACATAGGTACTTTATCTTCCAAACTCCACATAAGTAAAATATTAAAGACAAGATTTAAGCCTCCAATCCAAAAAAAAAAAAAAAAGTCCATTATTGTAAAATGAAATTAGTATTTTTTTGCCCTGAACTAAATATATTTCAAATATGTTGAGTAGTATTACTTTCCAAATCATAGCTCTGATGAAGGAAGGAGCTCTAGTGGAAGTGCAGCCAAGTGTTGGGAATATGGCTGTTGTTATTAGCCATGAGGAATCTGGGTTTCTGCTCCATTCACTTTGCAGTCAGTTTGTCACTCCCTGTTGAATCTTCAAGGTGAAAGATTAGCAGAGGGCTTTTAAATAATCACAGTTCTTACGGGTGAAGACTTTGGATATCAAGTCCCAAATTTGCTCCTTATATCCTTTTTAGCACATCTCTAGGATTTCTCAGAGTTGAATCTACTGCGTGAAGACAATTTCCATTCTTCCTTTAGAGGTTTGAAGGCTAAGTTAATTTACAGTTGGTGTGAGCAGATTAATTCAGGATAATAAAGTCAGGGCTGAGATTAGCCATTGGTCTTTATGCATTTGTTCATCAGTCTGTAGTTTCTTGAGTCCTGTGGTCAGTGGTGTTCTAGCCTTGTGGAAATGTGCTATTAATCTCTCCTCATTTCCCAGCACCCACAGCACTGTACAGTTTACTGTGACTGGAAATCTGTTTGCTTTAGCAGAGATGTGGGACTGATGGACTGATTTTCCTGGTACCCTCTCCCTTGTGCAGTGAGTGAGCAGTGCAAGGTGTTACCCCTTCTGCTTTGGCTGTGGGATCTGCCAGACAGTGAACCAGGACTGTCTCATCCCAGGAGCTGGAATGTACTGACACTAAAGAATGAATGGAGGAACATTGGTTCAAGTCTGTCTGAAGCAAGTATTTTTAAAAAATCTGTTTTAAAATGAAGTTGCAAAAACACATTTACTAGTTCCCCTTACTTAGTCTTGTACTGAAGGGAGCAGTGGCATTTTCTGGTGAAAGCTGTGAATGATGATGCAGTGAACCAGTGAACAGATGCTGTGTAAACATTAGTGAACAGGATTCCTTTCCAGGAATTGCCCAGCTCCTTGGTTTGTCTAGCTGCCCATGCAGGGGTGTTTCAAGAGTAGGTAATGTGCAGCCAACTCTGGGGTGATGGGGATAGGACCCTGTGGGATGCTTGATGGGCATGGTTAGTACATTGCCCCTCCTCAGTGGGGCAGAGAAGCTCTGCTCTGGGATGTCTTTCATGTGAAGGCAAGGAGATGCTTCCCTGGTGTCTCGAAACAGGCAGAGTGGCTCCCTCTGCAGAGCTCCAGAAGCAAGAAGCCCTTCTGTTGCCTCTTGTAGAGTTGTGTCCCATGTTTCAGATGTGTTGGAGGCCATGTAGTGCTGTGCCTGGCAGCTGTCAAACAAGGACACAGCTGTCTGCCCCCCAAATTCTCCAGTCTCAGTAGGAGGCTCAGAGTTGTTTCCATCTCTCTCATCCTCACAGCTGAGGCCATGTCTGACCTTTTCTGCCAAATTAGCTGGTGCATGCAGTCATGGAGAAAAGGAAACATGGGCACTGCATTGCAGATGGAACCAGGCTTCCCAAACGTTGGTGTATTAAGATTTTGGGAGTGAAGAAATTAAAAATAGCCCTGGACTTCCCTTGTGACAGTTCTGCAGCAGTATTGGGTGGAAATGAGACCAGCATCAGGCAGAGTTGACAACTTATGTTCCCAGTTACTACAGTGTGTCTGTCATTAGGGTCCCTTTGCATTTCTGTGGGAGACAGAGTCACCTTCCAGTGTTTGTGTCTGACTGCTGCTTTCCTTGAGTTATTAATGCTCTCATTAGCCAGGTAGTGCTGACTGTGGAGCCACTAGATGGCCTGACTAGATGTCTTTATGAATGTTTTAATGCCTGTGGAACAAGAAGCTGTTTGTCCATGAACAGTGCTATTTTTTTATAACTGGGACACAATCAGCATATTCTATAAATGGACTGTAGGTTGTTCTGCTTGCAGGTTGCAGCTTTGAGTGTCTTAGTTTTCTAATGAGAGGATTAGCTTCTGTTTCTAAACTGCATGGCTTGCTTTGTACTTGGGCTCACCTTGGAAGGGAGCCCTTGCTTGGCTCGCTGGATTCTTGCTTCAGAGAGAGCTGCAGCAATGAACAGGTCTTTTACCACTTGATAATCTTAATTTGGAAAGAAAGGTCAGCTCTTAGCAGCTTGCACCAACAGATTAGGCAATAGTTGAGGCAATTCCTGTTTGACAACCCATGACCAGTTCACAGAAACTGGAGATTTAGTGTCAGTGGTTTTACCAGGTCCATCTCAGTGTGATTGATCTCTTTTCTGAAGGTTTGGCATCTGAGTGTGGTAAGAGCCTCACAAATTCTGAACACTTCTGAGTAGCTCACTGGGCTTTGAGCTATTAATTATTTGCATCAGTTATACTTTTCAGTACCCTAGAGGCTTTGTTGACTAATGCAAAGACTTAATATTGCCAACCATCCACTGCTTGAGAAATATAAGCTGTATTTCATCATCTGCATCTTTAACTGAGCCTTTGCTGGGCAATCTGGTTAATTATTCCAATTACTTTTGGTTATTTGTAAGCAAAATCACTAAAGCATGAATACATAATCAAATCTTCACATCTGCATGCAAGTCAAGACTGGAGATTAAATACTGGTGATTATCTAAAGCCAAATACATGTTTTCATATTTTTCCCCCAAAAGTATTTAAACCCCCCTCTCTTCATGGCTGCATAAGTTTTGCTGCTTTTAAGTATCAGAATCCCAGACAACAGTGTGTGTTATGTTGCATAAAAATACTTTGATTTGCTCTTGAAGCTGTTGTTGATCTATACTGGTGCTAATCTCTAAGGCCTACGGACAGTAAATAGGGTTGGGGCTCTCATGTGTGCAAGGTGTCTTTTCTTATACCTAGGAAATTAATTTTCTTTTTCAAACCACCATAGAACAACGTGTGAGCCTTCCTGAAAGGGGCATACAGCATCATTAAAATAAAGATGTGCCTTTTTAAATGTAAATGTACAGCAAATGCTTAAACTTGAACCATTTCCTAGTGCCTTGCTGGACAAGAGAGGAGAGGGGGAAGGGGTTGGGGGATAAGGATGGAAGAGAAAGCTTGACTCCTGCAGTGTTTGTATGTAGGTTTTGTTTTGTTGGTTTTTTTTTTTAATGTCTGATTTTCAGTGCAAAATTTGTGTGGACAACAGTAATTCAGAAGCTCTTGGGTTCCCTCTGTTAAATCGATGCTATTAATGACTCTGAGGAGGTTTGTCACTCCTAATAGGGAGACTTGGAAAGGCTGGCAGCTTCCTCTGGGTGTGCTGTAACAGCTAAAGCTGTACTGGAAGATGTCTTGGTTAGCTGCTGGAAGTTTCACCTCGTGGTGAAGGCTCATGATTTCACTGGCATGTGGGATCCTGCATTTTATTTTCTAATAGTCCCAAAAGCGTATAAAATCTGTAGCAGAAGTGTCTTTCAGAAGAGGCTGATGCTTTCCATCACTGGGAAACTTTTTCAAGAGTGTATTAAAATCTCTACTACAGAAGTAGCAAGAAAGCAATTTCCCAGCCTGACTTTCCTCGTGCTTGGTTTTACAGCAGTCTGTGCACAGGGCTTTGCTTTCCTTTACTACTGGAGTGTTCCAGTCAGCAAACTTCCCTTCTCCCTGCTGCCCTGAGATCAGTGAGCTGAGAGTCAAACACTCCAGCAGCATTGCAGGAGCACAGTGCTCTGGGGCTGCTGAGGGCTGTGACAGCAGCTCTGCTCTCACCCAGGGAGACATCTCCTAACATTCACACTGGGCAATCATGCCAGGTGAAAAGGGAGAAGATTTTATTCTGAATTGTCTTTCAGCATACAGGCAGGGACGTGAGTTGATTGGGGAGAACAAGCCAGCCTCTAGCAGTCAGAAGAGCCCTGCTAAAGCCATGTGTGGAACTGCCCAGGTGATGCACGTGTGCCTTGCATCCCACACCCAGTCCCACTGCTGGGGTCATGGATCCATGGGGTGGTTTCACAGGATGCACAGCAAAGGGGAGCTGGCTTGTGACCAGGAGCACTGGGTCCTGCTCCCCAGTGTGCCACGGCCTGTTACGGCATCTTCAGCAAGGAAATTCTGTGTGCTGCCCTTTCCCAGCTTGTGTAGGATTCACCTTTAAGTGCTTTATTTTCTGACCTAATGAGTGTTGAGTCCAGATTTTAAAACAAGCTGCAAATCCTCACCTGATTCAAGTGGAGAGAGATGCAGTGGGTGGAAAATGGGAAATGAGATCTGAAATTGCCATCAGCATTCAACACAGACTCGTCAATTTATTTCATATTCCTCATTAACCAGTCAGATTGATTTATTCACATTATAAATTTGAAGTGTAACCAAAATAAGCTCACCTCCTGCTCTGATTTTTACTTTGTAGTGCTGTGCTTTAGCTTGGAGAATCTGTATGGAACTAGGCAATGATAGATCATAGAAACCCTAATAAAAAGCCCGTGTCTGTTTTTGACTCTGCTAGCTGAGTACACTCCTTAATTGACTGCATTTGAGCTTTCTTGGTGCTTCTGTATGACCCAAAAGGCTTCGATGATTCCAGCAGTTGTGAGTGATTTGAGAGTTTTATATAAAGCAACTGCATCTATGTGGTTTTAAATATACTAGTTCAACTCAAGGAGAAAAGTCTTAATCCCAGATAGTGAGCAAACAAATGTGAACTTCAACCACAAAACAAGATAAAAACTGATCAAGCTAACAGCCTGAAACCTTAGCCCTTACGATAACAACAACAAATAGCTTTAGCCTCTAGGGTGGAGGAGGGAATTGGTTTCAAAATGCATTCTCTAGGATCTCGGTGATTAGGTCTAATTTTGTCTGTACCTTGTACTGCATGCATTTTCTCTGTAAAACTGGATGGTGCCTCTTGAATCAGTGTGTATTTATTTTGTGCGTATTAGGACCAACAGCCTAATATCTGGGGGTGGTAAAGGACTTGTAGCACTTTAATGTAGTAGCTTTCATAAATTGGGAATCATTGATAGAATGCCTAGTGTTTTTAAAGTTGAATGGACTTCCTTTTATAATATATTTAAAATAAATTTTTAATGTGTTTTCTGAAAACTGTGTATGCAGACGTGACTGTCCCCGCCTGTTTTGCTCCAGTGATTTATTTCTCTTCTCTTGTGAGAATAAACTCAGCTGCCCTGGCGTGGCCTTTCCCCAGCACAGGTTTCCTGTCACTCCATGCCCTGTGGTGCAATCCTGAAGGATCCACGGCTCTAGTGGACGACTTGTGCCCAGGTGGGACATCCCTGGGGTGGAGTGTCCTTGGTAGGGCACACTGGGGAGCACAGAGGAACGGAGAAAACGCAGCTGTGGCTCTTTCTCTGCCTGTTTGCCTTGGGAGCCACTGCTGGGACATCCATCCCACCCTTTGGTTTGCAGGGCTTAAAAGCTCACAGCTTTGTCTGTGTTCTGATCTCCACGATGGGAGGGCAGCCTCAGCCCGAGACAAAAGTTTATCAGCATTGCTCATGTTCCCACTAGGACCCTCAGTGCTTCCTACTGTCACCACTTCATTTCTTCAGTGGCCTTCTCAATACTCTTTTTTGCTCAGCTCCATTGGGTGAAAAACAGTGGGGAAGAAAAAAAAAAATGGATGGGAGACAAACAATGAAATGTGTGAAAATCTGTGCGTGGGAAAAGGAGCCTTTCTGGGGGCACCAGCGAGGCACAGTCCCCAGGGAAGACTCTGCTGTGATTCTTGGCCTCAGGAACATTGCCCGGGGTAAGTATGTGCCAAAAGCTGTGACAGTTTAAGCATTTTAGCAGGTTCAATATGTGCCACCCTAGGAAAGTGCCGAGGAGAGTGGGAGTCTGGGGGAAGGTGCCAGAGCAGTGTTTTCATTGGCCTCCCCAAGGTACTGGGAAAGGAAATGGGTCTGATTTCTGATGAAGAAAAGTTTAAAAAAAACCTTCTTCCCAGGACATCTCGAGCAGCTCAGACCGCTGGGAGAGAGGTATTTCTGTCCTGAGCCCCCTGAATGGCTCCATTAAAACAGTAAGTTCCAGATGACAGCTACACCACCGACAATCTTTAGAGGGTAGTGCTGCTCCAGGTGAGATTTACTGGCCTGCACAGGCTCTCCTAATTTAATTAGAGGCTGACTGGGACGGCCAGGCTATTACTGCTTCAGAGGCACTAAAGCTGCCTGGGTACTGATGGGTTTATGAAACATTGTTTCTCACTTCATTGCAGCTCCCACAAAGAATTATTGGATCAGGTTAGTGATAGATACCTAATAAAGAATGTCTCTATGAGGCAGTTTATTTTGCACCGAGCTTGTTCCAGACTAGCAGACTGTGAAATCTGGAGGTTCCCATGAGGATAAATACGCTGAAATAAACTGCAATTATAAAAACACCTCCATGCTTTTTTTTTTTTTTTTTTTTAANNNNTTTTTTTTTTTTAATTTTGAAAGACTGAAAAAAAGGTGTCATCGTGTTAGCCTGAGCAGGAGGTAATTAGCACTGAATTAGCAGACAGAAACAAAAGCTGGGTTTTTCCTTCTATCGAGCATTGCAAAAGGACTTAAAACCTTTTTATCTGCAGGGATGAGAGGTTGCAGCCCAAGATGAAATACAATCTGATGGTCAGTACCATCCTGTTCTGACACTTGGAGTGCCTGTTTCTTCCCAAAATACAGTCAGGGAGCACCTGCACAATCTCCTCCTCAAGGGGACAGGAAGAAGTTCTGTTAGGCCCATGTTCCCTTTTATCTCCTTGCTTGCTGTTATTATTATCTGTCCCTACAGTCTGTGGTTTTGGCTTCCTGAGTGTCAAGATAATCCTTCTGCAAGATTTCCTCAGCCAGCCATTTGATTTTTATTGGTAATGTTAAGATAAAGGCAGAAAGCTTGTTATCAGCAGCTCCGAGATCTCTCTCAGCCTCTTGGTGCTCTCCCTTTCCCCAAAACAAGGGAATATCTGTACGGCTTTGCCAGGAGGGTATTACTTCAGGCAGGCAGATTCCAATCGGTTTGGCCGGGGGCTTTTATAAACCGTAGCGTTTGACTATTTTAAACCTCTTTGCTCTTTGCTAAGTGCTTGTTTGGTCTGTGGGTGAAGTCATTTGCTTCCACCAGCTTCCCGTGAGAACGGCGGGCTCCAGGGAGCGTGTCCCCGGGAGGATGCACTGCGGTTCCTCGCTGGTCACATGCACAAACAGAAATTACTAATTGCCCGAGGGCACCCGCAGTAAAAGCCAACACAAGGGGCGGAACTGTTGAGCAGTATTCAGTCTCTGCCCTCCAAGATTTATTCTGAGGTTTGTTCGGTATTTTAAGGAGCGCTTGGAAAATAGAGATTTGGGTTTTTCTCGGCTGCCTTGTGCAGACGCGCAGAAGTGGTTGCCAGCGTTACTGTGTGCAGCAGCCCGAGCTGATGACCGAGGGCTCTAAGGAGTCTCTTTCTGGCGAAGGTATTTCGTGTGATTCAGCACAGTTCGCCCAGTGCTCGAGCACATTGTTCCATGTGCAGGATTTCAGGCTTTGAAGTCATTTTAGTCTATAGAACCTTTCTTCTGTCTGAGCAGAAAGTCCTTTCTTCAGGAAGATGAAATCCTTTTCCTTTTAGAGCAGCTCAGGAACCTCTGACAGCAGCATTTACCGTCTGGTGTTACAGAAGTCACAGCGTTTCCAGAAGTTACATCTTTTCTTCACAGATCAGCACGAATTTCATTATTTCCCCCCTACTTCGCCTTCTCCTTTTTCTCTCCTTTTATTATTTTTGAGATGGGTTTTTTTGTTGTTTTGTCGGGTTTTTTTATTTTTTTCTTGAAGATGAAACATGCTAAGCTTAAAGTCACATTGCTTTGAGAAACACTTCAGTTCCCATCTTTTCACTGTCCCTGCCTAGTGATTAGGGGGAAAAAAAAAAAAGATAAAAAATAAATCATGTATTTCTTGTAACATAAAAAAAAAAATCACATTTCAGCCAGGTGCAACTCCAGCCTAAGTGACGACCCAAGAACAGGCATTTGTTCTGATCAAGGGCCGGGTGGGAGCCGCGGCTTCGGGTCAGTCACAGGAGCGGAGCCGGCGCAGCTGAGGGACCCGCGGCTGCATGCGGGTGTCCCGTGCGCGTCTCGGCAGCAGGGGAAGCCCGGAGGCCGGCGGGGCCGAACGCCTCCCGCCTCCCGCGGGCGGTCCCGGCCCGGCACCGGCCGAGCAGCGCGGGGAGCGGCC
>VZTB01006579.1:107371-126032 GCA_013397245.1 Thryothorus ludovicianus | reverse complement strand
GGTGAGGGGCGGGCAGGTGGGCGATGAATGGGTTCAGCACCGAGGAGGACAGCCGGGATGGGCCGCCCGCCGCCCCCTTTTACGGCCAGAGCTGCTGCCTCATCGACGACGGGGACCGCTGCGTGCGCCCCGCCGGCAACGCGTCCTTCAGCAAGAGGATCCAGAAGAGCATCTCGCAGAAGAAGCTGAAGCTGGACATCGACAAAAGTGTGAGTGCGGCCTCGGCCGGGGCTGCCGGGGGGGGCGGCCGGGCCGGCCCCAGCCGCCACCGCACTGCGGTGCCTCCGGGGAGATGCGGATCCGCCCGGCGAGTTGAGCTGCGGGGCGGTTCGGGCCGCGGCTGCGGGGCTGGGGCGGCACACACGGTGCCTCCGGACCGCGTTCCTCCGTCCTCAGCCCTCGCCAAGGGAAGGGAAGGACGTGCCTGGGTGGACCCGGCTGTTCCCCGGGTGCACAGCCGGCTTTTCCCGCTGGCGCTGCCCGCCTGCTGGAGCACAATGTAGCTAAAGCGCTAAAGCCCGTGTTTGGGAGGCAGGTGGTGTGCGGGGAAGCAAAGGAGCGAGCTGTCAGTGCTTGGGAGGCAGGAGTGCTTGTTCCCATTGCGGTTTGGGGTTGGAAAGGCTGGTGCTGTCAGGTGAAAACAGCGCTGCGGTTGCTGCTTCGGTCAGGCGGCACTGACGTTACTTCTGTAATTGGTAAAAACTGGGGTTGTAGCGGAGCAGGTTAAAAAGCGAGCTGGCAGGGAGATGTGCTGCCTCTTCAGCAGGGTTATTCGCACACGGAACAGCTCGGTTTGCTGCCTAATGGCATTAAGTGACAGCTGTCAGCTCGAGATAGAAACGGGTTATTTGCCCAGCGGAGAAACAGGCAGTGCAGAGGAGATCACAGAAGGAATTTCTCAGAAGTGACTTCGTTAACGGAATTCGGCTCTGCACGCCTTTCTCGCCTGATCTTTAAAGATCAAAAACCACTGAAAACAAAGCGAAACGGAAAAAAAAAAAAAAAGGTGAAGTTTTGAGTCAGTCTGTTTGGCAGCTCCCCCAGTTGGTTGAGTCTCTTCTGCTCAGCTGAAATTCATCGTGTCATGGGAAAAGTGACTCAGTTTGAAACATATTCTTAAAAAATAGAGTATTTCTCCCAGTTGTAGTTCTCAGCAGATTTGTCTGTGGCGTAGTAATTTCTTGCATTTTCGAAATGAGTCTTTGTTGACAGATGCCAGGCTTTAGAAACAAAAAGGGGAAATCAGACTAATGCAGTCAGAACAAAGGGAAAGTGCAGAGCAGGCGGCATGGAAGGATTCTGAATGTGGGGGTGCCTGTGTTATCTGAAGATATTTTGCTTTACAGATACCAAACAATTTTCATCATTTGAAGTCCTTTGTTTTGCTAACTCTAGTGAGATGATATTTTTTAAAAGGGAGGTTCCATGGCTGAACCAAAGAGCAATAGAAAGGGGATTAGTCTGCATTTGGTTTGTTTGTTTTAATTGAGGTGATCAGCTCAAATTTTATTTGGTTAAGGTTTTGAAACACTTGCCTTAATAATCCTCTGTACTATTTAAGCCAGAAAGTTCACAAGAGTGAAATAAAATAATGCAATTTTTGGTAGTTACCTGCTAGTAAGTCCTGAAATAAATGCACTTCCTCCAGACAAGCACCCATTTTTTTTTTTTCTGACATATGATTGCAGCCATAAAAAAGAAATATATTATCTGCAGAGGTTCAAGTTCAGGTGGAGCTTGAGTTCTTTGTTTTCTTTGCCTTTATTCTTTGTATGGTAAATTTTCTCTGAATAAAGAGTGTGATATCAGGGCTGGGATTTAAAATTAGAAATTCCTTGATGTCAGTCGATCCTGCCAGTCTTGAGGGATGCACCTGACACTGGGGTCTAAGTGGATGCTGATTCACAGTACCTTTTTTTGATTGCTTTTTCACCACTTCTGGTTCTCAGGTGAGACATCTGTATATTTGTGATTTTCACAAGAACTTCATTCAAAGTGTTCGGAACAAAAGGAAGAGGAAGACGAGCGATGATGGGGGTGACTCTCCTGAGCACGACACGGATGTTCCCGAGGTTCGTGGGCTGCTTTGCCAGTTCTTAGCATGTTGGAGTTTCACTTGGATGTTCTCATATATCAGAAAATATTTATATTTTACATTGCAAGGCCGTTGAAGCTGCTGTGGAGTTACTTTCACTTTGCAGGAAGAGTTTTTTCTAATTTGTGGTGTCTTAATTTTCTTCATTCCTGTACGAGTTCTTTACCCGTGGAAAATTTTCTGTAAAAAGAAGTGTGATAAGGTAACTGCACAGCTTCGTGTATGTACAGTTAAAATTGCATTTGATACTAGTTTTTTTAAGACTAAAAGTAAATTATTTTTAGTGGTGTCTGATGCCCCAACATAATTCTTTGTTACTTAGTATGCATCATTTTGCAAATACATAACAGAATTCAATAGGTCGCTCTCTTTGATAGGATATTTGATACCCAGGGCTATTGAGCTTCTCCAGATATTTGCATATATGGGATCTTTTAGCACTATTTAAAACCACCTTTAAATAGTTTGTGACGCATTTTTATTTTCAGGAGATAGGCCTGGGGGAAGTTTTCTGTGATAGACGACTCTAGAATAATCCTTTCTCTGTGCCACTGCATGCTGCACTTGCTTCAGTGATGTTTCTGGTACTGTTGACATGGCAAAAGTTGTGCAGAGGTGATGTTCAGAGAAGCAGAGCATGGCCACGTCAGCAGAGCCCTCTGCTGGAAATGCCAACCCTGTTGGCAAAAAGCCTTTTATTTCTGAAAAAAAAGAAAAAAGAGCCACCGAGAGTCATTTTGCCAGCAAAGCTGTGTCTTGGTGCAAAGCTGGTGCACACACCTCCTGTGTGGAGGTGTTGAAAGAGTAGCAAGTTTTTTGTACGGGGTTGTTGTTTTTTTTAAGATAACCTGACCTTTTGTTATCACTGTTCATGTTTCCATTCTACAAGGTTCTCCATCAAAACTTTCCTGTTCAAGCTTTGCAGTAGTTGCCAGGGTGATTGCTGAGGACCCAGTTGGCATCTAAAAATGTTGGTGCTGTAGAGCACACAGAGTGTTTGGTGACTGAAACCCGATGGATGCACGTCACCCAGCTGAACATGGAACTCTGCACCATGTCAGTTTTAATGTCATTTCCCTCTCAGTTTTCAGCAGAGATTCCTTTTGTCTTTGAAACTTGGCATTTCCCACATGATCTTCATCTTCCCTGCTGTAACCTCGCCACCACCCCCTTTGCTTTTAAACTGTGCACTTCCTATTTAAGTATTTGAATTTCATTTCATCTCTGTACTCTGTTTTATGTCACAAGCCGTTTGTTCAGTGCCTGCTAAATTGTTATTTCATGTGTGAGCTTTTTAAACCTTGTGGGAACAAAAGGTTCCCCTTTGCTTGGAGGTTGCAGAGGTGTAATTGAGAGCAGAAATTGGCCAGCAATTCTGTTGACAGCATGTGAACCAGAACAAAAATTTCTATTTCCCTGAGGCTATTTTGGTCCTTTAGCATTAACAAATACAAAATATACTTAGGTTTGTCAGTAAGACAAACCAGTGTGGTTCTGAATGCAAGAAAGGAGAAGTCCTGTTGAGGAAGAAGTAGTTATTTTTAGGTATTTTTAGATAAAATAACTACTCATGAAAGCTGAAGGTAGTGCTCATGCCCTCTTCCTTTCATCACTTGCAGGTTGATTTGTTCCAGCTCCAAGTGAACACCCTGCGACGTTACAAGAGACATTATAAGTTGCAGACCAGGCCTGGACTCAACAAGGCTCAGCTTGCAGAAGTAAGTGACAACAGCAGTGGTGTTGTCCCTGTTACAAGAAAACTTCTTATCTCCTCTGTTGAAGGGCACATTTTGTGGGCACTCACACCTGTGTGACTCACTGGTACAGAGCAAGTGCCCTCTGGAAGGTTTCAGGGAATGACACCAGCAGAAGCTGCCTGCTTGCTTTCACCTGGGACAGGTTTGGGAGGCATGGACACTGGCTGTTGAAAGCCTGTTTCAGCAACTTGCTTGTCTCTGCTTCCTTCCCCACCCTTTTCATAGTCAGTGCCCTTTAGGGAGCAGAAACAGGACCCAGATTTTTGGATGTTATCTGGGGGTGGCTGCTCAGCTGAAACTCAGACTTAACCCACTGATTGTCTCCCTAAGTGCTTCTCTTAGTTTTTCTTTCCTCACAGGCACTTGAACTCATTGGAATTGCTTATTATTAAAGGCAGCATCACTGTCCATGGATTCAGATTCTTTATTTTCCTCCCTTGTTCTGATGATTCTGTATTATAAAAGGATTTTTTCTTAAGGGCTTCTGCTGCTTTCTCACCATATGGGCTACTTGTTCAGAAAGAACTCTCTGTATCTCTCTGGTATTTGGGCAAGTTGTGCTTGCTGTGCTTCTGCTCTGCTCTCTTTCCTGACTTGATCTGAAGCCATGCTGTGGGAAAAATCTTTAAACTTGAAAAAACTGTAGTAGTTACTGATTAGTACTGAGGTTGATTTTGTAAGTTGTGGCTTCACAACTATCTGCCTAAAACTGTCTGATTTGCTTTTATTTTTGCTTTAAAGAACAAAAACCTGACAGAACAATAAAAGTCAGCAAGACACTGTCTTTCTCTCTTGCAAAGCCAACCAGGGAGTGAATATACAGAATATAGAGAATGTGCAGTGTAGGGCATGTAGGAGTAAGTTGAACGAAGTATGGTGGGGTTGTTGCTCATTAGCAGTCTTGATTTGTCATATTTAAACTAAGGAGTTCCACCCTTTTCACTGCCTCCTGCCATGAAGGACTGCCTGCTTAAGGAATTTACCATGAATGTACCCAAGAGGAAAGAAAAGATCAATTACTGTGCAGGCGGAAAATAAAGGGAGCCTAACTTAAAGCTGTCACACACTTCCCAGGTTTCCTGTGAAGCCTGAGCAGCTTTGACTCTGTGCTGGATCCTCATCCAGCTCCCGTGCTTGAATCACTGCTGCCTGGGGCTCCTACACTCCTCAAACTATCCCACCATAAGGGAAACTCAAGCTTCCGTAAATCTCCTTGGAGTGACTTACTGCTCAACCTGCACCAGAATCCTATTCTAGGTCTGTGTTGGGTACTAAAAAAAATAGTTACTTCTATGTAAGAAGCAGATCTTGTCCAACTCCACCAAGTTTTTCTACATTAATTTTCTGAGGAAAAAGCAGCTAATGTTTCAGGGCTTGTGCTACTGTCAGAGAGGGGTAGCCCTAAGCAAACCCTAATCCTCCCATTGCAAATTCCCTGGTGTTCCTTTCAGTGAAAAGAGTCCAGATGAAATCACTTTGGATAGAACTTTGCCACACCTGGTTCACACAGGAAAGTGGTGCAGTGTTCCTGACACTCTCCTTTAAAACATGGAGGGCAGGGAAGATTTGCTCGCCAAATAATCTGAGCACGAAATGTCGCTGAGGAGAAGCTGTGCTGCTTTGGCAGGAGGACATTCTGGCTTCCAAATTCCTCTTGGAGGTTGGCTGCAAATCCTGCTGACATTGCAAGGCTATGCTATGTTCATACACACATTCCAGCTGTAAAGAGAGAGGGAGGTAAATGAGGACTGACAGTTGGAATTGGTGCATGTTTCACTCAAAGGATAATGCGCTCAGTGGCCATAAAATCGTTTTTGGAAAGTGAAGAGAAACCCTGTTCTGGTTCTTTCTAGTTTTTTAATTCCAGCGTTTCTGTCTCTTTACCTGTTGTCCTTCTAGACTGTCAGTCGTCATTTCAGGAATATTCCGGTGAATGAGAAGGAGACACTTGCATATTTCATCTACATGGTGAAGAACAACAAGAGCAGGCTGGACCAGAAATCAGAAGGCAGCAAACAACTCGATTGAAGATTAACAAGGCTTGGAATAAGAGAGACCTTGAAGGAACATGTGGTATTGTGCATTTTAGGTTTATAAAAACTGTTAAAATATATTGTAAATTTTTTTTTTTAAATGCAGTGTCTGGATGACAGAAAAAAAAATATAGACATTCTTATGAGGAGTATTTGAAAACATGTGCCCAGCATGTTTCCGAAGACTTCTTCCCCTCATTTCAAAGTCATATTGGAATAAAGAAATGAGGATAATGGGGAAACCAAATAAATCTGTAGAACTGTGGAGTTTGTCAACTTGGTGTTTTAAACCATTTCTGGAAATCTACATCTCAGTGCAATTCAAATGCCAGATGGAATTTTTTTCATTGAATTCAGGCTGCATCACAAACCACCATGCAGTTTGTCTTGGTACAGGACTGGAAGAGCAGCAGAGATAAAATTCATTGTCAAGGTGCATGGGTCAGAAGTTTGTCTGAAGCTTGCTGCTCACCTCCACATGCTCTGTCTTGCCTTGAGCCAGTGCTTCAAGTCCCAAACTTCTACAAATGCTCCAGCTCACCAGATCTACTCCAGTGAACCCTACTTGACCAGTCTGAAATTGATGGGGGTTTTGCCACTTTTTTCCTCCCAACCCCATCCGACACAGATGCCAACCAACTCTCTGCAGTCTCCTTTCTAATTTCTTTTAAGAACTCACTAATTTAATTTTCTGTAAGCATTTAAAAACTCTGCATTTCTCTGAATGTGGTATTAAGGCAAACACAACCTATTTGCTGTGTCTGATCATGTTGGTAGAAGTGCTTATTTAATTGATTTATGCATATTTCAGTGATGGTAGGTGAAACAATGGCTCGAGACATCAGTCTCTTAATTTCTGTGTCAGGTCAGTATCGGTCACAAGTGATGTGCATTTTATACTGAAGCTTTAGCAGGTGTCACAAAACTGCTGTGTTCATTCAGGGGCTCTGTTTAGTATAAAGCAGATTTATGGGTGAGGCACCATAACCAGGGCAGTGATCTGACTGGAGCATTTCATTTTACATTTCATCTCCCTTTGCAATGGGCAAGAAGCATCAAAGCATTTGCCTTTCATGAACATTTCATGTGCTTTCATGAGAGCTGTGTGAGTGAGAGTGGCACACTGGTGCTCCCTACCAGGGCACTGTAGGAGGAGATCACCCTGATTTTATTTCAAGCCGAGGTGTCCTTACAGATAATACAGTGATTATTTTGGCAAAAGGAACTTTTAAAAGTGTTGGTTGTGACTGACTGTTCTCCAGTGACCTCAAATTCTCTTCAGGGGATCTCATGATTTAAAGCACCGCTCTGTTTCTTTGCTGTCCTCACCAGTGTCTCCATTCTGGTACAAGATGCCAAGACTCCACATAGAGAGGATATTCTTAACAAGCCTTAAGCAACGAAATGAGCAGTAGAAAACCTTGGCTAGCATTTTGTAAATGGCAGGTTTTATTATTTCAAAACTGGATGAAGCTTTGTTTAAGAGCTAAACACACTGGTCATGGTCCCAGCTTAGTACTGCAGTGCATTTTGTAAGGCATGAAGGGTTCACTTAGTGAAGCTCTTGTTGAAGCTCTCCCAGGGTCTCTTCAAAATTCAAGTCACAATTTAAAGCAAGTTGTTCACATCACTCTGAAATGTTTGCTAATACTCCAAAATCATGTTCAACAAACTTCAACACGTCCTAAGTCCTGTGTCATAGGCAGAAATACTCTGCTATGGTACATGTCCCATTTGTGACATCTGGGGAGTGTGATTGTTTCAGCATTTCCTTGTTCAATTCCATATGGATTTTTAGGACATCATACAAGAGAGAGGTTCAAAGGAATGAGGAGAGAATGTCTTATGTCAGTATTTCATGAATGTTTAAAAATTTCCTATTTGTGCTGGTCCTTTCCTTATTGAAAGAGTGGAGTAGTTCCCACATCAGTCACCGTGATCTGGCTTCTCTCATTCAGGGCAGATGGTTAGAGGGGTACATTCTCTGCCTGCATGTGAACCTTCAAAGTGCTCATGTAATCAGAGGATGTTGCCAAGGAAAATGAGTTTGAGTTGAGAGGGTTATGCCTCCTAGTGATTCTTCCCCTGTAGTGGTCATTGGTGAGGCCACACCTTGAGTGCTTTGTTCAGTTCTGATCCCCTCAATTCAGGAAGGACATTGAGGTGCTGGAGCAAGTCCAGAGAAGGGAAACAAAGCTTCTGGAGCACAGGTCCTGTGAGGAATGGCTGAGGGAGCTGGGGTTGCTCAGCCTGGAGAAGAGGAGGTTCAGGGGGCACCTTCTCATTCTCTGCAACTCCCTGACAGGAGGGTGGAGCCAGGTGGGGGTTGGCCTCTTCTCCCCTGAAACCAGCCACAGGACAAGGGGAAATTGCCTCAAGCTGCACGAGGAAGGTTTTAGGTTGGATGTTTGGAGGAATTTCTTCACAGAAAGGGTGATTAAATATGGGAATGGGCTGCCCAGGGGGGTGGTGGTCACTGTCCCTGGAGGTGTTTAAGGAAAGACTGGCACTTGGTGCCATGGTCTAATGGGCACGGTGGTGTTTGGTCATAGGTTGGACTCGATGATCTCAGAGGTCTTTTCCAACCGAATTGATTCTGTGATTCTGTGATTCTAGACCAAAACTGTAAAAATGTAGTTTGTTTGGGATTTACTTTTTTGTGGTTGTATTTTATTTTGTTTTATTTTTAAGAGTAAATAAATCTGTTGGGGTGTTTTAGTAGCCAGCAGCAAAATGATTCTTTTCAAGGAATATGGTGGCAGGTTCCATCTGTTCAGGTGTATTCACTGGAATGCTTTTGCGCCGAGGTGGTATCCAGGAAACTTTTCTTTTCTTTTTTGTTTTTTTTTTCCTGAAATAGTCAATTGATGTTAAATGTGATCCTTGTTGGTTTCACTTCTAAAGCAATTATACTTTTTTGAAAAAAAAAAAAAAAAATTCTTAGTGAAGTGTGATGATGAAGAGATGTTTACCAGCCATTAGCAGTTGTTTATAAGGTGGAAAGCTTGGAGGCAAGACACCAAAGAAGCAGAAGAATCTTTGGCTGTCAGACCCCATGGCCTTATAAACCCCTTGCAAATGCCTTATTACCTTGTTCTCAACTTAGCTAGAGCAAAACACCTTGAGCAACAGAAAGCTGATGGTCTTGTTGGAAGGGTCAGCCACTCGCTGGCTCCCGTGCTATGAACTGAAACCACACGTCAATTCAGTAGCAATATCCATGTTCAGGGTGCCTGTGATTCTTGAAAAGCATTTAGTGTCTAATAACCAGAAAACGCAACAATGCAATTGTC
Source organism: Thryothorus ludovicianus (assembly GCA_013397245.1). Taxonomy (NCBI): domain Eukaryota; kingdom Metazoa; phylum Chordata; class Aves; order Passeriformes; family Certhiidae; genus Thryothorus; species Thryothorus ludovicianus. The sequence goes on along the minus strand of VZTB01006579.1, from coordinate 116,854 downwards.
GTTGTGTACGATACCGTGCTGTGTGTCTGACTCCTGATGCTGCATGCCAAGTAAAAAAAAAAAAGAAAAAAGAAAAAAACAAACTAAAAAGACTTTCCAACTTTTTATTTTAAATGTCAAATTAAATGTGGTTGAACCTCACACTTGTGAAGCCATGAGGTGGGACATTTTCTCAGCACTTTTAGATGGGACTTGTTGGAAAGGTGTAAGACCCAAATCGCTTTGGCTGGTATGATAAGATATGTTTTTTTGCATTTTTGCTTTTCACAGATGGGCCTTAAATTCTGTCTAGCTTTGAACCATGGAGCACAAGCCTTGGGGGCATGGAGGATGACCAGATGTCATCTTCTGTTTGTAATAGTGGAAGCTTATTTCTTAAAGCCTGCATAGGTGACATTCACCCTGGGGCAGAGGAACTGTCTCTGAAGGTCTCCAGCCATTATATAGCCTAATGCAATTCCATAGCCTAGCTCAATTCTCATTGCAGAGTTCCATTAACTTAATTAGAGTTCTGAATAGATCCAAAGCCATTAGTATGCAATCCAAATAATGCAGAAACATCTCTTCTGGGGTTAATTTCATCCTGTATGCTGACCCTCTGCTCACTTCAAGGGAAGAAGAAGAAATCATTGCTGGTAGTTATTGGCTTGAGCTCAGCTCAGGGGAGTTGGAAGCAAGCAAAGACTCGAGTCAGTAGCAACCTGATGGCTGAAAAGTGCAAAAGCATCCAAGGAGGCTCTGTTAGAATGCAGTTTTCAAAATTCCATGATCTGAAATATTATTGTATATCAACATGAAGTAAACAATTGCATTAAAAAGTGATGTTTCTTTTGCCAGGCACTTTAGATGCTCAGCCTGAGAAAAGCAGAGCTTTGTACCACTTCTCTGCAGTATTCTGGTGTCCCAGTTTTCCTTGGAAATGTGGCTGTAAACCACTAGATACCCCGGGGTGCAAGAATTGGCCAGAACATGTCAAGCCTGGCATTTCAAGTGAGTCTAAAGTGCAAGCTGGGTTCAGAGAGGCTTTGAACACAAGAGCTGAAATAATCTGCAGTAAATGGGAGTTTTCATGAGGGTCATGATGGCACAGGGAGGTTGGACGTGGCCCACAGGGAGGCTGAACAAAACATACTTCCACAGCAGCAGCGTGGAGGCAGATTTTTTTTCTGTTTCAGCTCTTGTGATGGATGTTTTATGAGAGGGGGAGGAGGGCAAGCTGTGCACTTTACATCTTTTGGTTGAGCCAAATGTAAATACCAATGGGAGATCTTCAGCAGGAACTGCAGTTGGAGGGGAGAGGAGGGGTCTGTTTGTTGAAGTTCACAGATTGCTGGACTTCCCTGGAGCACTAGAGTCACTTTGTCTCTACAGTTTGGAAATGTGGGTAACACAAGGTGGCCTCCCTTCCAGGAGGAGTCCTTGTGCTGCCCAGAGTGAGGACTGAAGAGTCCCAGAGGTGGAGGATTGTTATTGATGCCTCACTCCTCATGTCACTGATGCCCTTTAACCATCTCTAGCTTATCAAGTTAGGGAGTTCTCATTTTCCACTTTCAAAGTGCAAATGAACTGTTAGGATGTAAGATACTCCTTGCACTTTTCACAGCTATCCCTGGTCTCGCGTTTTTGACTTGCCTGTGAACACATCTGTTTGGGATGAACTAAATGCTTGAAAAAAGTGTGGGGAGAAGGGGAGGCTCCTGCCTTAAACCTGAACTTCCCTTGCAAGCAGCTCTGCAGGCCATCCTGCACATCAGCAGGCTCACGGAGCTTACCTGAGCCTTTCCAGGGCTGGCTTTACTCCTGTCCTATCCACACTCCTGCTCCACAGCTGCTGCAGGGGAGGTGGGTAGCAGGTAACTTGCAGAATGGTTTGGAGTCTTTTGGCAGGCTTACTGGGAGAGAAAACTGTGTTCCCTCTTCTGTTTCTGGCCTCCATGTGTTGTGCTGATCTTATGCCAAATGTTTTGGACACCTTGTATTTTTAACTGTGTAATATAGCTGTGTATTGTTAAAGCAACTTAGTAACTTATAGCAAAAACTGTAGAACTCATTTCTCTGAGGTGTAGGAAATGTCCTGCTTCCACTGTGTATGAGACTTAAACTCTGTACTGTCTGACAAAGATAAAATTCTGGATTTCACTTTAATAAATGATCTATCTAGCAACCAGGCCCACATTCCCTTGTTTGCCTTTCTGCCCTCAGCACTGGTGGTTCCAGAGCCGAGGGAGCTCTGCTTTGTGTGGAGGTTTTGTGCCAGGCTTCTCAGATTCACTGCCTTTCCCCAGGGCTGAAAACACTGCAGACATGGAGCAGAGAATGGCACTGCTCAGTGGGAATGCCAAGGCTGCAGCAGAAATCTCAGGTGCTGGGATATTTCCTGACACACCCATGTGGGTTGCACAGGTGCAATTCATGGAGTCCTTTGAATGCAACAAAGAGACAACTTGCAAGAAAGATGCAGGCTGTTGAAGGGCCACGTGCCCTTGCATTTTGGGGAGGGTTGGGCTTCTCTATGATGGGAATTCCTCCCCTCCTGTATCATGAAGAGTCTGTCCAGAGCAGCTTCTCATTTGATTCATGTTTCCTGATGAATCTTCTTTATGTCTAGTTCAGCTCTGTGTTTCTGCTCCTTTCTCAGGCATATCCTTGGCTTCATTTCATGCATGATTTAGAGCTCCTATTGTCCAGAGTCAAACCTGCATGCCCAGCTGACAAGGTGGGCACTGCTCCAGAGCAGTAATGACATGGACCATCCCAACATTCAAGATCTTTTCCCATGAAATGTTTTCTTTCATGTCTTTTTCTGATATTCCTTCTGACCATCAGCCTGACAGGCCAAGGTGCCTCACTTTTTTGCTGCACTGAGGAAGCAAGTGAAAAAAACTGGGACTTGAGTACTTGTTTGTCTGAACTCTGTCATGGTGTTTTTAAAGGCTCTGCTGGCACTGTTTGAGTCGTGCTTTTAGCCTTGATTTTTAGCCAGGAAAGAGGCTGTAGTGAGATTTTTCACACACTTGGGTTCTCACATAGGAGGATTATCAGATGTCAAAATCTTTACACCCAAAACAGATCCCAGTGTCCCCAGTGCCTGCCTTTGTGGATGTGTCTGGAGGCCTTAATGAACCAGGATAATTTTGGAACGTGCTGCTGTGCTCCAGGAGGTTGTCCCTGCCTCAGGGAGCTCTCAGCTGAAGAAGGCAGAGGTGACACAGGTGGGCACCGTGGAACGAGGAGCAAGGGTAGATCACCTCACACAACCTTGTGTGCTGTCAAGGGTTTTTGGGAGGTGTCAGGGGAGAGTCTTCAGGTGAGGACAAGGGCAGCATACCCCAGTGGAAGGGGAAAACTGTGATTTGCATTCCCAATTTGATAAGTGGGGGCTCTTCTGCCAGCACAGTGAGAAGGAGAGGCAGCAGGGCTAAAGGAGGACAGCTGAAAGCAGCGACCTGTTGGGCAGGTGCTGACTTTAGTACCAGAGGATACAACAGGAACTCATGATAGAAATAAACTGCCCGTTAATCTGTTTTTTGTATAGAGTAATGAATAATGCTATTTAATCTCATGTTTGCTCCCTGCTAAGAAACCCACAGAAGATTTCAAGCTCCAAACCAACGGGGAATCTGCTCAGTCCTTGTGACACATTCACCCTGACAAAGGAACCAGCACATTGATGTGCTGGGCCGAGAGCTGCAGGTTCCTCTCTGCGCTCTGGCTGCCGTGCGAGGGCAGTGTTAGCTCAGGAACCCGGGGGGGGATCGCTGCCCCTCCGAGCCCGGGGCAGCTCCCGGGGGCACCGGGGCGTGTCCCCATCCCCAAAATGCTTCCTTGGCAGGAGCTGGCTGTGCCTGTCAGGGACCGGAAGCAGGATTATGCTGTGCTGCGATGTGGAGATCATAAAAACGGTTTGTTTGGGTTTTGAGGGTTTTTTCCCGGGTTGGACATTGAAATTGAACACGTCCGATCCTCTGCGTGAGCCGTCCTTGCAGCCTTGATGGAAACCAGGCACTGCTTCCCCACTCCCCGGCAGAAAGGGCAGCACAGAGGACCAGGGAAAAATATCAATGTGGATTTAATGGTTTTGTGTCTTAGAGATGTGGCTGTGCAGGAGGAGTGTGAGGGGGGAGAGACTCAGGGCTGGCTTGCTTTTTCTTGGCTTTTTTTAAAAATCGCTCCTCTGTCCAATAAGGAATAACTGCACAGCTCCACCAGCACTCAGTCTCACTTTGCCAGGAGCTGGAGTCCATTTCACATCTCTTATCCTTGCAGGCAGTGCTGGCTTCTTCCCTCAATACCTGAAAACCCCCCAGTGTGCTTTTACTTTATTGCCTTTTGAGCTTTCTCCAAGATCTGTTCCCTTGACGTGCTGCAGGAAGTACCCCGGGATCACCCCAGCACCTTCAGCAGGAGCACCCTGGGGCAGTGGGGGAGAGGGGACCTTCTGAGGTGTCTCTGCTGCTTCTCCTGCCACAGTGATGGGCACCCATGAGCCCTGTGTCTCTTCCTGGCTTTTACACCCTTGTGGGCAAAGCCTGTTGTATCCAGCTCCTTTGCACCTCACTTTGGTGTCTGGGTTCTCAGCAGCTCCTGCACCCAGCCCAGCAGCTGTGGCCTGGGAGGAAGCCCAGGTGAGCAGAGGAGGGAGTTTACAGGATTCCTGCAAGCTTTGTGCATTAGCTCAAACTCCTAACTCCTTCCCACATCCCAGTTTGGGAAGGAGCTCTTGGCCATGGCATTTAAACCAGCCTGCTCTGGCCCTTGCTTTCCTCTCAGCTGCTCCTGCAGGTCAGCCACAGGCCATGACAATTTTGTCAAGGTAACTTCAGTTTGAGGAGGAAAAAAAATGCTTTTGCTCTCAATCCCTCAGCTTTCAGCTGCTGGTGATGCCATAAATTCCCCTACTTCTCTGGTTACTGTAAAGTCTTTCAGGGTGGTCAGGACCTCAATTCCTCACAGAGAAGAAGCAGGGGGAAAGGAAACAGCAAGAAGGGCCTTCCCTGCCTTGGGGATCTGTCACAAGGGCTCAGCAAGGCTCCAAGGGTGTGCTATAGCTCTGCAATCCCTCTGCTCTCAGGTAACTGCCTCCCTTTCCCCTCTCACCAGTGCACACCCTCCTCCCACCCTCTGCTTCTCACCCGTGTTCCAGCAGCTCCATCTGGCTCCTTGGCCCCTCTGACCAGCACGCTCCTGGAGCTGCAGCATCTCCAGGTTTGTTATTGCACTTCAGCTTTGGAGTAACCAGGAGAGACAGAGCTCGTCCAGCATCACAGGGCTGTGGCACCGAGTGCTGCTGAGCAAAGTGCCTGCATGGTCCCACCCCCTGTCCTGAGCTGTACAGCTCTGGTCCTCTGCCAGTCCTTCCCTCCTGGGCCGTAAATCCAGTGGCTGTGTGAGACACAAGTGGGCTGCTGTGCCACTCCACACCACCCACCCTCACCTGAGGGCTGTGCTGAGATGTGGGAGATCACTGGGAAATGGTCAGCACTGCCAGAGAAGGTGCTTGCTGTGGGGATTGCTCCACCACGGGCAGGACAAGAATAGGTAATTCTGCAGAAAGCTCTTTCTCTCCACTGGAGAGAAGGAGCAATGCAGGTTGGCTTTGGAGAGGTAGGGACATGGGGTGGATGATGAGTTTGTCCGTTGTTTAAAGGATGGTTTTGGGAAGGTTGGCCCAAGCTGCAGGGTTCTTGGTCTTTTCCCAGCAAAGGCAGCTGCCTGGAAAAATTTACCCTGGGCAGAGCTCAGTGCAAGCAGAGCCAAGCAGAACTGCCACAGGGGTGAAAACCCGGAGAGTTTGGATTTGGTTTAGAAAATAAAATAGAAGCGAGAAAGTAAAAAAAAAAAAATAAATTTAGTGTTCATCTACCTAGTGGCTGCAGAATCTCCCCGTGCTTGGACATCATTTCCACAGCTGTGGGTCAGAAATGCATCCTCTCTCTAGAGGGATCCCATGACTCCAGGAGCACGGAGACTTGAGGAAGAACTTTGGAATGTCACGAACTTTGCAGCTGGGCGGGGCCTCGGTCGGGCAGAAAACCTTCCCACCTGAGCGGGGCTCCCAGGAGACAGTCTGACTTCGGAGGCAGCGACTGGCCGGAGAGGCTCCGAGTGTTGGGAGAGGATCAAAAAGCTCCCCTGGCAGTAAATCTTTCACCTGCCATGTGACTCACTGAGCCTTGTGGCCATTCCTCCGAGGTCGGCCCTGGGTCAGGATTTCTCCTGTCTCTTTAGCCCCAAAACCTGGAGATTTTTGTCTTATCTTTGACGCCATCTTGACACCGAAAACAAATTATGGCCCAATTACCCTTGCTCGGAGGGGCTGGGGCTACCTTAGATGGCCACCACTACCAGGCCCCTCCCTAAGAGTGGTAATTGGGGGGGCGTGGGGTGGGGAGGGGGCAAGGACTGGGAGTACCCCTGGCATGAGGCTGCCCCTGTTTGCCAAGGCAGGAGGGGACATCCCCTCCAGCCCCATCCCATCCTATCCCCTTCCCTCCCGTCCTATCCCTGCTGCTCCTTTGGGCTCCGCAGAGGCCGAGCGGAGGTGGGGCTCCCTGCCGCTGTGGTGTCCGGGCTGGGGGCTGCCCTGCCCCCTGCCTCCCCCAGCCCTGTGTCACCGCCTGGGCCGGCCCAGAGGGGCCCCGTGACGGGAGGCAGCAGCCCTGGCCCTGGCCGTGACCTTCGGGACGACCTCGAGTGAGTCCCTGCCAGGGCTGGGGACCGGCTGTGCCTCTCGTTCCAAGCTGGGACATTTCCGTGTTCCTCCCGAGAAACACGGGACAGCAGCATCACAGCAGAGCTCCATAACAACCGACCTGAAACTTTTAAAATTTATTTTTCTTCCTATCTTTCAGTGTCATTACATTACCCTCTCCTCTGCTCTGTCCCTGGGCATTTCTTGCTCCGGGTTGTGCTGTCTGCCTGAACCCAGCAGCTGTTTTTGGGAGCTGGCAAATCCAGCCTGCAGCCTGGACAGTGCTCATGGGTGATCGGGTGGCTGGGTCTGGGTATTTCTTTTCCCCCACCCCTTTTTTTTTTTTTTTTTTTGTCAGATTGGTATTTTATTTGGCTCCATCCTGTCTACCGAGCTGTCCAGTGTAACCCTTCTTTTGCTGTTTCTGAGATAAGAATAGGCTCCCCCGAGATCAGATAAACAGGCCCATAAATACCTACAACAACAAGAAGCAGGGTCTGGGCTTGGCAGGAAAGGATGAGAGGGAAAAAAAAGAAGTCAGAAAAGGAGCCATTCCTTTGCACACCAAACCAGGGGCGCAAAGCACGGGATGGGAAGTGTCTGACAATCTCCTTGCCCACAACATTGCCTCCTTGGCCGGACAGGGAGCCAGGGGACACGCAGGGCTGGCAGCAGGGTCCCCTGCAGTGTCCCTCGTGGCTGGATTCCAGCGGCAGGGAGCCTGGCACGTAAGATGCTGCCCCGGGGCCAAGCGATCCCTGCTGCGTGCGTGCTCCTCTGCCCGGGCAACTGCCGGCCCCCGCCGGCGTGCCCCGAGCCTGCTGCTGCCCGACTGCATCAAGTTCACGGCAGGGTCGAGCCGAAGGTATGTGCAGGGCCATCTCCTCTGAGCGATGAGTTAGGCACTTCGATAGCCAAAACCTCGAAGCTGGTGGCCAAACCGTTCTTGCAGCGAGCTCTGTGCCGGCGGCACCGCGGGCTCTGCCGCTGCCTGCCGGAGGCTGCCGGGGCGCCGCTCCCAGCCGTGGCTCGCTGCCGGAGGAAGGGAGGCTGTCCCTGTGCAGGGCTCCCATGCCCCTGCAGCTCCTCTCCCTCTGAGAGTGAAGGAGTGACCCCATCCTAGGCTGGAACAGGCTCTGAGCTGGAAGCTCGATTCCCCTTCCCGGCCCGGGAGTGGCNTTTGGCTCCATCCTGTCTACCGAGCTGTCCAGTGTAACCCTTCTTTTGCTGTTTCTGAGATAAGAATAGGCTCCCCCGAGATCAGATAAACAGGCCCATAAATACCTACAACAACAAGAAGCAGGGTCTGGGCTTGGCAGGAAAGGATGAGGGGGAGAAAAAAAAAAAAGTCAGAAAAGGAGCCATTCCTTTGCACACCAAACCAGGGGCGCAAAGCAAGGGATGGGAAGTGTCTGATAATCTCCTTGCCCACAACATTGCCTCCTTGGCCGGACAGGGAGCCAGGGGACACGCAGGGCTGGCAGCAGGGTCCCCTGCAGTGTCCCTCGTGGCTGGATTCCAGCGGCAGGGAGCCTGGCACGTAAGATGCTGCCCCGGGGCCAAGCGATCCCTGCTGCGTGCGTGCTCCTCTGCCCGGGCAACTGCCGGCCCCCGCCGGCGTGCCCCGAGCCGGCTGCTTCCCGACCGCATCAAGTTCACGGCAGGGTCGAGCCGAAGGTATGTGCAGGGCCATCTCCCCAGAGCGATGAGTTAGGCACTTCGATAGCCAAAACCTCGAAGCTGGTGGCCAAACCGTTCTTGCAGCGAGCTCTGTGCCGGCGGCACCGCGGACTCTGCCGCTGCCTGCCGGAGGCTGCCGGGGCGCCGCTCCCAGCCGTGGCTCGCTGCCGGAGGAAGGGAGGCTGTCCCTGTGCAGGGCTCCCATGCCCCTGCAGCTCCTCTCCCTCTGAGAGTGAAGGAGTGACCCCATCCTAGGCTGGAACAGGCTCTGAGCTGGAAGCTCGATTCCCCTTCCCGGCCCGGGAGTGGCGGAACCGCCTGAGCGGTGCCGAGCTGGGGACGGAGCTCGCTGATGGCCGATGAAGCCCTTCCAAAGCGTTTTGGGGAGCGGGGAAGCCCGAGGCTACAGGAAATGTTTAATGGGCTTTTTTTACCCTCTTTTCCCCCCAATGCTGAGCCACTACCTCACAGGAAAACCCCCTTGCTGGGCAGGGAAATCCTCTGCAGCCGTGGAAAAGGAGAGCACTTTCACTTGCAAAATCCCGAGGAACAGGGGAGGCTGGCACTGGGGACACCTTCCCCAGAAGTTCGCTGCCAGCAGGTACCACCACCAGAAACCTGTGGTAAGAAAAGAAAAAGTCCTGCGGATGCAGGCAGAGCATCGCCCTGGCTGTGCAGGGTGCCCCTTCCCAGAAGCAAACTTGGAAACACTTAAGGTAAAAACTAGCGGAGATTTTTGGTGGGGTGAAAGGTGCGCAGGCTGCGAGCGATGTACCGTGGTGTGCCGGCACCGGGGACACGATTCCCGTACAAAGTCACTTTTGCATCACAGCAGAGCAAGTCCCGAGTTCCCATTTAACCCTTTCCTTCATGCCCTGCCCCGATTGGTGCTGTATGAATGCACGGATACAGGCTGGCACATATGAACAGGACTCTGGCTAAACACATTTATGAGGTGCTGGACTGTAGCGTTAGTGACAGCTTGGGAGCTTTCCCGTACGAACGCAGCCTTTAGGAGGCTGTGAAACTTAGACATAAAATAGGATCTTTGGGGCTGACTTTCTGTGCGTTTTCTTTCTTTTTTCTTTTTTTTTTTTTTTTCCTTTTTTACT
>VZTB01006579.1:61972-107342 GCA_013397245.1 Thryothorus ludovicianus | reverse complement strand
TTTTTTTTTCCCTTTGAACTCGTTCGGGTTTGGGAGTGCCCTACTCTACTCCACTCATGGAAGTGGTATCATGCTAAACCTCTTATAGCTCAAACAAAAAAAGTACCACTGCGGGCGGGCATCGCTCTTCCCTGGCAGTCAATTTTCATCTCAGCCTCGCTCAGAGGGATCAGAAAATAGATCAGGGGCAGGGAAGGCAGCCGTGCAGCGGCTGCCGAGCGAAGAAAGGCTGACTCACGCTGCCGGATTCTTCTTCGTCGAGAGTTAATTACGCTGACTGTAACCCCCAATGTTTGTGTGTCCCTCGGTCCGTATTTGTACACATGCACAAAGTGCTGATAAAACCCAAGCTGCTTCCCCACGGGTGAGCTGGGGTATTCTTGGTGTGTGCGGCTGCACAAGCACAGATTGATCGATGTGTCAGTATTTTACAGATATTGCATCATTATTTCTATACCTTTAGTCGCAATCAAAAGCTTGCATTCAAACAGAAAATGTAAACGACCCTGCTGGAAGCCCTCGGATTAGCCCTAGAATAACGTACACATTTTTCCCGTGCTGTTTTTCTTAGCCCCAAGCAGCCGCCCGAGAGTCAGGGTTTATCCGGTGTCTCTGGGAGCAGCAGCGTGGCCAGGCTGGGAAAGCAGGATCAGGCTCTAAGCCCATGCACGCACGTCTTGGAATTCTTTGGTAAGAGCACCGTGTGCGCACAGTGATGAGGATTTGGCTTTAATTACTAAGGATTATTAAGGATTTATGCCTAAGTGGTGACAGAATTTGGGCTGCGTGAGGTTGCTGTGTCTGAGGCTAGTGGCATCCGTCGCGTTCGGATGGAGAGGAGGAGACACTGCTCCTTCGAAATGTGGCCCAGGCAGCGCCTAACAGGGGATCCCTGGGAGAAAGTGCTGCCGGTGCCAGAGCCCGGCAGGACAGGGGAGCCGAGCCCTGGCTCTCAGCGTGGCTGCAATAAAACCCGGGACTCCCCAGCTCTGTGATGCCATCCAGACGCTGTAAAGGCCTGATCCTGCCATCCTTCCCCAAGCCAAATACGAGTCCAGATCCCCTAGCAGGTCTCCTGGGTAGGGAGGGAAGGGGCTGTAGGGCAGGGGCAGAGTTCGTGCCCTGGAGGAGGTTGCGGGTGCGCGTTTGCAGAACTCCACCAGCTCCTGCGGTGAGCAAGGACGGCACAAACATGTTTCAAAGGATCCCGAGCTCCCCAAGGAGGAATTCCCTCACATAGATCGGCCCCACAGCAGAGTACTGACTTCAGGGATGTCTTTAATCCCGCAACATCCCTGTGGGCAGCGCAGAGGACCGGGTCAGAGCAGCGCGATTTCTGGAGCAGAGGAAAGCAGAAGGCTCGGACCCGAGGCTGTTTGCATAACGTTTAAATTTTATTTTATTAAATTTTTTTTTTNCGGTCAGGCAGCGGACGGGGACAGGGGATCGGGGGCTCGTATTTACAACAGCAAACGAATCGAACCGTTCCAGTGCGGCCCGGCAGGGCAGGAGCCGCCGATCGCTGCTGGCAGCGGGAAGGAGCAACGATTACTGCAGATGCGGGAAGGGGACNCGGGAAGTGGTCATGCAGATCTGAGGTAGAAAACCCGGCACAGGAGTGTTCCCAAATGCACCTCTAGGTAGTTTCACCGCAGCCACACGTCGGTCAGGCAGCGGACGGGGACAGGGGATCGGGGGCTCGTATTTACAACAGCAAACGAATCGAACCGTTCCAGTGCGGCCCGGCAGGGCAGGAGCCGCCGATCGCTGCTGGCAGCGGGAAGGAGCAACGATTACTGCAGATGCGGGAAGGGGACAGGGGGAAAGGGCCCGGCTGGTCCCCGCTGCCGACGAGNCGGCGGGGCGGCGGGGCAGCTCTCAGGGGTTCAGTTCCAGAGCCCAGACCTGCTGGGGCCAGCCCGTCCGGCCCTTCAGCTTCTTCTCGCCGTGCCCTAGAGGCTGCGAATAGACCTCGGGCTGCTGCGGGAGAGGAGATGAGGAAAGGAGGGAGAAAGGAGCGGTCAGGAACGGAGCGAGGTCCCGGGCCGCCCTCCCGCCCCTTGCGCCCGCCGCAGGGCTGCAGCTCCGAGCGGCTTTGCCAAACCGGGGACAAAGAGGGGCTTTAGGGGTCCCCGCCTCGCCACCCGCCCGCTGCAGCACGGGCAGAAGCGGCCGTCCTTGTTCCGAATCGCTCCTGCTCCCGCTCGAACTGGGAGAGGTCCCGGGAGAGGGAAAGGACGGACCGGGGGAGGCTCTGCCGCTGCCAGTCCCGGACCCGGGGGCTGATTCCTCGCGGAGAGTGCTCGGAACCCCACCTGGCCCTTCGAGCGGGCTATTTTTCGGCGAGTTTTCCTCCACAGATTTGTTATCACTACTACTACTACTACTGCTACTACTATTATTATTATTACTGTGATTGTTATTACTCTGGGAAAAACGCTTCAGCGAGGCCGGGAAAGTTTAGAGGAATTTTTTCCCCCAGCCTCGGGATTTTTCCCGCCCGCTCCGGGCCCACGGAGAGCAGGGATGCGGGTCCCGATCCGCCTCTTACCGTCTCCCTTTTCCTCTTGTTCTCCCTGCCGTCCGCCTTCTTGAGTTCGGCTTTGAAGCCCTCGGTGTCCCCGGGCTGGCTGTCCTTGGCCAGCACCTCCATCAGGTAGGCGATGTAGCTGGTGGCCAGGCGCAGGGTCTTGATTTTGGACAGCTTGGTGTCGGCGGGCACGTTGGGGATGCACTCGCGGAGCTCGGCGAAGGCGCTGTTGATGCTCTCCGTCCTCCGCCGCTCCTTCTTGGGTCCCCCGACACCTTTTCGCCGTCCCAGGCGGCCGCTGAGAGCCTCCAGCCGCCCCGGGCCGGCCGGGCCGTACTCGGCAGGACCATAATTAGGGCTCTGCCCGGCGAGCTCGGGGGTCGCCTCGGCCGGGTTGAGCACCCAGCCGGGGAAATAGGCGCGCTCCTGGTGGCACCGCGCCGCCGGCCCGAAGAGAAAAGGGTCGTGCAGCATATGGTGGTGATGGTGATGGTGGTGGTGATGCTGGTAGCCCCCCACCAGGTTCATGATCCGCTCCGCTGGCCCCGGGGGCTGTTCAGCAGCGCTCCATGGCCGGGACGGAGGCGCTCCCCGCCGGGCGGGCGCGGCGGGCTGCGGGGAGCGCGGCTCCGGTGGAGAAGGAGGCTGTGGGGTTTGGGGTGGGGCGGTCGGGGTTTGGGGTTTTGGGTTTGTTGTTTGGGGTTTTTTTAACCCCTTCTGGAGCCTCTCGACCCTGCCTTTATATAGGGCCGCGGCCCCCCCGCCGTGGAGCCAATGGGCAGGGGAGGATGCGCGGAGGCCCCGGGGGGAGCGAAGCGGCGGAGGGGGCGTGCGCCGCGCTCCGGGCTCGGGGGTTTGGGCTCACACCTCCGCCGCTTGCCCTCGGTCCCGCCTGCTCCTTGCTTTCAGAGAGGAGGGGGTGAGGAAGAACCGGGGGGCACCCCGCCCCCGTCCCGGAGCGCTCCGATTCCCGCTCCCTCCCCGCTGCCGGCGCGGGGGTGTCCGAGCCCCCCGGGAGCCGCCGCGCCCGGCCGGGGGAGCAGAGCCGGCAGCTCCGCGGCTGTCCGGACCCCCGACGGCCCGGCCGTGAGCGAGCTCCGGGGCCGCAGTGACCCGGGGACTCTCCGCTTCCCCAGCCCGAGTCCCCACGGGGGACAGGCTCGGGTCCGTGGGAGCGGAGCGCGGCGGGGCCGGGCGGGCAGTGCGGGGTGCTCGGGGCCGCACTCGGAGCCGGGGGATGGGGAGAAAAGGGGGCGAAAGTATCGGAGTGAGGCGGGCTGGGCACTCCTGCGCTTAGGGATGGCAGGGATGGGGTGTGGGCTCCCTCCCTGCACATGGGGCTCCTGGCCCTGCACAGCTGCACAGGGATGTGCAATGCGGGCTGCACGAATCCTCACTGCACTCGTGTTGGTTACACCGTGCACTGCTGCTCGCACCAATGCACTGCACACGCTGCCCACACGCACCACAGAGATGCTGCACGCACCACACAGCTCCCTGTGCTGTACATTCACTCCACGAGCGTGCCACACACGTGCACCCATATATGTTACATACACAGCCTCACAGATGTGCCACACACACAATGCATTTACAAGTATATAATAATCTTCTACATAAAAATCTTCTATTTATCGATACTACACAGGTGTGGCACATACACACCTATCACACACGTGGCTTATAAGCACATGTGTGTGTGCTGCTCACCCGAGCACAAACACTGCATAGATACATAATTATATAAAAATTATACTGTCCACTCACACAAACGAATTTACCACAGGGAGGTGGGGACCTGTCCTGAGTTTCCCTGTCCCAGCCTGGCCATGAAGTGGCTTGGGGGACCTGCTGGTGTTGGGATCTTGTACTTCACCACAGCCCCAAACTCAAGCCCAGGGTGGGGCCCTGAAGTGGACAGCACATCCTGCTCGCCTCTGCGCCCACGGGAGACAGATTCCCAGGAGGATGTCTCCCAGAGCCCGGGCTTCACCCCAGCCCTGCTGGGTGACATTGGTGCTGACCTCTTCTCTCGCTGCAGTGGCTCCCAGCGAGGACAGGCTGGGCACGGCAGTGCTGATCAGAGCACGGCGGGGCAGGAAGGGGCTTAGGGCCCAAGGTATGTTAGCGATTAGCGGCGCTTTCCAGCGATTCATCTTGCAGCGGAGGGTGGAAACGTTGGAGGGTTGTTTGCAGGCGCTTGTATTAATCATCCGGGCTAACACACCATTAACGTCCTCCTGCATTTTAAAGATGACAAATTTTATTTGACTTCTCTCAATCACGGTTCCCGGGCGGATTCGGGAGCCACTTAAATGCCTCGGATTTTCCATCGTTAGTTGTTACAAGGCGAGTTGCAGAGGCAGGAGGCTGGGGGGGCCGGGGCAGGGTGCGAGCCGGTCTCCGGTTCTGCCGGGCCCCGGCGGCTGGGGGGGAGCGGCCGTGCCGGATCTGCCCAGCTTTGTTCCCCCCTGCTTTGTTCTCAGCTGCTGCAAAGACCCCACTTCCCCACCCCCTTTAAACAAGCGCCCTGCAAACATTTGCTAGTGATTACTCTCCTGTTCGAGCCAGGCCTTGGGTAGGGTAGGGCGTCGTGTCCCCGATTTCCTTCAAACCAGCCGTGGTTGGGTGGGATCCCCGAGCCTGGCTCGGAGCTGGTGGGAGCCAGTGCCCACCTGGGAGAAGTTCAGGAGTCCCACTTCATGCCTCACCCCTCCATGCTGGCAGCACATCACATGTGGAGCACAGGTTAGAGTCTGTGCCACCCAACCCCAGCTCTAGAAAAACCTCCCAAAAATGCCCCTTTCATCCCCATAGCCCTGCATTGCACATGCCACTTACAGCCACATCCAGCTGGGAGCTGTCACCTTGAGCCAGGCACCAGAGTCACCTGCAAGTCAGGTAAGCTGCCAAAAGAGGTAAGTCCTGCCCAAGCCCGGGCATTGTCTTACTTAATCCACCCCGTGATGGAGGTCCCTGGACCCCGCAGAGTTTGGAAGTGCTCAGCTGAGCAAATAGTGGGACCAGAGGGCTGATTTTCCTTTGGAAAATCATTCTAATCTTTTGTGTTTTAATAAAATAATAAAACCAGAGCCCTTGTCATGCCGACACCTTCTAAATCAAACCAGACTGCCTTTGTCATGGCGTCCAAATTTAGCACTTCTCAAACTTTTGGTGAGTTTCTTTAATTTCACATCTCCCCACTCATATGGGGGAGAAAACGCCAAGCAGTTTGGATTGGGTGATTTATGGCTGGCATGGCAGGAGGAACCACATTTCTCTCCACCTGTTTTCCTTCAAATCCTTCCCAGAGAGAGATTTCCTGCCCTCGTGGCCAGG
The DNA here is from genome assembly GCA_013397245.1 of Thryothorus ludovicianus. NCBI lineage: Eukaryota > Metazoa > Chordata > Aves > Passeriformes > Certhiidae > Thryothorus > Thryothorus ludovicianus. Next base: position 101,473 of record VZTB01006579.1, on the reverse strand, counting down.
TGATGGTGAAGGGGCCAATGCTGCATGTTGGGAGTGAGGTTATCCCAGGTCTCTGTGAACCCCAGCACCCCAAACCCAGCAGGAATCACCGAGCTCAGCATCCATCCCCATTTCTGGGACGGGAGCTGAGGTTTTGGCCCCGGCCCCTCAGCCACCTCCTTATCAGCGCCCAGCGAGCGGCAGCCCCGGGTGTCCTGTGACTTTGACGCCAGCTCTGCTCCCCCCCTCTGGCTCCCTTATCTAAATAGGAGCGTAAATCAGGGCCTTGGCAGATGCCCTGGCAGGACAGGGACTCCATAAAAAGGGGCTCTGCTCCAGCTCTGTTTACATTGCAGCCCCGTAAAATATTCCCCTTGTCTTCCTTGTTAGCGTCTCCCTGCAGCATCCCGGCACCCTGCTGCACCCACATCCCCCCACCCCAAGCTCCACTGAGGCCTCAGGGTGCAGCCAGCAGGGTCCCAGCCCTGTCTCCCCACAGCCCCACCCTGTCCCCCACCAGGTTATGCCCGGGGTACCTCCTCACTCAGCCACTGCCTTCGATCCCCTCCTCAGCCACTGCAGGCGCAGAGCAGGGCTGAGCCAGCTCCCCTGGGCAGCTGGGTTGTGTCTAAAGGTGCCCCTGGGTATTTATAGCACTTGCCTGAAATAATGCAATAATAATCACTCAGCACCTTCCTAACAGTTCTGCTCTCAGAGGCCTCCGGGGACGGTGGCAAAAAACCCTTGGGAAACTGAGGCATGAGCAGAGTCTGCTTCAAGGAGAGCTGCAGAGAGCTTCTCTGCAGGATTATTTTCCCCCTGACAATGTGAGGAGCGAGAGAACCTGCAGAAGTGAAAGGAATCAAGTCAGTTTGATCAGCAACGAACTCAGCTCTGGGGTCACAAGGCTCGGCTGGAAAAGCCCACTCAGGGCATCCAGCAGGGTTTGCCACGCGTGTCCTGCTGTGCCAGGATGGGTTTCACAGGGGTGAGGGGTGCTGGGGTGCAGCAGAGCTCACACTTGCTGGTGCCCGTCCTCCCCTGTGCCCACACACTGCCTGAGTCCCCCAGACTGCATCCCTGGGCTGCTTGATCCTGCATCAGCACCACAGGAGCGACTCCCAGTGGGGTTCAGCCTGTCAAAGTCCCATGGAGGGACCAGGAGGAACTGGGGGTGAGCACAGGGCTGTGCCTGGATGTTCCTGTTCCCAGCATCAACCCACAGCACCTTCTCTGTCCACATCCCTCCCGTGCTGCCCCTGCGGCGACACAGAGGATGAGTGCAACCATTGCCCCTCAAGAAATACCATCTATTTATGGCCAAACAGCCACTGCCTTGCCTGGATAAATCAAAAGGAAAACAAAGCTTTACGGAAAAAAGTATTAAATTTTCCATGTGCTCCTGAAGGGATGGGCCAGGCACTCGCTGTTTATTTTTTGGGCTCTCTCTTTGCTAGTACTGTAAGTGACATTGTGTTTACAAAAGTTTTTATGTCATCAGAGCAAAGTCACAGCTCAGCTTCCTCTCCTGTGTATTTTATGTAGATGGATGTGTCTGTGAGGAACATTCAAACTAAACAGAGAGCTGGTTTATAGGAAAATGTATTTATTTGAAAAATCGTAACTCACAATTTCGGCAAAACCGGGCTCCACATTTATTGCTGCTAATGGGGTGTGGCGGCCATAAATTAAACTGGAAAATTGCTGCGGCCATTTCAACAATGGCTCATTGTGCTGACGGAGCAGCAGCTCCCCAAAGATGGCTCATGTCAATTTGCAATTAGGTTTGGATGCAAACAATAGGTAAAGGGAAGGTAACAGCAGCCTCACTGCTGGAACCAGCCCCAAAATCATTGCTCTAGCTGGCATGGGTGCCCTGGGTCTCACTAAAATCGAGCTTTTCCCTTGTCTGATTGCCATGGAAATCAGTGGGAGGAGGCTCCACCTGCCGTAAGAGGAATTTCAATTTATTTTACATTACCTGTCATAGACATGTAATTGGAGATGACAAAAAATCCCAGTCCATGAGCAGCTCAGTTGAGCCACATGCATGGAGAATGGGTCCAGTTGCTCCCTGGTTGACCTCTGTTCTTGAAAGAGGTTTTGCCCTGAATCAGGAGTGATGCTCCTACCCTGAAACCTCTTCTTTCCCCACTCAGATTCCTTGCTGACACAAACACTGATCCCCAAAATCTTGAGGCTGGCTGCTGACCCTGCGGTAGAAACTGCCACTGTCATCCTCCCACCCTTGATCACCTGGCTCAGGGCAGGGTTTGGCTGCTGGCTCTCTGGTGATGACAACTCTCCACGTGTGGGGAGTAGTGGAGAAGAGCTCTCAGATGATTCAGGTCCCTGACAAAAACCAGTGCCTTTCCCTCCTCGATCCACTTTCCACTCCTGAAGCAAATTTACAAGGGCTCTAAAATGTCCTGCTCCAGGGCATCAGCCAACTGCTAATGGCTGGGGATTGGGAAAGACATTTCCTCTGCTGGGAAGGATTGCATAAGCGCTTATTAAGGCAGCTCCTGGCGTCTTCGTCAAAAGCATCTGGTTTGGGGCATAGCTGGAGACAAACTGCTGCGTCTGGATGGGCAGAGCTGGACTTGCTGCCTCCAGCCTTTCCCTCTGTCAGATGTTAGTGCAGGTTTGGGTCATCTCCCGTGTGCTGGTGGGGAAAGGGAGGTGGGTCATGATTTGAGATGTGTCCCTCTCCCTCACTCCCTGCTCTCCATTCATCCTGGTGGTGCCATTGTGAGGATTTCTCTTCTAACTCCAGGAGCTCAGGAACATTCCAGCCCCAGGTACGATGACACCACATGTGCATGAGGGATTCCCCTGGTCCCTGCTTATGCCACTATCCCACATTCCTTGAAAGGGGAATCCCTCCAGTCCCATTTTTGCTGTGGCTGGCCCATGGTCTGACCCGGCTCAGTGGGTGAGCTCCTGTTCTGCACCATGTCTGTGTGACATTGCAGGTAAATGGCTTTGTGATGGCAAAAGGCTGCTGACCAGAAAAGGTCCTGACCACCAAAAGAAGTTGGGAGGATTTTAAGAGGGCTCTGCTGTGTCACAGGCTCAGTGTGATGTGCTGGCACTGCAGAGCAGCCAGAGCCAGGGAACAGCATCCTGTCCATGTTTCCCTGTGGTAGGACCATGTCCTGGTATCCCTGCTTCCCACCTTCCTCTCTGTGTGCATCTACATGAGGTTTTTAATTCCCTTTGTCTCTAAGATTTTCAGGGCAATTCCAGTTCTCATCACACAGTGCCTTGTGCCAGCTCTGGCTATGCCTTCCCAACTGTGCCAGGGTAGGAGGATGAGGACAATTAATGGTGCCTTATTATCCTGGTTATACTCAGCTCTCTCAAAATTCCAGGTTTTCTCTCTGCTCAGGTGCAGGAGTTGCTGCTCACATCCATGGGAGCAGAGGGACTGATTTTCCCTTGGTTTTCCTCACTGCATCCTGAGTCTCTGCAGCTGCCGGGCCAGCCATTACAGCAAGACTCTCAAGATGGGTTTTCCAAGGTTGGATTTTTTGCAGATTGAGATGGTTTCAAGAATTAACAAGCATCTGTTAATACTTCTTTTGCAACAGAAAATTATTTGGGAGTTGAGGGTCTTAAATAATTTTAGTGCTTTTTCCCACCCTTTTTTCCCGTTTTATAAAGGGGAGGTGGCAGAAGCCTCCCCAGAACTCATTATCCCCCATCCCAAACTGGGATCCAGCACCCAGCATGGCTGTGCTGCTGCCTTCATAGGCGTGGGGGGAAGTGGGAGGATTTTGGGGCAAAAAGGCACAGATTCACTGAGTGTCCTTTTGTCAGCATGGTCCATGGTGTCACCATGGATTTTGTACCTCCTTGCATTCAGGGAGTCACAGGATGAGGACGTGTTGTAAAAAGTGAATCCAGACCTCCAAAGAATAACGCTTTTATTGTATATCAATATGCACAGTAAATATGTGACTCCTCCTAACACGCTCTGGAGAAAAAAAACTGTCTGAAATGGAGCTTATTGCAAGGAAAAAAATTTCTCCCATAAAAATACTGATCCCTCCCTACTTCTCAAAACTGAAACAAAATCGTTTGCTGTGAGCTGAAGACCTTTCTTCTCTTGGCTCCTGGTTTTCCAAGAAGAGCAGGGAACATGAAGGAAAAACAAGCCTTCCCCATTAAAACACGCTTAAGCGAAACTCCAGTTTTCTCTTAAACTTTGCTTGGAAACATTTGGAGCAGCTTCGTGCAAACCAGTTCTGCTCTTTGAAAGGCCGTTAAAATAAAAAACACCCAACCCAAAATAGCCATCCTTGCAAGAAGCATCTTGTTTGGACAAAAGTGGTTTGTTTTACACCGTAAATCCAAACACTGCTGGGGAAATGTTGTGAAATCCGCCGCGCTGGCGGTGCAGCGGCTCCAGGGATGTTTGGAGGGACACGGGCAATGCTGCTGGCTGCTGGCAAGGTGGCTGCCACCAGCAGCACTTCCCTGCTGATTATCCCAGCTGCTGGAGCATCCCTGACTTCAGCACAGCACATTTGCCATCAGGGTGAAGGCTTGCAGGGGTGAGTTCTGGCAGGGAGGGATTTTGTACCAGCGTTCAGCCTTACTCTGATCTTGCCCCAAAGCTCCTGTGGCCTTTCTGAAGTGCCATCATATTCAGGAGCTGAGAACACTCACTCTGGGACAAAAAGAATCATTTTCCAACAAGGTGTTAAAACTCTTAAAGTTTTTTTGTTTTTTTTTTAACATACTCCGTATTATACCTAGAGAACACAAAAACCCCACAGTAATTCCTAAGCCAGCAATATACACACCAGCAATCCTGGTACTGTATTTATATATATATATATATATGAATATACTTGCCTATATAAGTCAATATTTTAATATAAAAAATAAAATAAATGTAAGTACAAACATAATTATGATTGTAGTTGTAAATATAAAGAAATATATATGTAGCGTGTGTGTGTAAATATATTGGTGCTACTTTTTCTGCTGGTAGCATCTAGTCTATGATTTAGACACCAATATTTCTGTCTCAGGGTCCATGGCAGAGAAGTTTTGACACGCAGCTCTACACCCTCCTGAGCAGCATCCCAGCCTGGAGAAGCTCTGCCAGGAGCACAACACTCATGGAGTTAGGGAGAAGTTGTTCCTCACGGGTTTGCCCAAACTTGCCAGTTATGAGGGGGACTGGGATCCTCTGGATGGGCATCCCACCTTGCTGTGGCTCTCCAGGAGGAAGCTGGCCCAGCCTCATCTGCTCGGTGTGATGCTGAAATGTTGGGTTGAGGGTGGTGAGCCCCCAGTGCTGCATCCTCCCACCCCAAGAGCTGCTGCCCCCGCCTTTCCTCTGCAGGGGATGGGGGAGAAGGGGCTACAGCACTGTGAAACTGCAGTTTTAGAGGACGGTGGTTGTTTTCCTGGGCCAAAAGGGCAAGAAACATCATGTCCAAAGATGACAGGCTCGATTTGCTGTGTCATTAACCAGAGCCGAAACTCTGGATGGGCTGGGTCTCCTGCGAGCTGCACTCTACTTCCTGCGCCGCTGCTGAGCTCTGATTCTGACAGATAAAGGCTCTTTGGGTGCATTTCTCTTGCTCAGACCTTGTTTTAATTCCATGGATGCCACTGTGCAGTCTATGGGATGAGGAAGTTGTTTCTCCCCCTCTCCCACGTGCATCTGAATGTACCCCCTAAAATGCACTGGCTCACCAACACGTGTGTGCTCTCCCTGGTATTTGCAGGGGCTTCAAATAAGCACAAAGCATCACCCTCCTTCTTACCAGGAAAAAAAAAAAAATCCCTCATTCCTAACCTTCCACAGCCTTGAGCTCTCATGGAAATAATCTCCAGGATTCAACCAGGAGTGGTGACAATGGGGTGAAGTGCAAGTGGGCAGCAGAACTGGGAAACCCCAAAAAAGCTCCATAACCACCAATCTCTTCGTCTTGGCTGTGGTTACAAAACGGGGTTTACAAACTCCATTCCAGGTTAAAAGCAGCTGCTGAGACCCAAACATGGTGGATGAGGAGTGCAGCCACCAGCCAGGTGAGCAGGGCTGCAGCATTCGGCCACGCCAGGGGCTCTGCTGGGCTTATGGACACCAGCACATAAACACAAAGCACTTTTTTAGTGGACACGGGTGCTCTGGGCTCTGAGCAGCCCCTGCCTTTGCAAACAGAAAGCTGGAGATGACAGGGCTCACATGGAGGCTGCTGGAAAGGGAGCAGTGGAGCTGGGTGTGCTGCCTGCCTGCGCCGCATGAGCCAGCTCAGAGCACAGTAGGAAAAAATACTGCAATAGGCAAAGCATCTCCCATTTGCCCCTAAGCTCTGGCTCTTCCTGTGCTGATAACAAGCCCAGTAAATCTCCTTACAGCAGTGAGACAATTTTTTCCCCTCTCCTTCCCTCCTCACAGCCTTGTCAGGCCCCGCTGGCTGTGGTGGGACCTCCCTCCTCACCCCTCTGTGGGGAAGTATCCCAAAGCATGCAGCCCCCCGAGCATCCCAGCAGGTTCCAGAGGCTTCAAGCCCTGCCCTGAGGTGTGGGAAGGATCTGGGTGGAGGCAGGAGCTGTCTCCTCTCTAATTGCCCCCGGAGCCCTGTGGCTGAGCCCCTTGCTGCTATCTCAGTCCATCGCAGCTGGTGCTGGGTGAGTCAGGAGAGCTGCAGACTGATACTGACCCCCTGTCCAGCTGACAGGGGAGCAGGGCAAGGATGGAGGAAGAAAACCTGGGATGTACATGTCCAAAATCTCCCTGGCCTTAGTGCTTTGGCTGAAATAGAGAGCTTAGGCAGTGAGCAGGTTCCCATCAGCAGTTTGGTGCTCAGCCCTGGGCTGGATCAGTCCCACTGACCTGTTAGATGTAGCTCCTGACCTGGGAGACTTTGAGCCTGCCCAACACCTCTCAGAAAGGGCATTGCTGCTCTGAAAAAGCAGCTCTGGATACACTTGGCTTCAGGATGGAGTTTGCTCAATTTAGGAGCTGTGGTGGGACGCAGGGCTCATCATTTCCCATGCAGGAGATGGCCACAGAGCTTCCTCCCAATTGCTCCTTTCTATGGCTGAGGGCCAGGACCCCTTTCTGGTCCCACCATGCTGCTGCTCCCTCCCCACAGCCAGGACCCTGCCACCAAATTGCCCCCAGTAAGTGCCACTGTGCCATGGCTCAGCTGCTGCCCTGTTGGGATCTTCCTCCCTGGTGCATCAGCAAACGTTGCTCATTTTCCTTTTCCTCTCAGGAATTCCTCATAAATTTCCCACTGCTGGCTCCACCAGCACCATGTTCCCATTAAACCTTGCATCTGTCAGTGTCACTGTCTGGGGCTGCAATGTGTCACCCTGCTCCAGAGGAGCCATGTATTCAGCCGTGGCAGAGCATTTCAGGACAAAGCACTGGGTTAGATCACGGTGGGACAGTTTTCCTGCAGTGGCAAGCGCTGATCCATCTCACAGAGCAGGAGGAAAGCACCGCCTCTGGATTCTTTCCTATTTATTTTTCCTAAACAGAGGGCTGAGAAGTGCCAGAGTCACCTACCAACAGGATCCTGAACTTCGCTGGAGTGTCCTAAAGAAAAGGAGTTTGTTTTAAAAACTCTCCAAACCCCATGAATCTGGAGAAGACATTTTTTTCCACTGTTCCTGTCATGTCTCACAGCTTTTGTCCAGATTCTTGGGGTGCCTGATTGGTGGCAGGGGTGGCCCCAAGGCTGCATGTCCTTTGGGGTCCTTGTTGTGTGGTAGCAAGGCCTGGGGCTTGTGGGGTCTGGGATGTCCACAATAGTGGAGGAAGCAGATACAACCATGATCTAGCACTTCACCACGTCCCTGCAGGCAGTGGGACAGGGAAACTCCGGTGGTGGCAGTGCAGTGACCATGGAGAGCAGCCAGCTGTGACACTCCTATACCCACACCAGGTCCCTAATGCTGAGGAGGGAGGGTCTCTCCAGATATTAGATGTGATAATCAGATACTCAGAGTTAAAATATAAAATGAAATTATGCTTCTGCTCTCATTATCCATGAAAGTGTGAAGCTGCATACAGGAATCCCATATGCTGAGAAATATTCATCCTGACCATCAGGAACCTGATCCCCTGTCCCTGTAATGGCAGAGATGTGTGTTTGGGTGGGGCATGGAGTGAGATGAGGAGGTGAAGGGACAGCTGTAACCTCGAGGACAGGCACCCTTGTGCAGCGGCTGTGCAGCAGGAGCGAGTCACAGTGATGGACTCAACTGCCTTCCTTTGGGTTGCATCTCCTTGGATGGTACCATGCCACTGGAAGCAGGTTTCCCATTGCTTTTGCTCAGCTACCTGTGCTGGTGTCCTCCAAGGGGGGCTCAGATGCTCTGGGAAGTGCCTCTCCCCAGGGTGCTGCCCGGTGACCTGCGTATGGTAAGGGTGGAAGAGACAGTCAGTCTGTGTTGCTTTGTTTATAAGAACATATTTGCAGTGATTGATGTCTGAGCTGGGGAAGTATGCTTGCAAGTGAGACTTTAAAACATGAATCAAACAATGTTTGGAATATGTATGCTGCTCTGTCAAACATTTCTCGGCGTTTGGAGTCTGCAGAGCCTGCGCGTCCAGAGGTACCAGTGCCTGCGCAGAGGTGTCTGCAGGGAAAGCATCCACCACGCTGTGAGGGTGAGTGTGGGCATCCTTCGGCCTCACCATCACCTCTCCACACCAGGAGGCTGCTGGGAACAGTTCAGGGTTTGCACCCGTGGCCAGGGGTGCCCGTGGAGGTGTCCCATTAAGCGCTGTCCATCACGGGACATTCCTTCGCGCGACGCTCCTTACTGCCAAATTGTCCCTTGGGCTTGCTGAGGAATGAAAGCAGCCCTGGAGGACAGAGTCAGCTTTCAGGCTTCCTTCCCCTCCAGATAACCCGACTGCCCGTGGAAAGAAAGGTCTGGAAGGGGCGGGCAGTATCCAGATGTTCACTAAGTGCATTAAGACCCTCAGCCAGAGGAGCACATGCTTCAGGTTAAGCCCCTGAGCAGTCCCAGCTGCAGCAGAATTAATAAAGTCTTCACTTAATCGTTTACTGAATGCTCTCCCTGATAACGACCGGGGTAGTTTGCAGTGGACAGGGAATTTTCTCAGGGTTCCTCTTTGCATGTCCTGTTTGGGCATCCCTCCACACTGGCATCTCTGCTGCCATGCCAACTGCTTTGCCCATGGAGAGATGTGGTTTTCCCATATGCCTGCACCATAATGCAGGGTTTCAGGATCTCATCCCATATTTTCTGGAGCTCTGCTTTCTCTTCCATTCATAGGGATGTTCCACTTCCCATTGCCCATGGAGTGGGGCTGGACACGGCTCATCTCAACCAGCTGTGGAGATCACTGCCAGCTGTTGGAACAGCTCTGTCCCAGCTCCATCCCATTTCCTCCAGGTCCCAAGGGATACCTTGTCCTCCTGGCCCTGAAATGGCCCTGGGCCACCACCTCACTCCACAGAGAGGATCCAGCCATGCCAGCTGAGGTGAGTGATGTCCTCAGACTCAGGAACTTGATGGCACCAGGTGATGTGTCATGCCCAGGTAAGCATCCTCTCCCCCGTAAGCTGTCCTGGTGGGCAGGATACCTGGGGTAATGCCAAACCCACCTTTCCTGGGAAAAGGATTGGCTGAGAACAGCCTGAGAGAAGCAGGTGCCAGCTGGCTGCCATTCAGTGTCCATAAATGATGTATCCAGCCTCAGACTGGGTGAGGGCATTTGGAACAGAGAGGGACAGCAGAAATTGGCATCCCTCCAAGATGGGCAGAGCTTCCTCCTCTAGGCTCTCTGCCCACTGCTGCCCACGGGGATGGCAGGTCTGCCTGTCTTATTCCTCCTCCCAGACATTATTTATTTATTTGTTTTCCCCAGGAATCCCAAGAAAACCATTAGAAAGTCTCCGTTCCTCCACCCAGGCACACCACCCTTGTGTGAAGTCTCTAACTGCGTGCATGGAAAACACATCCCATGAGCAGATCCCCTTCTCACGGGTCCGCTGTCGTTGCCTTTTAGCACAAGAGAGATTTATTCACTTCACGGGTATTTTTAAAAGGCATTTTTTTTTTATAGCTGGGCTTCTCCTACTTAGGGGAGATTAGGAGATCGTATTTCACGACTTCTTGTGGATCCCCTTTCGCAGGCTCTAATGAACTATGGATGAGTGACCAAGGTAATCCAGTCTGTGCAGGACCTCATTAAAGTCACCAAGGCCGTTATAATAACTGGCTACATCTATCACATTACTCCTTTAAATCGCTGATTCCACTGCTATATGAGAGCCTGCTCTTAGCCCAGCACAGGCAGCAGGAGCTTTGCTCTGGGCTCTCACCTCCTGTGCCACTGACGAGTGATTAACTCACATTGCAGAAAGGCCACAGGATTTCCCTTTGCTGTTTTGCTCAGCCAACCCCAGCCAGAGCAGTGTCCTATCCTGCTGGAAGCAGGTGGATGGTAGGAAGAAGGGATCCTGATATTTCCCAGTTATAAACTGAATTTTGGGAGAGGGCTGGCAAGTGGCTCACTGGGGCCACATCCAGCCTGTGCTTGTGTGATGGCACCAGGGGAAGCAGTGCTTTAAGCTCCATACCTCGTGAAAAGCAGCCTGGAGCAGCTCCTGGCTGTCCTGACTGGCAGCTAGTCCTGCTCCTCTGCTTGCCACCCCAAGCCCATGGCATCCCCACGGTGGCAGGGCTCACAGCCCCAGAGCTGTGGGATGGATCTCACCCCAGAGACCCAGTAAGATGGAGCCCAGCACTCCAGTAAAACAGTCTGCAACCCCTCTGGCAGTGAGGTTTGCCCTTCTGCCCCACACTGGGGTGCTGGTCCTGACCCCTGCCCATATCCCTTCTTTACTGAAAGCAGACACAGGCAGCCCAGCAAATATCCAGCGGGGCGGGGTAGGGGGGGAAAGAAAAAAAAAAAAAGCCAGATCCATCTGCAAAAACACAGGCAGAAACATTTCTTTGTCTTGGAAAGTGTCAGCGAAAAGAAATTCCCTTTGAGGGTAGGTTTGTGTTTGCAAGACTTCAAACCCCTCATCTGGACAATAACAGCTTCTGTCTCAGGGCCCTGGTGTGCGAGGTACCGGCCGAGCCGGCGGTATTAGAGGTTCGGACAGTAATTAGGGCTCTGGCGCTGATAAGGGTGGGGGCTCAGCCCCCTGGGCTCTGCTCATGCCGGAGCAGTGAGTGTGCATCCCGGGTGTGCCGGGCTCCGGCGGCGCAGAGGCACCGGCGTTTGTAAACACAAACCGGGGCTCTCCATCCATCCATCGCTGCCCGGGCTCGGCAAAAGCGGGATGTGCTCAGCAGCCGCGGCAAACACGTCCCCACTGGCAGCACAACGCCGACCCTGATTTAGTACGAAGAGAAATAAAGTGATTTTTTTCTTGTCTCAGCCACCCGTGCCGTGCCAAAGCCCCGCAGCTCCCGCTCAGCTGTGGCTCTGCCACAGGGCACCGGCTCCTGCCAGCGCGGGGGTCCCTGATGCACGGGCACACCCAAACACGTTCAGAACCAAAAAAACTGGGTTTTAGCTACTGAAAACCAAGAATTTGCCTTCTCTGCCTTCCCAGCCCGCTGGCAGGGAGTCCCAGGCTGGCAGAGTTGGTGCCAGAGCTGTGCAGCCCCAGGCTGCAGAAGAGGAGGTTGATGCACAGGACTGCAGGCAGAGGAAGGCCGCCGGGGACTTCTGATCATCTCATTAGCCACGAGAAAGGCAGAAAATAATTGCTCGTGGTTCAATGTAGTCCATCTGTGTGGGATTTTCTCAATAATAAGTGCATACGGCCTGGTTTTAATGTTTTTCAACGTTTTTTAAACTGAAACATTTCCTAGTGCCGAAGCCCAGGCAAAAATCAGTTCCAGCCCTGGGGGTAGTGAGGGGATTTAGAGGCACAAGTCTCAGGTTGACTTTTTAACAGGGTTTGTACAAACTATCCTGCCCATAATACTCGTGTAATTGATGCTTTTGAATACTCCAAGGAGGCCAAAGTCCTCTGAGGCTTTGAAAGTATGTTTTACAGTACTTTCTGATGTGATATATAAAAAAACCCTGATCATGAGTCAGGAAAGCAAAGCTCTTGAGACTGACTTAAAATTATTTACATGCACACACACCCCTTTTTAAGTGATCACACTTAAATATTTTCAAATTTTCCTTTTTTTTTTTCCTTAGGAATGCAGGAAACAGAACTTCAGGATTCTGGCAGTTTTGGTGTAAAAGCTGCTCCTCAGCCAACTGCAGGGATGCAGGGAGGGCAGGACAAGATTGGGCAGTGCCTTCCTTCTGCAGAAAGGTTCATGCAATTTGTCTTATTTCCCTGCAAGAGGGAAATTTTGAGCTTAACTCTGGCCAAGAAGCAAGTGACAGCGAGGAATTTTGCTCATTGAGATGGATGAAGCAATGGGCTTGGTCCTTTCCAGTTTTTCCTGGTCCGTGAAAGCCAAGCAGATAACTGGATCATTTTGCCTGGGATAAGGGAACTCAACGGGCATCTTGCAAACACTCACATGCTTGTTAAAGTCATGGCTGTAAAAGTGGTGCTCTGACCATGCCAAAATTCTGTCGCAATAATTTCCCCGTGCGGTGAAACACCGGGCATTTATTGTGCCTTTGCTGTGCCACTTTCTCTCCAAAGAGAGAGCACAGAGAAATTCACACCCTGCCCACCCCACTGCTCAGCCCCAGCAGCAGCAGCCCCAGCCCCTCCTGGTGACTGTGGAGGGAGTGAGGAATAACCCTCCCAGCCCCTTATCAGGCTTGTGTGCTTAATCCCTCTTTTAAGTGGCACCGACTTAACTGGCTCCGGTTCCTGGGGCATTGCTCAGGGGAGAAGAAATGCTCCCCATGAGGGTCGTAGTGGCCCCCCTGTGCCCCTCTGTGCCCAGATCTCACTGCGAGGGTGCCAAAGCCCAGGGAGGTGTCAGCCCTGGCTGTCTCACCTGGCTCTTTCTGCTCAGGGCTGCCTCCATGAGACAAAGCATTCCCTGTCCCTCCTGTCCCCACTGTCCTTCCCACCCCAGAGCTCCCACGGGCAGAGCAGCACCCACCCCAAGGATGCCCTGACAGTGTGGGTTCAGTGCCACACTCAGGGGCTATTTTGGGGAGGATTTTGTCCTGGGCAACCGTTTGGAAGCTTGAACAGCTCAGAGCCCGAATCTGTCCCGAAGCATTTCAAATATGCCTCGCCGTGGGCTGGAGCACCGAGCCTGCCTTAAGTGGGCAAGGGATTTAGTAATCACAGCCTCCCATCGTCCTGCCAAGGGCACAGGAGCACAGCTCTGGCTGCCACAAAATGCTCTCTAGAGGATGAATATTGCACAGTTTTCCACCTACCCCTGAAGCCCACGGTGGGAAACGGGGGCTGAGCTCGAGCTGTGCACCTTCCCCAGCTGTGGCTCACATGATGGGGGGCTTGTAGGGTGTCCAGGGGTTGTTGGTTACTTGGATGGTAACATCACTAATTGTTGTGATTAGTGATAATCCAGGAGAGAGAAACAAGAAAGAGAAAAATTGGATTTTTGGGTATCTCTGCATCACCCTCGGGGAGTTCTTCCAGCACAGTGGGGAAGCAGATGGCACTACACTGAGCTCAGCATTTTGGGAACTGCCATCAAAACTGAGAGCTTCCCTTTCCCACACACTTACTGACTGGTTTGGGTTTCACAGCTCTCCCCAAATATACCTACTGGGGAAATAAGGAGATTGTGGTGCAGGAAAACTACCAAGAAGCTTCATTTAAAGGCTGTAATGTGCTTATGTGATCCAACAAATACTGGTTTGGTTTGGTTTGGTTTTGGAGGAGACACTTTCCAGATTTAAACATTTTTTACTGAGTCCCTTCAAATCACTGAATGTAAACTAAGGGCACAGAGGAAACATCTCCAAGCCATGTTTTTAAATGGCACTTGGACTTTCTCAGCCCACACTCCAGGCATCCAGCTCTGCCAGAGCTGATTAGAGTTTGATTAGAATTTATGAATAATTGTGCTCACCTCCAAGTTTGCACTTTTTATAGTGAATATATACTTCTCCAACAATTTTTTTGTTGCTGATGGGCAAGGGCAGTTTGGGCTATGAAAAGGAAAGGGTGGCAATAGGCTTTTTTCCCTGCATGGCTTTGCCAAGAAGAGGGGACTCCGTGAGCAGTGGAGGCTGGGCAGCACCCACGGTGGGGACAAGCACTGGGAGCAGGGTGATCCATCCTGGAAAGGGGGTGACAGGCCAAAAATGGGTGACATATGCTGGGGAAGGTGTGATGCATGCCAGGAAGATGTGACACTCTGCAAATGGGGTGACACACACCAGGATGGGGATGTTACTCACTGGGAAGGGGTGACACAAGCCAGGATGGTGGTGACACAGTTGCTGTGGAGGGTGTGACACATGCCAAGAACAGGTGACACTTGCTGGGAAGGAGCTGAAGGGAGTGACAGACATTGAGAAGGGAGTGACACACACCAGAAAAGACAAGATATCCACGAGGAGAGCAGGGACATGCATCTCAACCCAGCAGCAGCAGAGGGCAAAGGGCAGCCAGGATGGCACTGGTGGGCAGCAGCATGGCCAGGTCCTGTGGTGACAGGCCACCTCAGCTGTCACACCCATGTGCCCACGTTTGGAGCAGCCCAACAAGGAGCAGTGCCTCACAGAGCTGCTCCCCTCTGCCCAGCAGCAATACCCACCACTGGTGCTCGAGCTGTGCCTAATGTCCTTTCACCGTGTATTATACAAATAATATAAATAACTCCTCCTTGGACTTCAAACATGCCACTTCAGATGTATGGTGGGAGATTACAGAGTTTGTTAAAGCTCAGGTCTTCAATCATCCGGGCAGTTTCGAAGCTGCTCACTAAAATACAGATCAATGCTTCAATTTTATGGGAGGCCTGTCCCATGTGACCAGACTCAAATCCCCTATTTTATGGCTTGCTTATACATTCCTGGTGAAAAACGGTTTACATTTTGGGCCCCGAGAGCTCTCCTAAATCAGCTGCCAGGTTTTTGCAGCTGGTAGTAAAGGGAAGCGCTGTCATCGGGCTGCCCCGAGGTGAACAAACGAGCCGCCAGCCACGGGACTGACGGCTCGCCCCGACCCTGCGCCAGCTCCCCGGCTGCTGCTGCCTCAGGGACACCAATCAGGCAAGGACACACCGCCTGTGACACCCCGGGCACACCCCCAGGGGTGCCATCCCCACGGCAGCATCTCCCCCGGGGAGACCCCAAAGCAGCAGGGCTCCGGAGATGCTCAGATGAAAGGGTTAAGCTGGGCAGGACGGCTGGAGAGGAGAGGGATGTTAATCCCTCAGCTCTGGGTCTGCTAATTGTTTGCTGATTCAGCTGCTGAGCAGAGCCCAGCTCCAGAGCAGGGCTTTGGCCCTTGCCTGAGATGGGTACAGAGGTGCTGCTGCTCCTGCTGTCAGTTTTGGGGGCTCAGCATTGCCTGTTTTGTTCCAAGAGGCAGAGCTGAGCTCCAGATGTCCTATCCATAC
Organism: Thryothorus ludovicianus; assembly: GCA_013397245.1. Taxonomy (NCBI): domain Eukaryota; kingdom Metazoa; phylum Chordata; class Aves; order Passeriformes; family Certhiidae; genus Thryothorus; species Thryothorus ludovicianus. Next base: position 85,996 of record VZTB01006579.1, on the reverse strand, counting down.
TGGTTCAGCGTGTCAGAAGTGGATTTTGCAGGGAAGTTTAGGCACAGGTTATCCCTGGGCAGACCCAAAGGAGGGGTGATTTTATCCTCTCTCATTTTCCAGCAGTGGTCCACTCTTTTCCCGGTGAGCATGAGAAAGGGTGCTGAGGGCTTGGTCCTCTTGGAGGATCCTGAGCCCCAGCAAAGAAAGGAGCTGCCACCCACCAGGGTGACACAAGGACCTGCAGGAATGTGCCACAGGGGCAGCATTTGGTAGCACACTCTTTTCCAACTTCATTGCTCCCCTCCTTTAACGATCAAGCAAGCTCCCAGCATTTCCTGCCATCCAATATCCCTGAGGTTACCACTAATGAAGTGCCCTCCAAAGCCCATAAACCCCGTTGTCAGCTGTCACCTCAGCCTTCAGCTCTGAGTCAAGGCTGTGACACTCAGCTCTGGCCGGGGGAGCAGAGATGCCATCGGTAGCAGTTGGTGACTGCAACTCCCACACAGTCAAACACCTCCCTGCCCAGCTCCTCCCCAACAGCACCCCGACAGAAAGCAGCTGCTTTTGACAGAAAAGGGAATTTTGGGCTGCAGAATAGTGGAGGTGAAAGGAGGCTGAAGGATCAAGGTGGGTTCCCAGGTGTGCTGAAGGGGTGACAAAGCCAAGCAAACCTGAAGCAGTGGTGGGATGTGGTGCTGTGGGGTGGGAGAATGGCTGAGCCCATGGCTCAGTTTTTCCCTTTTTTTCCTCAGTTTTCCCTCAGTTTTTCTCTCATCTATCCCACTCCATGGCTCCCCTGCACAAGGTTTTTCTCCTCACGGGGTTACCACAGATTTTCCACTCAGTAAATCTGTGACACGATGGTTGGATGAGATGCAACCAAAATCTTCCTGGGCTGAGCTTCTTCAGCATCTGCCCAAGCAAACTTTCACTGTACCTTGGTGGCATCCTGAGGAAATCCAGCTCCTTTGCACTGGCTCCTGACCCCATGGTGCTGATTCCCTGCTCTGAGAATGGCTGGACAGGATTCCCTGTCCCCACCTCTGGTGATGGCCAATAAAATGACAGGTGATTTTGTCCTACACTTATTAAATAAAGCTGAATTTCCATCTTGGGGAAAGCAGACAGCATCCACTCACTTGCAGCTATTTAGGGGACAGCTGAAGAGAGGTTTTTTTCTCTGTTGCAAATGGGTAGCTTCATAAAGAACAGAAAAAGAAAAAAATGGCCACATCTATCTTGCTTTGAAAATACTAAATAAAATAAATCAGTTCACTCCCAGAATAAGCTGTCTTTTTTTGAGGTTGACTCCTGCCAGTGTTAATTGGAGCCAATAGGCACATCACGAGGGGACCAGCCCCTTTACAGGTAACACTTCAGCCTGGTGAGCATGTTTACAGCCTAATTTCAAAGCCTTAAGGAGGAAGGATCTGTCATAAACCCTGGCAGCTTTTGCTGAGCAAACAGTGCTGCTAGAATAGTTAAACCCCCGGCATTTGGGTGGAAAAATATAGAAAACACGTGTGTTTCCATGTGAGCTCTGCTGCTGTGCAGAGCTGGCTTGGTGGCACTGCAGGGCAGCTGTGGAGCCTGGCAGGTCCCAGGTGATGAAAAACCACCTCTGGCAGGGCTGGAGGACACTGTCAGGTCTGGGTGACCCTGGGGACACCCTAGGACCGTCACCCTGCCCATGGAGGAGCATCCATACAATTCCAATGCAAGGCTCAGGGAGATATATTCCCTTTACTGTGCTTATTCTAAAATGAGCTCTTCAGTTTTTGGGGTGCTTGAAGACAACGAGCTGGAAGAAAATAACCATTCCCAGTCAATGAAGGAGCCAGGTGCTGGTTTGTTTTTTTAAAGAAAAAATTATCTTGGGGAAACAACACAAGTTAGGCAAGACATTTTCAGGATTACTTTTATCTGAAGAAAATAAGGATAGATTTACTATAGCAAAGATGTCAATGAGGTTTATAGGAAGAGCTCTGTGTAGGTGTCCATGAAAGTGTGAAGGAGCCGTGCTCTGGGGCTGGGATGGGATGGGAGGACTATGACCCCCACCTGGAGCTGATGCTCCTGATGCTGGATGCTGCATCTCTTGCTGCAGTGCCATCTGCTCAGCCATCCTCACCTCCAACACTTGGCCATAAACCCAGTGTAAATAATTAGCAATAAATCAGATTTTCCCTGCACACAGTAGCTGACAGTGCCATTTCCCCTCTCTACAGGGTTAGGATCTCTCTGTCCCAGCAGGGCAGGGAGCAGGAGGCTGGCAGGGCTCCAGCAGGGACATGGCACTGCCACAAACTTTCCCCCAAAGATGAATGGCTGCCAGTTTTCTTAATCCAGCCACTTTGGAAAAGTTGTTTGTTCTCATCCTGTTTGAAACAGCTTCAAAGTGGCTCCAGTCTAGACTGTGCCAAGATAAATTACAAACCTAAAGCACTGATATAAACCATTATAAACCAGGGGAAGCAGTCATTTGCTCTAATGTAATTAAAACAAGATATCATAATGTATGTGAGTATGTATATGTGCAGTCAGGCTCTCCTGGCAGGGAAGGGGCTGGATGCTGCCAGGCTGTCCCCAGCAGAGACTGGACCATCCCTCCTGGGCTGGGGGTGTTTCCTCTCTTTAAGGGGTGCTTGAGCAGGGAGACCACTCCTCCAACACCTGACAGCAAATCAGGCTGGGACAGGTACCTGTGGCATCACTACAGCTGCTATCAAAGGTAAAGGCACTGAGCTCTGCTGGCTGGTGGTCATATTCTNGTGGCATCACTACAGCTGCTATCACAGGTAAAGGCTGGTTGTTGGTCATGACCAACAGCTCTGCTGGCTGGTTGTTGGTCATGGGCATGATCCTGGTTCCTGGTCATATTCCATGACCCTGGTTCATGGTGGTTGGTCACATTCATGATCGTGGTTTGTGGTGGCTGGTCACATCCATGATCCTGGTTCAGCAGTGGTTATTCACATCCATGATCCTGGTGTGCAATAGTTGGTCACATCCATGATCCTGGTTCAGCAGTGGTTAGTCACATCCATGATCCTGGTTGAGCAGTTGGTCACATCCATGATCCTGGTTCAGCCGTTGGTCACATCCATGATCCCGGTGCATCGTGGTTGATGCCCATTCATGGGGCTGGTGTGGGATGTCATTGCTGGGAGCAAAGTGGAGGGCTCTGGAGAGGTGACAGCGTGACAAGGGAGGCCCAGAGCATGGTCCTGAGAGGGAGGGAATGGCAGAAGGGCTGCCCTGAGGGAGGAGATGAGGCAGGGAATGGGAATCTCCCAGCAAGAGTGCCCTTTGTCAAAGTGTATATCTGATGGGAGCTTTCCTCCAAACATCACTGAGAGGCAGCTGAGGAAATGGGCTTTTACTCCACAAAATACAGAGGGAAATAAAAACTTCTTCCTTTATCTGGGATAGGCCTAATTCGTGATGAACTAGATCAAATGATAAGCAATTGTTCCACTGCAATTAAATGTAACTCAAGTGAAATTAATGGGGATTCCCTTGCTCCTTAAGTCTCCTCTCATTTACTGAAAATGAGGAAGAATAGGAAAAAAGGAAATACAAAGAACAAGCTCTGAAATTTGGGGGAAATTAGAGTAAATAAAATTGTGATAAAAATTCCAATTCTGAGTCATTTTCTTGACAAACAAAAGAGTCTTTGTAAAATAATAATTACGTAAATTTTAAGAGACTTTTTAAAAACTCAAAGATCATTAATTTTTCACTGTCACTTGGGATACAGATCAATGAAAGTTAATTCTATGCAAAGAGGCAATTACCAGCTAAACTATGTGTCATTTTGTTTTAATAGCATTATGACACTTGTAAATTAACATATGTGTATGTATAGCTGGAATTTAATAAGTGTATGAAGATATGTGTTCGCAGACATGTTTGAGAGTGGACATCATCATTCTGTACATCCTCCCCCATTCCATGTTCCTGTCCTCCCCAAAGCCACAGCCTGGCTTTAACATCCCTCGGATCTCCTGTCGGGGTCTCTTTCCTTGCAGGCACCATCTCAGGGCTGAGATCCTTCCAAACCCTGCACTAAGCACAACGCGATTCTTTTTCCAGCCGGGAAAAACAACCGAAACCGCTTTTTCCCCGGTGGTGCCCAGGTGCCGAGCCCAAGGCGGGAGGGGTGGGGACACCCCCGGGAAGGGTGGGGACACCCCCGGGAAGGGTGGGGACACCCCGGGTGATGCCCTGGGGCGATTCCCGATGGATGCGCGTGGAGTTTCGGCTCGTGCCACAAGAGGTCTCACGGGTTTCACCGGGACCATCGGAGCGATAAAATCCCGATTAATGCAAGCAGGATGCAATGTAATGCTCGTGGGACCTCTCAGGTACAGCTGGAGGGAGTGTGGTTGTGTCTGGGCCCTTACTTTCCCCGGGAACAGCCCTACATCCTGACATCCCAAAAGCCGGTCTCCGAAGCTACTTGATGCCTGTGAAAAGCAATTATCCCTCATCACTGCTGGCAAACCGCTCGGAGTACATTTCTGTGGGATGGTTTGGGGGTGTGCAAGCACGGAGAGCCCATGGCCGTGGAGCAGAGCCCCCTCTGGGGCTGAGCTGCTGCTTTCCCCACTTGTGCCCATGGCAGCGCAGCTCACCTGCTTTGCTCCTTGCCCGCATCCCTCCACATCCCATCTGTCAGCGCCACAGCCCCGCTCAAAGCTCGGTCCCCTCCCGTGTCGCCACCCCGGGCCGCTCCCAGCGCCCACATCCAATTCAGCCCGGCGCTTTGAAGTCCCAAAGAGGGGAGTTGTTGTTTTTGTTTGTGAGCGCTTATCGCCGCGATGCTCCCGCCTGTCTCTCGGCGATGGCTCCGGCCTGCCGTCCGCACAGCCCCGCTGCCAGGGGCCGCCGGGCTGCCAGCGCCGCCTGATAAGGATGATGGATGGGGATGAGGATGGCTCCACCATGGCCGGCTGCTTACTGGGAGCCAGAGCCGGCCCAGCGCTCCCAGAGCCCGAAGGAATGCGAGTTCGTGGGACAGAGAGCCAGCACGGGGTGCTGAGCCCTCCACAACCCTGACAGTGGGTGCTGGTACCCCGCGAGTGCACCCCCACATCAGCCAGGGTCCTGTCCACAGGGTAGGGTGGGCAGTGCAAATCCAGAGCCACAGCCTGGTGGAGGGACACTGGGGAGGGGATGTTCCCTGCTCCATCGCCTGCAGGGTGGCTCTGCAGCCCACCCTGGCCCCCTCCACGGGATGAGGGCAGTGGGTGGCTTTGACAGGCGATGGGGGGACTGCCACCATGCTGCCAGGGTGACACCACATGTGTTAGCAGCAGCCTGATGCCATGGGGAGAGCTGCAAGCAGATGGTCCTCACTCGCTGTGCCAGGAGATGCTTTTGTTATTTATATTACGTTTCCTGGGTAGAGAGCAGGTCTGGGTGGGCTCTGAGCACCCTGATCCCTTTGGGAGGGTGGGCTCCAGCACTGAGGGTCTCTACCCTGGGTTTAGGGTGTTAAAAGGATGGTGCATCCCCAATACCTTCACATCTGGGTGCTCTCAGCCTTCAGGGAGGTTTTGCAGTGGTTTTCAGAGTGGAGCTGCTGCAGACATACCTGGAGTTACTTTCTCCATGGGCCAGCTCTTGTTCCTCACTCAAAGCAAGTCAAGGGAAACGTTTTTGTGCAGCTACCACAAGGTCCATGCTGTAGATTTTTTGCAATGGTATTCTTGCTTCTCTCTCTTACCACAAGTTTTCTTGGCCTACCTTTGACCCAAACCTTCCTCTCTTTTATATTTCTTTCCCATTCCCTTTCTCCCAACCTGTGCCATGGAGGATTCAATGCCTCTGCTCCCAGGTGTGAGCTGCAGAAAGCAGCCAGCCCAAATCCTCTTCCCCTGGAAAGAGTCTGGATTTGGTTCCCCCTAACAGGCAGGATAACGAAGAGCCCAGAGCATGGAGATTGCCTCTAGTCCATTCCCCACAGCATCACTCACTGAGCCCTGCCAAATGCAAACCTGGGATAAAACACACTAATTCCAGCCCCTCAGTCAGACAATGGAAAAATTGGATGCCTTTCCACGCCAGTCTCGTTACGAGGGTTTCTTAAATGGAGGTTGTGCTTGTAATTAAATAGCCATATCTTGGCTCCCCAAGACAGGAGGAAAAGGCAATTTGAAAATGTATTAAAACAGAAAGTTTGGCAATTCTCCTGGATTCAGAACAATTCATGGATTTAAATTGTTCCGTTTCAAAAATGTGTGCTTGCTTTCAATGGAATTAAATAAAGATGTGCAAGATGGGGGGAAAGCAGTACTTTCCTGGATGCTTTTCCCCCTCTGACTGTGAAGGGAAGGGGTAACTCTGGGCTCTGAGAACTTCCTTGGTAGCTGTGTGGGCTGCTCTGTGTGGCTGATGCATTGGCTGACTCAGCTGAGGAGTATAGGAAAGCAAAACTTCTAATAATGCCAAATTTTCCAAAGTTTTCCAGCCTGGTTTCTGATTTTGCTCTTACCTCTGGCACTCCCTAACATGCCCCTGGGCACTGGTGGGACCAGCCCCCCAGGCATGAGCTGTGACTGTCTGGGGATGGACAGGCTCCTCTTCTCCAGCTGCTTTCTTTTTGAGGGTGCCATATTAAAAATAATAGTCCCAAGGCTGCTAACAAAGGACTCCTGAGGCATTTTTCACTCTTTGTTTTGGCACGAAACATTAGTAACAGCATCATTATATAAGTTTCCACATCTACAGGGGGAAACTCATGAGATATTTGAGAACACATCAAAATCTAACACCTCTTTTACTCCAAGAAAGTATAAAAAACATCCTTAATTTGTCTTTAGACAGCAGCTCTTGTGCTGGGAAGTTTTAGCTTGGTGATAGCAGCCAAAGCTCCTCACTTGACCAGGGGTAGCTACTGGGGAGGAATGGGAAGCTCCAGAAGAAAGTAACTCCTTTGCAGAGCACTTGCACACCTTTGCCTGCTTGTGCATTTAAGAATCACTTCTTTTAAGCCTCAAACAGAAAAATCCTGTCCCTGCTCCCTCTGGCTCCTCTGGCATCACATGTGCCTGTGTCAGCTGGGAGCTGAACCGGAGATGAACTGTGAGATGACTTATCTGGGTAGCAGGGAAGATGCAGGAATAGCTTGAATCCAGCCCAAATCCTGAGCTCTGTGGGCTTGACATAAGCATTTAAGCCTTTGGTTGGGATCTGGTGGTAGAAGAGGGCTGGAAAGCACATTTCTTTTGTGGTTAAAGGTCCTTTTGCCAGTCCATAAATCCAGAGGGAGGTCTGTTTATTCTGTTTACTGCAGTTACCTAACCTGTGAGCCTGTGTGTAAATCACGGCAAGCTGTGATTTAGGGGGGAGCTGCTCTCCCTGTGGCGTGTGCACCATGTCCCTGCCCAGACCCCCACGCAGGCAGAGGGATCTTCCAGGAGCTGGGAGATAAGAGCAATAAAAGCTGCAGCTCTCTCCAGCACCAGTGCCACTGCATCTGCTTTGGCACAATCACACACTGCTGTGAACTGGTGGCATGAGGAACCCGAGGGCAAAGGAAGATTTTTCCTTTCCTTATTTTAAGGAAGCAGCAGGCATTTCCCAGATGCAATGTCCCATTTCCAGCCCGTCACCCCAGGGGTGTCTGAGGGCTGCTATCTGATGGGGCTTGGCCAGGTGAGGGGGTGGCCAGACTGATAACCCCCCCTGACTGCTCAGCATGGGCAGCTGCTGTCCCAGCCTTCCTCACCTGAGAGGTGCTGACTCCCCGGGGCCAAAATCTGCTGCCTGATAAGGGAATGACTCCCAGATAATGGTGCCAGCTACTCCAGATGAGACCCCAGCCCCTGGGGGAAGCTGTCTGTGTTGTCTGTCTGTAGAGCAAGAGGAAGGGGAGAGTTTGGGTGACTTAAAGGGGAAAAAAAATAAATCACCTTTGAAGCGCCAGGCTTGGCACACAGGGCTTGGACACAGGTTTGGCAAAGCTGAACTGCCACAAGGGAGGAAAGTGACCCCAATCCAGGGGCTCCCCACTTCCCACAGCCTGGGCTGCATCCTCCAGAGTCCCTTCAGCTCTGTCTCCACCTCCTCCCACCCGCCTCCATTAAGCAGCCACAGGATTCCCTTGGCCTTCTCCTCTAGGACGCTGCTGCCAGTTTTGATGCAAACCATTGCTCTGTCCCAGCTCCCCCCATTTCCAGGCCGGAGCAGCACAGGGGGATCAGCCCAGGTCCTTGGTGTTTAGTCTACCCATCACATTGGTGACAAGCAGTCTAGCAGCTGGCAGAAAGCACTTTTCTAATTGCTCGGATGCTGGCTCCAAGCTGTTTGTCTGGTGGATCTTTCTTTAAATGCTAGAGCAGGGGGAAGGGGAGGATGATTGGCAGAGGGGTGGGTGAAAAATCTTATTTTCCCAGCATTAAATTCTGGGCAGATGGAAAGCTGCTGACCTCAAATGAGAGGGATTTGGGGTGTAGTTCACTGGGAAGAGTAAAGTCAATAAGCACAGCATCCTCCAGTCCGGGATGGCTCACTCCACCTTTGGGTTGGAGAATCCTTGGCTGAAAAGCTGCACAGGCAGTACATGGTTCTGGGCATACAGATGTTCATGCAGATGTGAGTGCGCATTTGGTGGTGAGGGTCTGAGGACTCCTCAGCCTGGAGCATGTGGGCAGCTTGGTCCCTCCAGTTCCAGATGTGAGGCAGGGGGACATCCTGGCTCCACTTCAAGGTTTGAAGGGCTGAGGAGCCTCATCTGGCTTCAACTCACGTGTGCACTTGAGAATGTAGGCAAAGCAAGGGACCTAGGGGTGTCCTCAGGGTGCTGAGGTCCCTGCCTTGAACACTGAACCCCCAAGAGCTCTGGGCTGCCAGCTCAGGGAGAGATGCAGATGCCCAGAGGAGTCAGTGCAGCAGCAGGAATGACAAAGTGGATAGTCCAACCTGACCAAAGAGATAGGCTTTGTTTTCTCTAGAAAGCTGGAAATGGATAAAATCTCCAAGGATCCCTGAGACAACAGTGATCAATTGACCTCAGAGTCTGCTGAAGTTGGGGCAAAATGTGATCAACTTAATTTGCCATGAGGAAGTTCAGAGGTCACATATAAAGACAAATGATTCAGTCACTGTAGGACAGTCAAGCCTGGGCCAGGTTATGTCATGGGTGTTTTAAAAACAAGCTGGACAAGGCTGTGGAAGGGCAATCAGGTGCAGGCATGGGGTTTAGAAGGGCTTTAATTCCCTGAGCTTGGTGCTCAGGCAGGGGACTCAGCGGCATCATGCACCAAGGACATCCTTGTCCTGCATGCCTGGCTGTCCCTATTCCAGCAGCTTGTCTCCTAACTGGCTGGACAGGTTTGACCCAGCCTGGACCACTCAATGTCCCCTCAGCAGCTCCTGCCCTGCAATGGGACAGGGACCAGTGAGATCTCCCCAAGCCCTCCCTCCCCCTGTGGCTCCGCTCTGGAGGTGGCATTTCTAAGCACAGGAAAGAAAATCTCGGCACTTAGACACTTACAAGCTATTTTACAGGAATTTTCAAGCTATTTTCTAAGCCTTTTTTTGGGCTGGTGCCTTTTTGCATTTTAAAGAGAAAAATTATGTGGAGGCTGAGGCTTATTAAAATCCAAAACTCGACCACTCCTGCGAAAACAACCCTGCTTGTTCTAGGCTGGCTTTTACGGCTGCCTGTGCGTGATGTGATGAAAACTGGCTGTGGCTAGCGGCAGAGTGGTGTGGCTATTGCCGTATCCCAAACCGCATGTTCGCGGGTGTGCTCCTGATTTGTTGAAGCCGCTCCGACCTTGGAAAGGTTTCCTTCAAACAGAGAGGGTGGGGAGCGGTGCTCGTTTGGGGTTTTGTGGCTCTTTTCATGTTACTTTAGATCTCTGGTTAAATAAGCAGAATTAATCAAGATTAATCAAAAGAAAAGCACTTTCCTCCCCTCGCGCAGGCTGCACACAGTTACACGGTAACGCAGGCTGCAGCAGGAAAGCTCCCAAATATTGCATCTCCCCGGCTCACGCTCCTGCCCGCATCCTTTCGGCCGGTGCCTGCAGTCTGCTGGTGACTAAGGAGGTTTATCTGCAGGGCTTTGCAATCAAAGGGCTGCGATAGGCAGGGAAGGATTAACCCCAGAAGGGGAGGAAAATCCCTCGCCGCCTCCTGCTCCATACATCAAACGCAGCGGCCGCGCCGCTCTTGTGCAGCGCAGCCCCGCCGTTAATCACGGAGCGGCCCTGGAGAGCCTCGGAGCCGGACGAGACCCGAGATCTGGATCCTCCAGCCCCCGGCTGGACTGGCACGGGACACTCCATGCCCTCCTCAGCCTGTCCCAGCCTCCTGGCTCCCACTCCTGCCCGTCTCCCTCCTCCGGGCTGCTCTCCTGAGCTCCCCCACAGCAGAGCCCGTGGCTGGGTGTCCCCTTGGCATCACTGTCCGTGCCAAGAGAGATGGGATGATTCATCCCATGGTCATGGCACAGGTCGGGAAGGGGATATCAGCTGTGCCAATCTGGCTGCCAAGCCTCCCATCCTGCCACTGGAGCATGTCCCTGGCATTACAGGGCTTGCCCCCGTATGGTTTCCATCCCATGAGCTAATGCTTGTTGATGATGATCTTTTGGAAGCTTTTTGCACTTACCACGAGAGGTAGCAGCTGGCTCAAACTCCACAGTTCAATGTGCTCTGGATTTGCATGTCCTGCACCCCAGCCCAGCCCTTTCCCTCCAGTGGCAAGTGCTGGATCACACTGCTGGAGGCTGGCAGCAGTGAGCTGTTCCACCTGGGCAGTGCCAGCACCCACCAACGGCACCGTGCCACAACACTTTCCCCCGGATGATTGATCACCATCAGGACTTCAGAGAAGAGAGATGGCAGCCCTGGGAGCTGGATGAATGTTTCAACTAGAGCACACAGCTAATGCTGCCATGCCTTGCTGAACATATCCAAGAGCAGCTGTAACATCCTTCTGGATGGTGAGTGGTCCCTGAGCGAGCAGAGTAGTTTGATATTTGGAGGAAAGACCAAGGGACTTTTTAAGGAGAAAGAGCCTGTTTTTGCAGCTGTAACAGTTTCCTTAGAAGAGGAAATGGCCTCCCTGCCTAGCCCACAAGCCAGACTGTGGGAGACAGCCAGGCATGGATGCTCCAGGTTGAACTGTCAGGATCCATATTCCTGTCCTAAACCTTCAGTTTAACAGGAAGCTCCTCACGAACCCCAATGGCAGGCAGGAGGGGAGTGTCCAGCCCAGCACAGAGGATGTGTGCTGTCACTCTGGCACTGCCACCTGGGCATGTTTTCAGACAGCTGCTCCGTGCTGAACATACCCCTGGAGACCTGGTGAATGCCCTGCCTCACTTGGAACATGATCCTGCCAGCTCATCCTTGCTGGCCACGGAAAGGACTGGTACTGGAGCCAGATTGCTGGGTTTGGCAGGATGGGGACAGCTCCCATGGCACAGGGAGCACAGGTAGGCTGGCACCAAATGCATCCCACGGTGCATCCCCGCTCAGGGAGTGGTGAGGAGGCAGGATCCCTCCCGGAGAGGGCTCTGCAGAGCAGCGCAGGGCAGTGCCAGACCCACTGGTGACAGGAGCTGATGGCCAAGAGGGTTATCCCGGGCTGTCTCCAGCTCCATCTGCCTCCCTGCGCATCCGCAGCGGGAAAGACTCACAGGAGCACTGCAGGATACACGTAGGCATTTCCTTCCCACGGATGACAGTCACCTGGCCAGCAGCATCTCCAGGACGCCACCCAGGAGGGCGGAATGGGGGCCAAGCCCCGAGTGGAGCCGCAGTCCTCATGTGCCACCGCCTGGACACTCGGCGCAAGCGACTGGAAACCTCCGATCCCGCGGCATTGACCCCGGCCCGGCTGCTGGCCCTGGGACAGGGAGAGGTTTGGCTCTCCTGGGACCCAGCGGGACCCAGAGGGGCAGCAAGGCTCAGACACAGGGCTCTGGACCAAGGGTGTCGTGGGGTAACAGAACCCACAGCCCCGACAGCGCCTGCTCCCCGCTGGGCTCTCGCTGTTTGGGGGATTTGGCTCTCCCGTCCCCGAGGAGTGCAAGGCACCGCAGGGAGCAGCAGGGTTTAGTTACCTTAAACTGTCTCCACCCTTGCAAAGAGTGCGGAACCCCTGGGCTTTTTCACCTCCGTTTTCTGCCAAGCCAGAGGTCCAGGGTGCAGCTGGGGCTGGAAGCAGCAGCCGTGTGCCTGCGGAGCTGAAATTTGGGGAAATGAGGGAAAGGAATTGTTTCTCACCGGCCCCGAGAGCAGAGAACACAGGAACAAAATATCACCTCTTCTGGGAACCCTTGGAAAGTGGGATTTTATACAAATTTACTGCACACGGGGATATTTGCCCGCACACGGGCTCCCGCGGAAGCGCCGCTGTTTGCCCGGCACCGGCGCCGCGGGATGAGCCCTGCGAGCTGAGATCTTATCTCAGGTGACCCGGCCAGAGCCAGGGCGTATCAACCCTGCTGGTACTCTGCTGAGGAAGCCTTGGAAACAAACACCCCGACTTATTCCTGGGATGTATTTCTGGGATGAAGCCAGGCAGGAGGAGACTTTCTGCTTTCCTGCCCCGGGCTCTTACTTTTCAAGCAAATCCTTTGTTCCCGCAGGGCAAATGTTTCCCTTTGGAAAGAGGGCAAGGGCTGTTTTTCACGGTTTTCGGAGGGAGGGATGAGCAGAGCGGTGCTCTGGCTGCCCCGGGCCGGGCTGCCGGCGGCAGATGGCAGCAGAGCCGAGCAGGGGCTGCGCCCCGCTCCCGGGGCTGCCCTCATCCCCCGACTTCCCTGATCCCGGGGCTCCTCCACTCCCAGGTTCGTCCTGGAACGAGCCAGCAGCAGCATTTCCTCCCAAACCGATTTTCCTCGCGGGGCCGAGGAACTTCTCTCCTGCCTGCGCCGTGCCCTGGCTCCTTTCCCGGCAGGAAAGGGGGAGCCCGCCGGCAAATTCCAGCCGGATCTGCACTGCTCTCCATCCTCAAGCACCCCAAAGCCTCCACCGTGACCTTTGCAGGGCCCTGCTGGGCACAGTGACAGCTCAAACATTTCTCTGCCTGCACCATCCTGGGGTCGTATCCCTCCTGGAAAGGATCAGCAATTCCCACTGCATCGATTTTCCAATGCCTCTCAAGAGAGAACCCCAGGGAAAGGGGGAACCTCCTGTCACCTCCAAATACTCTCTAGGAAAACAAAAAGCACAGCACAAAGCTGTGGGAGCCATAAACAGGTTTTCAGTGGGTTTTCCATGGCACCTTCCATCTGCTGGGAGCTCAGCCAGAACCCACGGCAGAGCATGGCTGGCCAAGGCACCAACCAAAGCTCTCCCCCGGCACCTGGCTCCAGAACCGTGCTGGGAGGGGGCCAAGGACATCCCCCTTCATCCTTGGGATGCTCTGGGGTGCCTGTTTACAGGGTCAGGTGGTTTTGTTGAGTCACGGGGCAGGGCTGGCAAGTGCCCAGAACTGCAACATCAGCTGGATGGAGGCTTGGGGTTGTGCCAACCTCAAAGAAATAGTGGGGGGAAAAAACTGTAACCCCTGGCAGAGAGCTGGGAGCATTATCCCCAGACTGCCATGCTCCTTTAACATCCTGCTTGGTAGGAAAAATAAAAAATTAAAGACATAAAAACATGGAGAGAAAAAAATAGTCTGCTTTGAGAGCACAGAGCCCTGTCTGGTGGAGCAGCTCCTGCCAGGAGGGTGGGCCCAGGAATGGGGTCAAGCTGCCCTGAGAGAGATGGTGTGAGCTGCCAAGCTGGGATCAGGTCCTGATTTGTAACCATATGATTTTAGGAAACTCAAGTCTGGCCACAGGGGCACATGAAAGCTGCTGCAAGCAAAAAGAGAGTCTCTGAGCCTGTTAATGCTTCTGAGCAGGACAGGAGGTTTTTGGGTATGCTGACAGTGGAGGATCTGCAACCTGTGGTGCTGAGCCAACCCCAAATATCTCCCTTTTACTCCCTGGATCTCCTCTCCCAGGAAGCAGGGATGGGAGAGTTCCACTGCAGAGGCAGGGTGCAGGAGAGGGCACGAGAATGGCACTGCCAGTTCCCAAAGGACTGACCATGCAGGGAAGCCCACCACAGCTGCACAGCTCCTTGGGCTGCACCAGCCCCTGCCATGGTGGGAAATCCCCTCTGCCAGAGGCAGCCCCTCTCTCTCCCCTGCCAGCTCTGTCTCCTGGGGCACCCAGTTATCTCCAGCACTGTGGTCCTGGGTGCCTGTGTCACCCCACCCAGCCTGGCTCACCAGAGATGCAGTTAAGAGCTGGGGCTGCCCTCTCCTGATTACACACAGGGCTGCTAGAGCTTTTATCATGGGCAAAGCCCAGCTGGCTCACTCCATCCCCCTGGCCTCTCCGAGGGCCCAGTGCTCCCAGTCTGGCTCTGCTATCTCCCCTCTTCATGTGAACTCGCAGCCTGCCTATCTGCATAGCCCTGCTGAGCAGGACAGGGTCCTTGGCCTCTGCCCAAGGGAAAGTGCCATTTGCTGCTACCTGGGGAACTGGTTCTTCCAGGGAAGGACGGATCCTGATTGCTCTGGTGCTGGCATTGCAAACCTCTGAACACCAGCAGCTGCTCCTAGGACAGGTGCAGCCCAGGAGCTGCCTCCAAATCCTGTCCTGTCCCCTGGAACTGGGATGAATGCACAGGACTGTCCTCCAGCAGCCAGCAGACCTTCAAGATGGGACAAAAATGGTTATGCAGCGTGCTGGAAAAAGTTTCAGTGTAAGCAGCCAACCTCACCACAATTTCCAGTGGGCTTTCCTGGTGTTTGGGCTACAACACAACTGAGCAGGACACTAGAGGGGTTGCAGGGGTTGCTTCTGTAGGCAAAGCAACCCAAAGAGCAGCACTTGGGGGAGCCCCATGGAATCATCTTCCACTCCCCTGTGCAAAGATGGTGCCAGCCCAAGCAGCCCTCAAAGCGCAATTGCACTGCTTCTGTCACCCGACTCTCTGCTTGAAAGGGGACAAGATGGAAGTGTCTGGCCCCCAGAGAGCGTGGGGAGGGGGACAAAGGCTGGAGAGCCCCGGGAGGACGTGTCTGTGTTTGAGGAGCGAGCAGACAGCGTGCTCAGGTCTGCAGCAGCTCAGTGCCACGGCCTTGGCCGGGATTATCGGGGACCGCGACACGCCATCGCCATGTGGGGAAAGGCAGGAGGTGCCTTAACGAGGCTCACTAAAGTTAATTATTAAATTAACAGCTAAGACAGCGCAGCTGCAGAGACAGCCAGTGCTGGCACAGGAATTGCAGTGCCACAGGGAGCAGGATGGCTCGTGCCTGCCAGAGGGAGCGTTCGGGCAAAACCACCTCAGGATGTGCCGGGAGGAGGAGCGGGACTGGATTTGGCAGGTGCAGGGAGGGGACAGATGTGTGTGCAGGGACTCTGCCCTGGGTTTTCCCTTCTCTGATGCCTCTGTCCCACCAGGCAGGAGAAAAAGTCAGAAGCAGCCCCTAACGTGGCTTTTGTCGTGCTGTCCTGGGGAGGTCTCCTGGCCCACTGGCATTAACCATCCCTGGCTGCTCTCCAGGCTCCAGCTGCCGTCCTGCTCCAGGCTCTGGGCCATCAGCACACGCTCCTCCCTGCTCGGATAAACTGCAGGGATGTTTTGGTTTGGCACGAGCCTTGGTTTTGCATCTTTAGCAGAGGAATTACAAAACAATAAGATAAGGCTGTAGACTGGAAGCAAGCTCAAAAAAATCCCGTTTCAAGAGTAGGCCTACGGGGTGATCTTGCTTTAGGACACAAATTGCAGTCAAAGGTTTCTGGGAAAGACCACCTTGGGGTGGTCTTGTGCTGACCTTGTGCTGGCTCTACTGAAACAGAAGCAAGATTTCACAGTGGGAACAGGAGCATAAGTTACTTGCTGGGGTGGAGAAGGGCAATAAGTGCTTTTCTCCTTGTTTTTTTTCTGAGGATGGAGAGGACCTGAAAGATGTCTCTCTCTGAAGAGGATAAACTCCTCTTCTCTGGCTCCTGTTGTTTCCACTCTGAAGTTCTGGCCTTGCTTGCTGTCAGATGAAAATGTGTTTAGGAACAAACAGTGTTAGCTGAAAAGCATGAAAATTGAACAGACTGAAACACAGGCGAGAAATCCTGGCTCTGACTGCACATGGCTTCACTTTGCATTTATTTTGCTCATGATTGAACTTCAAAGTCTATCAACGAGCCTGGCAGGAGGACAGATTCCCTTACAGGTCAGCACTGTTCCTCTCACCAGACAAGGGAAAGCTCTTGTATCACTGCCAAATTGGGCAGCCAAAATATAACAAAATCCACCTGCAAATTCTGCACTTCTGGCCTGAGATTCTTGCACCCAGTGTGGCTGGAGCTGGTCACTCATTGCCACCCCTCTATCAATCTCCATCACCTAACATCCTCAGGACTTGTTCAATCACTGGATATAATTGATATTGCTTGGTATAATTGTAAAAATGAATGCATTGATGCAGAACATGGCCACTGCATCCCCAGGTTTGCATTTGAACTTCTCATCCCACATTGATTTCCCCTGACAGTGCTGGAGACAGAGGATATTTCAGGTCCCTGGGGTGGGTCTCTTTTCCCCTTGTTGCTTGTTCAGCTGTCAAGAACTTCAAGAGGTCATTGGGAACTACAGAGGCAGAAGAGGCAAGGGCAAATATATAATATCATAAAATACTGCATCTTCTTGAAGCCTGTACTCCTGATCCACTGGCTTTCTGGACTCAATATCCTCCTGGAAGCTTTACAGGAATGTGTCCATGAGCATCCCATAGTCTTGTTTGTCCCCTGGAGCTGGGAAAGCTATATCTCAGGGTTACTTAGAGATCCTCTGGTTAATGCCACAGCAGCTGCTGGCTTCAATGACTCTTTCCAACATCAACAGCTCTGGGTTGACCTTTTCCCATCTCCAGAACCAGGTGAGGCTCTCCAGCCCTCCTGCAGGCCACTACAGAGCCAGGGAGTTCCCTGCAACCTTCCAGGCACCACAGCATTATCTGCCAGCCCCAGCCCGGGTCTCTGCAGGGAGGGGAGCTGGGGGACAGTCCCCTTTGCCTGAGGCCAATCTCACCCTGCCATCCCCAGCCCTGTTCCTCCTCTGGCTGGGAGGACTGACACTGCATGTCCGGCCCTCCACAAACCTTTCCCATCCCCAGTGACCTCCCTGGGGACAAAGCATGAACATGAGCCCTTTTAGCAGCCGTGTTAGTGTACACAAGCCCACTGCTGACACAGATCTCTTAATCCCCCTGCCTGTGTCCCACGGGCCATGCTTGTACAGCGGTGGCCATGGCTGTGTGCTGGCACTGCACTTTGCTGAAGCCCTTTTACCTCTGACTCGCTGATCAGCTGCTGACAGGGTGTTATCAGGAGGCTGTGGTGGGTGCAGTGGCAATGCCAGCATCCTGGCTACAGGGACTGTCCCCAGCTTGACTTGGTGGCACCAGGGCAGACTGCCAGGGGGTGAGGAGGACTGGTGTATGTTGCTCTAAGCTTTGGCATTGCTTTGCTTTTAAGTTATCATCTCTCCCACTTCGTGGGCTTCAGCTCGGAGGTGGAGGTGGCTCAGCTCACGATTCAGCAGGCTGATGTTTCCTTTGCACCAGCAAAATATTTGGGAAAGCAAACACAAAGCTGGCGAGGCTGAGTGGGAGTCACAGCCAGAGGGCCTGGCTCGAGGCAGAGCACAAGTGGAGGGGAAGGGATGCTCAGAGCATGGAGCCATGTCCCCTCCATGCCCCCTGGGTGCTGGGTGTGTGGGATAGCTGTGCTGGCTGCTAGGGGAGCATCCATGCAGGATGGAGCTTTCCCAAGTCACTGCATATGGAGAAAAGGCAGGAAAACCTGCTCAGCCCTGAAGAATCCCTGCGATGGAAGAGGGGGTGGGAGCAGAAACATGCAGTGGAGAAAGAGCCTCGTGATACCAGGAGCACAACAGGCCCACACAGCACATGCCAAGGTTAAAGGAGGATCATTTAGTCATGCTTGGAGGGTCAAGTAGAGTCAGACATGGAGGTGCCCCTGCTCCAGCCCCTTTGCTTAAGTGCACTTTGCAGCTCTGGGACACAGAGATGTGCTGTACCCTCCTGGTGTCCTCTGTAACTTGTGGTGTGATGGCTGGGGCTCAGGGCAGGCAGCCAGGACTGGCTGGACAGGGAGTGGGTGTGTGCTGACCCTCTGCTGTGGGTCACAGGAGGAGACCTGAACTCTGTGTGGGACAGCTGGCCAGGCAGCTCAGCCCCTCCATTCCAGACTGGCTCTTGATGGGGTTCCTGACTCCTCTGGTACCCCCATGAGGCCTGTTGGGGTCCAGGCTGCTGGCTGCTTGTGCCTGGCACCAGAGTCAACGTGGCTGAAAAGTGGGAAGGAAAGCATTGGGGTAGGATGCCCAGTGCCCTCAAAAGCTGGGGGGCAGAAATCTGAACTCTTGCACACAAAAGAGCAAAATTATCTTAACTTCTCACTATTTTTCAATTCCCTGGCTATCCAAGGAGGAGAGCAGCACCCATTGGATTGGCACCTACTGGTGCAACACACAGATCCCAGCGTGATGCCTGCCAGGGAAATACCCAGCAGTGATGTCCTTGCGCTGTGGGTCAGGCTAGGATTTGAATGGCAAAGCCCAGGGCTTTGCTTTGACTGCAGAGGGGTAAAACAATATTTAAACAACTGCCAGCCACTGGAAGGAGCAGAAGTCCCACGGGAAAAGAGAGAATTTGCAGCCGTGCGTGGCTGACGGCTTCATCGTGAATGTACAACCTGCCAAGGGGGTGAGCAAAGCTGCTGGGAGCTGCCTCTGATTTAGTATTTCATAACTTTGGTGGTTGACTCCAAGCATTTTAGCTGTTAATTATCCTTAGGTGCTTCGAGGAAAATATCCCAGCAATTCCACCCATCAATCTTATTGATTCTCACCTTGAGTCTTTGGGAGCTTTTAGGGCACCTGTACAAGCTGCCACTGCTTGAATTAATCGAGCTCTGTGGAGCAGCTGCTGGCTGGTGCCTCCCCGCACATCAGGCACAAGGCAGAAAGATGTATGACCCTGGCCAGTGCTGGTGCAAGGAGCTGATGGCAGGGAAACACAAATTCCTGGGAATCACAGCACATTGCCAGCATCCTTTGTTTCTCCATAGGGATGGCACGTCCTTGAGTCAGGGGCCTCTGGCACTGCTGTGGGTGGTTGGGAACTGGGAAGGATTCAGGACATCTCATCTGAGGCATGTGGAGCTTAAAGCATCTTGAACAAGGATAGTAGAGCTTTTATATCTCATTTCTCTTTGTAGAAGAGTCTGAAATATTTCTGATGAAATTCCTGATGGTGCAGGGGTGGCATGGAGGGTAAATATCCTTCTGAGAAAATATCAGGTTCAGTGGTCAACTTATGTCATGTTTTCATAAGCTCATGGAAATGGAAACAGTTTAGAGGATATAAGAAACCTTGGGCTAATATATCCCCAGCAAAATATACAAAGTGTGAAATTGTGTTCTAGAAGAGGTATTGCTTTCTGAAACCCATGTCATCAATAACTAGGAAATGGGGGAATTTTTCTCAAGCAGTCAAGATTATTTACTGGCTTTGGGGGAGTTCTGCAAAAACTGTGGCTTTTGGAGGGAAAAGTTGTGATGATAAAAGCAGTTATGTGTTGTTAGCTTTCCTCCCCCCTCCAATCCACTTATCAAAAAACACCCAAAAGCTACAAAGCAGGCTTCAGATTTTAATTATAGGATAGTTGCTCACATTTCTATCTGACTTCCTAGCACCAGGAAAATCCATGGGGTGCACTCTGAGACACGAAGACATCTGCAGCACCAGCTCCCAGCGTGCAGGGGATGGGTGGAAGCAGCGAGGGGCCAAGAGCTGGTTCCTACCCCACATATGGCACGAGTGCCCTGAGAGCACAGTGCCTTTGGCTGCAGCATCAAACCACTGAGCCCCAGCCCCTGGGCTGTGGAGTCCTGCTAAGTGAAAGCACTTTTTAATGGGGATCTAATGGAACTCGTTAGTGTCTGCTGTTTTACTGTGCAGGTTGAAAATTACTTATTGGTGGGAATGCGCTCACTCCTCACGCTGATTCCTCCTATGCTTTGCTGGAAGGGTCCAAGTGAATTCATCTCAGAGCCAGGGAGTGTCTTCCATCTCTCTGGATCACATGGCTGCAGATAGGAAAAGCCTATGGGACTGTCTGGGAGCACTCAGTGTGTTCTCACCCTTGTGCCCTGGCAGCAGAAGTGGAGAAGCTGAGCTTGCTGCTCTGGCTGCATGTTGTGCTTTAGTGCACGGTCCCTCTCTTCAGAGCAGAGGTGGGAGCTCTGGGGTTAAAAACATGGAGCAAGGAGTGGCTAAAATCTGGGTTAAACAAGGGGATGTTGGAGTTCTCTCTGGCAGAAACCTGCAGGAATGAGCACTTTCTTCTGGTTCTGAGCTCAAGCAGGTTGAAATGTGGGTATTTTGAGTAGTAGAATAGAAAGTTTGGGTGTTTTATTTTAAAAGTATTTGAATCCTTTGTGATGGCCGCTGTGTGCCACTAATAGGTGTCTGCTGGGGTTGGGAAGCACTTGCCATGGCAGGGTCACAGGGATTTGCTGGCAGCCTGCCCTCAGCCCCACTAACAGTGGCTCAGCAAGCTGGGACTGGAATTTGGGCTTCCACTGCTTTGTGGGAAAGAATCTCACCCAGAGTCAAAAGGTTGGGTCAGATTATCCTGATGAGGAACTTTAGGGCAAGCTGAGTATTTTTCAATGGGAAACTGGCAGGTTTTCTAAATTTAAAAATTCCCATTTCAATCTCAGAGCTGTAACTGTTGGCCCAGACTCCAAGAATGGTTCTGCACCACCTTCTTCTCAAAGTGAAGATCTTTCTCTTTTAGGAATGAGCTCTGGGTGTCCTTTGAAAAGCTTTTCCCTGTGGGCACCAGCAGTTCGATGGTCAGGCTGTATTTGCAAGTCTATTGGGATTTTGACACCCCTGGGGGCAATTGGGTTTGCTGGAGGGCAACACCACAGGGCTGCTGCAGGAATGTCAGCCCAACCCTGTGTGCATTGTCCCTGACAATGTTTCTGCCTGGCAGGGCTCATGGAGCAATAACAAACCACATAAATAAGTCAAAGCATATGACTCAGGATAGGAAGTTTGGACTTTCCTTGGAAAAATCCTCTTTCTCTTTTGCACAGTGTTAAAGATGCCTGAGCCTTAACATTCTGCCATCCACGTGTAAAGCTTGGGCATCTCACCAGGGAACAGCGTGACCAGCACTGGCAGGAAGCAAACTGGTCTGGAGGTGCTGGGGAGAGAAAATTCCCTTGGGAAGCACACTTCAAATCTGAGCTGACTGCGAGGTCTGCACAGCCCCTGGATGCAGGGAAAGGAGGTGTGATCAGGAGTGTGCTGCAGACACTGAGCGGCATTCGGGACCACACTAGAGCAAAGGTGAAACTGTAGGAAACACTTTTAACCTCGTGGCCACAGCGCTGGACAAAATTAGGCAAGTGGAACCTGAGAAAGGGGCTGAGCTACCAGCCAAACAGGATGGTGAAGTTAAGGAGCATATCAGTCACATTGGCTGCTTTGTGCTCCTTGCCGTACACAGGCCTTGCTCCAGGCCACTGAACTAAAGCTGCTCCCGAAGGGAAGGCTGGGCCTCTAGGTGAGCTTGCCAGACCAGCAGAAATGAAGCTGGGGATATTCCAGCCAAGCAAGACCTAGAGATGCTGAGAGACATTAATGGCCATCATCAAAGCATCTTTAAACCTCCAGGCCAGCACCAAAGCAGCCGGCTGTCTGTGATAAATATGCAAGCCACGCTCCAGCTGGGGAGAAATAAATAAGCTGTTGTACACAGAGCAAGGGAGGTGGGGAGCTCCTGCCCAAATCACTGCTCAGCAGAGGAGTTTCCCTGGAGACTGCGTCCTCAGAGCCTGCGCAGGGCCAGCACAGGGCTGGGAGGCAGCATCCGGAGCTGCTTGATGAGGTCTGGGCAGGCACAGGGACACAGCTGGGGTGAAGGATGAGGCGGACAAGCAGGACTGGGGATGCCGGTCAGGTGCTTTAGTTGAATTGGGGGAAAGCAGAGATGGATTACTTCCCAGTGAATTGTGCTGCAGAAATGTGGAGACTCCTTGGCTGCTTCTCAGCAAGCCCCTGGAGGGAGGAGCAGAATATCCCAGGGGCCCTGGATGCTGGGCAGAGCAGGGAAAGATGGGTCCAGCAGAGGTGAGGACACCAAGGGAGGAGAGGGGCACACAGGACTTGCTGGCCATGACCAGCGTGTTTACACCAGCTGGAGGTGATGCACAGGAAGCTTCCCTTCCCATGAAGGATGGGTGTTGGAGAGCTGACCTGCCAAGGTGATGTCCCCTATGGCTGATGCAAGAAGCTTGCATGGACACCTCCCTCTCTCCCCCCTCGCTTGTGCATTTATTTTCTAACACTGAAAACCTGCCGGGGTTTGGCCTGACTGGGCACTGCATGAGGGTGAGACTTGCCCAGCTCCCTCCTGGCAGCTCTAGAGCCAGTTTGGCTCTTGGCCACCGTGGGCTCGTTCCCGCTCACGTGGCAGCAGAGCAGTGTCCCAAACGGAGCTGGAATGCTGTACCCTGTCTGGGGGACAGGTGAGGGACACCACTGGCCTGCAGGTCCCCTGGCTGCAGCCAGCTGTGCTCCCTACACAAGGACCTGCTCTTAGAGGGGGTGTAGGTGGGAGACTGGCCAGGAGCTGTGCAGCTCCCAGGTCATGCTCATGAGGAGCACAGAGACCCCCCCTCCTCCACAGGAGCACAGGATGTGGCTTGGGTTTCTGCAGCTCAGGTATTGAGCCAGCCAGGCAGCCAGGCCAGCAGACCTCTCTACTGGAGTTATATTTAAATTTCCTTTCGGAATTTTACTGGCCAAATTCTTGAATGATTTGGGATAACTGCTGGTGATCCTTGAGGCTGTGGCACAGGAGGGTACTCTCTGAGCCAAGAGGTTGGGTACCAGGGGACACAGAGACCTCAGATTGTCTCAGTGGAGCATCCCTGACGGCCTGGGACTCCTGCTGTGGATCCGCCAGAGTCCTGATGCTGTTACCCTTCCAAACGTTGTGCTGAGCTCATGTTTGTTTCTCACTTTCTTCTTTCCTTCCAACAGTGAAATCAGCTTTTCATCCTTCTCCACGCATCAGCAGCTGGCAGCTACATCTTCAGTGCCTTGTCATGCTGACGGGTCTCCTGCAGGGATTGCATAGATGTGTCCCTGGGGCTGCAGGACATGCCGGGACTTCCAGATGAACCTTTCTGGGCAGAAGCAGAGTGGCAAGCTCACTGTGACGAGGCAAGAGGCTGGGAGAAGCTTGCATTGAGTAAAAAAGGCATCAAATAAGAGCTGCTGTGAATTAGTCAGGTTGTGCTAAATAGTATCAGCAATGGAACTTGCCTTTTAAATGTGTATAAATCATGTGCACATACACACAAGCTCTGCAGTGGCTGTCTTGCAGGCTCCAGAATTGAAGACAAATACCAAGAAGATTAATGATGGTGATGAGCAAGTGACATGCTATCAGCTAGAGATCAATTAAATATTTTAGCCTACTCAAACAAAGGTTTTGCTGGGCACAGGAAGGAGAGGTGGTCTCTCCCTCATCAGTGTGTGTAAATATCCAAAGCGGGGGGTGGGGTTCCAGGAAGATAGAGCAGGGCTCTCGGTGGCTTTCAGCAATAGGACACAGGCAATGGGCTAAACTGATGCACAGGAAGTTCCACCCGAACTTAAGGGTCACTTCTTTACTGTGCAGTGACCCACACTGGAACAGAGGGCAGAGAGGCTGCGGGGTCCCTCTCACTGGAGATATTTAAACACCGTCTGGACGCAATCCTGTGCCATGTGCTCTGGGACGACCCCGTTCACACAAGGAGGGGCGACCCAACCTGACCCTTCCTGTGGTTCCGTGATTCCCCAGGACACGCACCGAGCCCCTTTCTGCACTCTCCAACCACGTTTATCCCGTTATCCCCAGGCGGGGGTACCTGAGAACATCCCTATCCCTCGGCTCCTGCCTGCTGCCGGCCCGGCGGACTC
>VZTB01006579.1:21190-60969 GCA_013397245.1 Thryothorus ludovicianus | reverse complement strand
GCCGCCTTTCTCTGCCGACTCATGGCGGCGGCGGGGCCGGGGGCCGCGGCCGAGCGCCGCTCTGCCCGGCGCGATCGCTGCCCCGCGCCGGGGGCACGGCTCCGCAACGGGGGTCCCCGAAAAGGGAAGCCGAGGGGCTGCGCTGTCCAAACCGCGCTTGTAACCCGCTGCTGTCGTCAGCAGAGGCTGAAAGTGCAGATCACCATTTCCTCGCCTGTCGGGATGGGTGTTGTGCTCCCCTCGTACCTGCTTCCAAGTGAATCGGGAGTAGGAGAAAACCACAGAAGTTTTCACTAAGCGTCTTGTTTGGGAAAGACTTAATCTTTTTCTACCTGTCTCTGTTAGCTCTGAAATCTCACTGCCAGATGTGCCATCAGATTCCCAATTACTGTACGTGCCAGTGTTTTGTAAGAACTGTTACTGCCTAGCATGATGATTCATCAGAGTTATTGATCTTTGGGAGATGGACAGCGCTGCAATTTCCACCTGGAAAGCTGTCATCTTAATGGGGAGTATAGAGGACAAGTTAATTGTGCCAGGTAGAAGTCTGTGTTCGGATTGTTTGGTGGTTTGTCGTTGTAGTCATGGACATAAGCAAAGCTTAAGGAAATCCAGGATAGCGTCGCTGTCTGCATTTGCCTCGTGCGTTATGACACAAAACTGGTCACATCGCTCCTTTGTGTGAAGGTTGCACTCTATTGTAATGCCTTCTGAGATTACGATCCCGAGAAATAAACCAAAAAATGCAAAACTGCAAGGTTGAATGTTCCCGTTTGAGTCTGCTGGGTAAGGAGTGTCCAGATTCATTACCAGGCTCGTCAGTCACAAAGGTGTGTGATTTGTCAGTCAGCAGCGACAAGGCAGCTGCCCAAGACAAGCAAGGGGGCCCTTGCAACTCCTGGGATGATTTTTTGAGGGAGAGAGAGTGAGAATGTGTCATTAGCTTGTCTGAGCTGTTGTGGGGTAAGGGAGTAATGCTGCAACACTCAGAATTGTCCTTGGGCCCAGCGCAGTTGTCTCTGTATTCCCAAAGGTGTTTAAAAATTGGAATTTGTTAGTGGTGTGTTCTGGGACGCTTGGCAGCAATGACTGGTTCCAGCAGTGCCCCCAGTGCTGCTGCCTGGCTCTCCTCTCTTGGGCCATTGTTTCTTTTGCTGCCTGTTCATTAGCAGAAGAGAAAACGTGTAAAATAAACAAGGCTGGTGAGCTCCCACGGGAGGCAGGCTGGCAGCTGACCTTGCCTGGCAGCCCTGCACCCAGGTACTTTCTCGTAGAGTTTGCAGGCTCATGCTGTGTCTCCATTTCATTGGGTGGAGGATTTATTTTGGCAGACACTTACCAAAAAAGATCTGGAGTGGGAATTTGTGTGAAAGAATCAGCTGGTGAGGTGAGTTGTCATGTTGTAGTGTTGTAGTGACCTCCTGGAGGATCATGCATGGAAATCAACTCTTTTTCTATGCTTGGAGTGGATTGAGAGCTTCTGAACTCTGGACAGTCACTCCTGGAAGTCTCTGGTTTCTTAGCAGAGCTTACAAAGCCTTTGCTCATAATCCAGCAGTGTTCCCAGTACAGTGCTTGTGTGCTGGAGATACTAAATGTTTCCAGCCCTGATCTGCCAGAGCTAGCGAGGAGACCAGAGAACGTAGAGAAGGCAGCTCTGTAAAGATAAAGGGATCCCTCTATGACTTGTTTTACAGGCTTGTGAAAGCTCTAAATTTTTTTATAATGATTATATTAATTATAGACCCGTAGAGCAGATTTAATGGACAAGACCTTCTCTCCTTAGGTGTCCACACATTCTGTAGTGGTCTGCGTTGGAATTGGTGCTTATAAAAGTAAAAGCATTGAGCTCAGGGAGAACTGAGCCACCTGCAACATCTTAGTGAGTTTCTACTGTCTGTGTTGGAGTATGGATAGGGAAGAGCTTAACAAATCCACCTCCAGGAGGTCAAAACACCAGCTTGTTTTGTGCTGTTTGACTCGCCACAGCTGGGCAAGTTGAGTGCGTTGAGGGCCTGACACGGGGAGTGAAGAACAGGGTCTTTTCTCATGGATTAGGCTTTACCTTTAGAAGCTTGTGCCTTGCTTACCTGCTGCAGTATTTTTATGCTCAAAGTTGGCAGTGAAACCTGTAATATAATAGGATGTTTGAGTAAACGTTTCTGCTTTTTCAGGAAGGAGGGCTCTTGAAGTGAAGCCTCTCCTTGATTCTTAACCTCCCAAAAGCACAGCAGCTTGGCAGTAAGTGGGGCAACCATTAGGTCGAGTTAGACAGCAGTGATACTGCTGAGGCTCCGAGGGGAGAGTGAGGCTCATCTGGAGTGGCACACCAGAAAATTTTCATGGTGTCTTGACAAGATGCACGTACCTTTTTTTTAATTCATGAGTATTTCTGTCAGGGTGCAAAATGCAAAGAGGGGATCCTTTTAGTCCTGAGATACACATGGTCCTGTCCTGTGTGGCTAAGCTTGTACTTGACACTGCTGACTGCTTGTGAGGGACGCTGCAGAACTGTAATGATGCCTCGTTTTTACTCTCTAATGATCCAGTAGCAAGGTCTGTATGACCATGCCCTCGTTATTACATGTTCTGTTCTTATCATGTAAATAAATGCAGCCAGCAGCCTGACTGACACATGATGGTAGCGTGTGTGTCTGCAGTAGTGAAGGAAATGTTTTCTGGCAAAACCAGCTTTGCACTACTGACTATAGACCAAATTCAAAGTGTTTTCTCCAGTTCTTGTGTAGATGAGAAGTGTGGCTTGCAGTTAAGACAGCTCGACCTTCTGGGACATGTTGTTCTCCTCCACTGTGCCCTGCACCAGGGCTGGTGCTGATGCAAGCGTTGGTGCGGACAGGTGTTAACAGCACCCCGTTTTCAAAACCTGCTGGATGTATTTCAAGAAATATTGCATCAAGGCACTTGGCACTTCTTATTTTTAAAGCCATTTACATCTTGGAAGTAAGAATATGCAGGTTTTAATGACCAGCACTGCAGTCGCTCAGCTTTGCCTGCGCTAACTTTTTAAGTTCCCCCTCCAAGTACTTGGCCAGGAAAGCAATGTGTTTCCTAGTGGAGATGCGGGATGTGCTTTGATTTCTTGAGTAGAGTTTCCTGCATACCGTTTGGCAAACGTGCTGGGTGGCTAAGCAGTACTTTCCAGAAGGCACACCTTAGTTGCTAGCAGCAAGCACCAGGGGTGAGCTGACTATTGTTGAGAGTGCGTGTTGCTTTATGCCTGAGCAGAGGCTGACTTGGCTACTGGTACTGAGGAGAAGGCAGGGGAAGATTCATTAGCATCTCACCCCTCGCTGACTAACTCCCCCTAGGGCTTTCCTTGAAACCAGCCTCCAGTGCAGGAGATAAGATGGATGGGAAGCTTATTTTACCATTGGCATTTCTTCACGTTCAGAGTAGACACACACATCTGCTTGCTCAGGTATCCAGCTTGGTAGTCCTGCACACACCTATTTCCAAAGTGTTGGGCAATTCTCACTCTGTCGTGGCACGTAATTGTGGAGCTCTTCTGGCTGTTGCAACAGAGCTGCTATCACAGCAGGAGGCCTCCCCCCCCACCTCCCCAAGTTTCCTCTCCAAAATACTGTTTTGTACTGATCCCACAACTCACGTTTGAATAACTCTTCCCATCTTGTTGGAGAGGATGAGGGTAACTGGAACTTGTTGCTCCAAAAAAAAACGTGAGGCTTAGCGTTTTCCCTCCCCCGCATACCTTTGCCCTTCAGCTTTGTGCTGGACCTTTGCCCTGTTCTGCACTGTTTGTTTCGAGAAGAGAAGGCTGGGGAATGTGGCGCAGCTCCTGGGAGCTGACTCACTGGCCCTGCTTGCTGGGCTTCAGTGCCTGCTTCTGCTGCGACCTCCAGTTCCAGATTGCCAGGTCCACGGCGTTGCTGAAGGATTCTCTCGAGCCATCTCCTTACCCTCACAATTCTTCTTTTAAACTTCATGTTGCCCTTGGTGCTGCGGAGGTTTCCACCATTGGGGCAGCAGAAGGGCTTGGGATGTGAGGATAAACGGAGTCCAGAAAGCAGGACTGGGAATGGGGACACTGTGGCTTCAATGCTCTGCTTTCCTTTCCTAATTATGACACTGGATCTTTTTGCTGTGCTTGAACAGTTTGAAATTATCTTCAGGGCAATGCCAAACGCAGACTTGGGTAGAGTTAGGTCGCTCTTTACCTTCTTGAGACTGTAATCAATCTCCAGCGCCATCTCTGATTGTGCTTCTTTGGCAAAATAAGGAGTGGGTATTTTAGTAGGAAGCTTTGCTTACTCTTCAGACCATGCTGAACATTTTAACCCTTACAGTTATTACAGGTGCTCTTACCCTAGGCCCAGTTGGGTCTGGGCAGCTTTGTTCCTTCCCAACTGTGATACACATTTACGTTATGGTCTTTAATTATCCTTTGGTCATCTTGGCATATAAGCCTTTGCTGACTTCCTACCAAGGGTACGAATCTCCACACTGCTGGCTCTGCCAAATCCTTGGCTTGCTGTGTGTGCAGGGAGCTTGGGGAAAGAGGTGATGCAACCTTGGTGATACCTGCTGAGCTCTCCCGTGGTGATAGTGCTGTCTAGGTGAAGCTTTCCATGGCCAAGAAGTTGTCTCCTGGGGTTGGCTAAAGCCCTGGGTGGACCTCTGGATCCACTCTGTGGTCTGTAGCATGCCCAGCTCTGCATTTGTTCCATTTCTCACATGAAACCAGATTTTGGTTCCACTTGTTCTGCAAGTCCAAGTCGTTGTTACTGAGGTCTGAATGGAGCTGGGACACTTATCTCCTTGGATTGAAATAACTGGTTAATCTGAATATCTTGTATCAAATGATGCAGCTGCACAACTTGAGGTCAGAGGAGAAGGAAAAGAAGGGCTTCAAAGAAGTTAATGTGGTGCTGGGAGAACTTAGAGCTACTCATGTATTTGGGTAATGCTAATGGGTGACCAGAACAAATGAGAACTGAATTTGGCCTTGAATAAATCAATTACCTGACTTCTTTGCGGGGAAAGTTTTGAGTCAGGGTCAGTCTGGATTGCTTGGCAAACAGAGAAGTGGGTGTACACATGAATGTCCCACAGCTGTGAAGCAAAAACTGGCACAAGGCATTTCGTGGAAATAGGTTTGCTGATAGCAATTCTAATGCTGTGCAAGATAAACTTTTGTTTTTGGGAAAGGTTGTGGAAACTGCAGTCAAGTGTCAACATGATTCTAAAGGGAGGCTCATCCTGTAATTGGAGGTTCTCAGAAGATCCTCTTAATGGAACTTTCCTCCATCAGAGCACACATTTGTGCTGCAGTTTGGTGGGCTTCGTGGGTGGGTTGCCTTTCCCCAGCAAACTGGTGTGTGATGTGCTGTAGCTCTGCTGCTTTCAGTGTTGCACCAGGCTGATGGTGCTGGTTGAGCTCTGGAGCCATCCTTAGCAAGTCATGCAGCCCAGCTTTGGTGTGACACTTGCAGTGGGTATTGCCAGGATCAGGAGCTCTTCCTGCAGCATTTAACCTGTGTGTGCTGAGAGGTGTTCTGAGATGTGCAAGGGAAGGGAAGAAGGGCTGGGAACTGGCTCATCTAATACCTGCTCTATCAATGAGTTACCTTCATTGTCCTTCTGGAGCAAAACTGACTTAGGAGCAGAAGCTTCCCTTGACACTTGCACTTTTTTCAGGGTTGTATGGGAACACACAGCAGGGTTCCGTGCTCTACAGCGGTTGTGATTTTATTTTTATTTTGTGGGTTTGAGTCACCGTGTTCCTTTATGTGGTGATAGACCATAAGGTTTGGTAGAGTTCTCTGCTGCAGACCAGCGGTGTGTTGGAGGTGACCATGGTGGCCCTGGCTGGGTTGGGTGCTCTATCACAACAGGCCAGATGGAAACCTTAATTTTTAGAAATGGTCAGTGGGGGAGATTCTTGGTGTGACTGAGGTCTTGATGCCACTCAGTCTGATTCTGGTGACACTCAGAGATGACACAAATGCCCTTTGTTCTCTTGATTTAGAAAATGTTACTCTGGTCCTGCAGAACACGTGTGACACTTGCAGTGTGCTGGCGGCACAGCCTGCCCTGACCTGTGCTCCTGGGGAAGTGCATTTGCTTCCTGCTGGACACCTTGAAGTGGCTTGAGAACAGATCTGCAACCTGCTGCTCTAGCAGGTGCTTCTCTCCGCTCCCACCTCGCTCCCCAAAACTGCCCTGGCCACTGATGCGGCCCAGGAGAGGCATCCCTACCCCACGAGGAAGGTGTGGGAGGAGAAGCAGCTCTGGTGCTCCTCAGTGTCACTCATTTGATCTCTGTCAGGCTCTGCAGAGATCCCTTGGTGACTGTGGCAGGTGGGGGGCACCCGGGAGAAAGGGGGCTCGGCTGGGGTTTGTGAACCTCAGGTATCCTTGACACACGAGGCAGAGTTACAGCGTGATTGGGAAGCTGGACAAGGGATGGAAACGTGCTGTGTGTCCTTCCTGCCGGCTGGCAGGGACTGTGTGAGCCCGAGGTGGGGTCTGGCAGGTGGGACACGGGCACTGCTCCGCTCTCCCCGGCGCAGGGACGGGGGCAGAGCTCGGGGGGCTGTTCTGGGCACAGTGCTGAGCACGTTTTTCCAGCTGAGCAGCAGCGTGTGCTGCTCCTGCAGAGTGACTCTGCAATCTGCAGGGACGGCTGCACCAGGGCAGCCAGGCTGGGTGGGGGGCTCTCACTGCTTCTCCTTCCTGGCAGTCCTTTGTCAGCCGTGACTCGAATGCATGGATGGATCAGGGGGGTTTCAGGGCTGTGTAAGGTAGCTTTTAAGGAGTCTGAAAAAAACTGAGAGAAGAGGAGAGTTGGTTTTTTTTTTTTCCTGGCTAAATATGTGGGGAAACAGGTATGAAATTGGAAAAACCACAGAAATGAGGAAAGGGTAGAGTTTTGTTGATGGGAAAGTAAGAGAAAAGGTGTGTGGGGAGATTGGTGTTTTACCTGCTTGGTAACTCAGAGGTGGGTATGCTGCTAAATACTGAGCACTGTCTTTAAAGCAGGTTATTTGTGATACATATTCAGCTTCCACAGTAAATTACACAGCCTTTTTTTGTGCTTTTCAAAGCTTCTGGTCAGTGATGCAAATGTGTGATTGTTTTACCAAATCTGAGCTACCAAGGTATCTGGTTTGCACATTTGCAGATGATGAAGAAGAACAGAATAAAATAGTGAGAACTCACAGTTAATGAGCAACACTCAAATGTTTGATAAGCCAGCGTTCACTTAAACTACAGGAAATTAATTTCTTCAGAATCTCCAAGGTCACATCTTTCTTTTTCTTTTGAGTATATGTTGCAAAAGAAGCACTGAATTTATTCCTGCAAGACCCTTAGGATTCTCTGCAATTTTTATGCCTTTGCTGTAACTGGAAAGATTACACTTCCAAGTAGTGAAAAAGCCTGTGTCAGCTCTCCTGACCTCACAGAACAAGCCTGCTGAAAATAAAGACAACCACAGTAACAAAAGCAATGCTCTTGGCCTCATTCAGCACAAAAAGAGACACCTAAAGGAGTGACTGAAGCACTTTAAGCTGTGTTACCTCACAGTGGGCTCATGTTGGCAGGTCAGCCACAAGGCTGTGCAAGGGAGAAAGTAGAAGGAAAAACAGAATAAAGAATTAAGTGTAAAGAGTCTCACCAGTATGTGTGATGCTGAGAAATGATGTGTCTGTAGCAGCAGATACTGAAATGTGGAGAAACACGTCCCAAAAATGCAGTTGAGAGGTTTTTACTGTGACTGAAACAGAAGTGATGGGATATTTGTGCACGAGGTTCCACCCAGCAAGACAGAAGAGCGAATCACGGAGGCGTCTCCACCATGTGCTCAGATGACAAAGCATGAGGCTTCACTGTCTGTAATCATATTGAATTTCATTCTCAACTCCCAGCTCAACCTTGAGGGCTCTGGGGAATACCGACTATGATCTCATGCATCTTCTGAGTGCTCAGAAATCCTCTGCCACTGCAGAGGGTCTTGCAGTGAGCTGAACAGAAAGAGGACTTCTCTTTTGGCTTCCCAATCTCAGATGAGCTCTCCAAACTCACTGTTGCTGGTTTTTTTGGGGGGTTTTTTCCAACTGTGGAATGATGAATGTGGCATTTGTATGCTCTGCAGGGAGGAATTTGCTGTAAATGAGCCATGGTTATAAATTTTAAAATTAAACCTGTAAAGACAATTGTGAAGATGATTTAGAGGAGACATGGCAGATTACAGTGAGATAACCCTCTTTATTTCAGTTGGAGGTGAAATCTGAGTTGGTGTAATTGTCAGCAGAGAGTGGAACCAAGCAAGGATGGAATTTGGAGAGTGATTGGAACAACTGTGTTTGATTAAAACCAAGCAGATAGCCTAGGCCAGAGGGAGGGAACACCTCAGACTGTGAGTCTGATGATTTGTAATTCAGTTAAGAGATTTAATTACGTTGTCTTTGCTGTGCTGCCTTGTGTGTCCTACAGCCCTCTGCCTGCAGCCCAGAGGTGGAGAGAGCCTTGCAATTTCCAGTTCCTGGGGTTTTCATGGGATTTATGGCATCCTTGTCTGATGCTATGGAGCTTTACCATGATGCTGGTGCATTTGAGAAGGTGGAGTGGGATCCTCTTTTATGGAGATACTGGGTTTCTGGGTACATGGATGGATTATCCTTTGTGGGGAGGTGGATCTGTCCTGCTGCTGCTTGCTAAGCTGTCCTTGGGCAAAGCTTCTCTGGAGTTTGAGTCTGCCCTTGACCTCCAGGCAGAAAAGACTCCCATCTGTGAGTGGGACAGCTCTGTCAGAGGGGAAACATCCTGTATCAGATTCCACAGTGTGGGATCCAGCTGGCTTCCAGGCTGCTCCAGAATGAGTCCTGTATTTCAGCAAGAGTCTTTGAGATATATATTTTGCGTGATTGTGCCAGAAATTTTAGTGTCTGGTCGATATTCAGTGGCTTAAAGAGAAGTTTGGGAAGGGTAACTGTGATCATTTGGACCAGACTCATGTAGGATTGTTTTCCTGGAACATCTAAGGCCTCTGGTGGTATCACTCCATGCTTACTGGTGATTAAAAGTTGGGAGGCAGAGAGTTGGGTCACCAGCTGCTCCATGGGAAGAGTAATCAAGCACCTTTAAGTTGCCTTGGACTTTTCTGAGGCCTCTTGTTGGGTTTGTGATCAGGAATGTCGGGACTCGTGTCTGGAGCAGCAGTACTTTGCTGCTCCTCCATTTGGAAGGTGAGGGGAAGGGGTTAAGGGGAGAGAACACCCAGTGTTTGTTCTCTCCAGTGCAAGCACTGATAAGTGGATGGGAGAAACAACAGCCTGTGACCTTCCAGTTATTCCTTGTGTGCCCGTGCATATGTGAGTGTTGGATTTGCAGGACTGTCTGTTTGGAGAGCTCTCATTCTTCTGGTCAGGTTTCCCAGAACCCCACTGGCATCTCTGGTGCTTGGAGAAGAGTCCTGGACCCTGTTCCCTGTGGATCTCTGAAAGGTGTTTTTGTGGGCATGGTGCCGGTGTCACGGCCCTGCTGGGTCTGCTCTGCTCCCCTTGGCCCTGGAGGAGACTGAACATCAGCACTGAGGTACTCATTTGGTGTCTGCTGTGGGCTTAGTTAGGGAGTTACCTCAGATAATGCTCTGATTTTGGAATAGGTGATTTTTTTTATTTTCCAGGACTGTTCCTCTTGGAACTCTGTGGCGCTAGAAGTCTTCATTACTTTTCGAGTACATGAAGATAGCAGGGGCACCACAGCTGAGCTTCACAAAGTACACTGCCGTTTGTGCACTGAAAACCTATTTCAGGCATTTGTTTCCATGTGGTTTGTGGGAAATTGCTGTCTGAGCTCACACTGGCTGCAGCTCTTGGGCCAGTGTAGGTGATGGGGGTGTCTGAGAACCAATCTAACCTTTCCTCTGGACAAGGAACAGAAAACCCCTTAGCTGCTGCTGGTGGTTTGGGTACTCTTGCAGAGAAACTGATTTGGGATAAACTCTTCCGTAGTTTTTTTTGTTTCTCTAGCACAGGCCTTAGTGGTGTCTTGGGACCTAGCCAGCATCATGTTAGGATTGATCCATCTGTCTCACGCTTCAGCTTCTCTTTGAGGGGGTAAATATCCTATAGTAAGTAGAGAGGTGTTTGCGAGGACC
Source organism: Thryothorus ludovicianus (assembly GCA_013397245.1). NCBI lineage: Eukaryota > Metazoa > Chordata > Aves > Passeriformes > Certhiidae > Thryothorus > Thryothorus ludovicianus. The sequence goes on along the minus strand of VZTB01006579.1, from coordinate 50,828 downwards.
TGGCAGCTGGAGAGGGCTGGGAGGATCTGGGTGACTGAGAGCTGGACCCTCCCCAGTCCTGCTCAGCAGGTAACAAAGGAGGAGAACAGGAAGCAAACAAGATCTGGGAAGGGATATAATTGGCCATGCTAATCCTTGGGTTTAGGGTTTCTTGCTTTGCCACTTTTCCCTAGCAGACTTCACCCCCTTCTCCGCTGAGTGTTGCTTTGAAGAGGCCTGTAGCTGTCTCAGGAACCGGTGCAGGCAGTGCCTTGGCCTCCAAGGGGGAGCCAGGTGACAGAGATTTAAACTGAAATGTTGCATAGAGCCAGAGAGGAGATTCAAACAGCTCTGGTCTCTTTACAGTATATGCTGGACTATGTAATTTGGGCCTTTTTCCTGCCTGGATTGTCCCTGCTGGGCAGCAGGTCAGGTTAGGCGGAGAGATACTGATCGATCCTGCCATCCACCAGCTCTTCCCTCCCCAGTCCCTCTCCTGGGCAGCCAGTGCAGCTTTCGAGCCATTGTGATCGAGTTCTGATCACGTCCCTGCTGTGAGTCCCCCTGTGACCTTGGAGAGGTCATTTTTTTTTTGCTGACGTCCAAGTCTTTTGTCTGCAAAACGTGGAGGATGATTTGGTTACAACTTCACAGGTCGAAAGCCGGAACAAATCAGCTGGTGTCCTCCTGTGGCAGTGTGGGTGAGCCCCATGTCCCCCTGGGAGGAGCTGGCTGTCATCCCTGTGCTTGTACCTGTGCGTGCACAGCCCTCACCCAGCACCCTGGGCAGTGTGCTTTGGTGACTGGCAGGTGGCATAAAGCACTCTGAGGTTGTTTTTCCCTGTTTGGAGAGCAGGAGGGCAGTGGGAGGTGGGGGCCAGCAGGGAGCTGGTTCCTGCTGGCACTGGGCCTGTGGCCGCGGCCCCTCGGCAGTTATGGCTGCAGGTTGCTGTAATAACGAGTCAGCGCTTCTCTTGCGTCAGGAGAATGAGGAGCTGCTCTTCAGCCACTGCCTCCCCGGCCCTGCCAGGAGGAAGCAGTGTCTGGACTGGAAAAAGGCAGATGGGGTCAGGCAGTGTGTGGTGGAGGTGCCTTCCCAGTTGTAGCTCCTGAGCTGGGAGAGGACAGGCTTCCTGTGCAGGGGTTTGGATTCAGCACTGTGAGCGTGGCTGGCACCTGTTTCCTCAGGGAGCACTGGAGGGGAGATGGGGACTCATAAATGGGGTGACTTTCTTGGACCTGTCCCAGATACCTGAATAGCAGCAGTAGCCAGAGAGCCCCTGGGGAAGGGGATATGTGTGTGGATGCATCAGCTTTTCCCTTAAAATGCCCCATTTTAGCATATGGTTTTCTCCTTTGTGTAAAAATACCATCCGGCAAAAATTGAAATTGAGATCCACCCCCAGCACCACCTGAAATAAGGACGACTGCCCTCAATTTAGTTGTATCTCCTGGGCTGTGTGCAGAAACTCTGGGTATTGGTGCTCAGAGCAAGCACCCTTGCTGTACCACATCTGCACCCTCATGTGATGGTCCTGCAAGGGATGCTCCATGCCTGTCCCAACATCCTGCCAGCTGCCATGCACACCTCTGACCTCCTCTTCCTCATTCTGTCCTCCACCCTGCTTTGCTGATAGCAGGAAGATTCACAGAACGTGTTTCTGTCAAGATGTTGTAGGCTGTATGGATTCTGTACAGGGCTGAGGAGAATGATCAGGAGCTTGGGAAATTCCTGGTGCTGCAGTGAAGACATCACTGCTTCCCATGGTGACTATAGTCCCTTTGTTCAGACACCAAGTCTTTCTGATTTTTGGGTGCATGCTGAGAAACCAAAGTGTCTGCATGCAAGAAGAAGGAAGTGTGAGACTGTAGGGTCCAAATTTCATGGGTCTGCTCATTTGCATTGTCATACTGACTGGGCTGCCTGGAGGGCAGGCAGGGCATGGCTGGGAGATGTTATGTGGGCCTGGGTCTCATGTAGGGATTGCCTGCTGCTAAGCAGGTGGATGATTGGGATGATGGAGAGCTGCTGTGGAGCATTTGTCCTGCAGCATCTGGCCACTGTTGGACTACTTGGATCAGGATGCCTTGGGTGGTAGCAGGTGTGTGTGTTGGGAGGAATTGGTGGGGCTGGTTTGCAGGCTTCACTTTTCTATGTCGGGACTTTGAGCAAAAAATCCTTCTCTGATCTTGGGTCCTCTGTGTTTGAGTTTTAGCCTTGGGGAGAGCTGGGAAGGGAGCTGACCTGGACAGGGCAGCCTCAGTCCTGCAGTGTATGAGATGGGCTCCTTGGAGAGCAGCCCAGGGGTTTACCTGCTGCCCAGATGTTTCTGCCTGCTTCCCTACCATGGCTTTCTTGGGAAAAGAAAGCACAGCCTGATTTAGATTTCTCTTGGGCACCTGAGGTGCTGCCCTTAATTGGCAGGCTAATTTTTAATTTAAGTTACTTGTGCTTGCAGGGGGAAAAGGTGTCCCAAAGGGTCATTGTGCCTGCTGGTCCCTGACCAGCCCTTCCTCAGATGTGTCCTCCCAGCAGCCCTGTTTTTCAGAGCAGGTCCTGCAGAGTGATGCTCTGTGCTTGTTCTCAGCTCTGAGGAAAGCTGCCTGCAAGCCCAGTGTTCTCTGTTTGCTCTGGAGAGCTTGGAGTCAAATCCTTGTTCATCACAGGTGTGATGTGTTAGACAAGCTCAGCCTCTCCCAGACAAGGGGGCTGAGCACTGGATGCTTTCTTTGACAGGAGTTGCCCTGGCAAACCTCTTCAGGTGAACATGAGCTGTATCTGCCCTTGGCCATCATGTGTGGTCCTTGCTTTTTGCTGGCCTCAGCCACTGAGTAGAGTCCCTGCTTTTCTAGCAAATGTAGTGGGGAAGCTGCTCTGGAGTTGTGGCTGGGTTCAGGAGGAGCCAGGAGAGCCTTGCTGCACATCTAGAGCAGGACAGGGCAGTGGGGAATTCAGCAGCTAGCTGAGAGGAGATCTTGAGGGAGCATGAGTTTGGAGTTGTGGTGGTGACACTCAGTCTGATAGGACATGATCTGAGGGGTCACCTGCAGCTGCTGCCTGATTGAGTGGCATTTGTGGTGTCCAGAGCCTGGACCTGTTGTGAATGGCTGGTTCTGCTGTGGTGTGTATTTGATGAAGGGTTGGTGGGACAGCAGGAATGCAGCCTGGAGAACTGCACCCCTCAGGCTACAGCAAGGGGAACATTTGCCAAAGTCTGGCTTTGCTAAATTCCTGGCTGGCACAAAGGAATTTATTTTATCAACTGTTGTGGTGATGTTACTTATTTTGTTTTTTGGTAACATCTGGTACAGCTGATCCAAACCAGTGGGATACCAGTATTACCACCTTGTTCCCTTGCAGAGAAGCCCAAGTAGGGAAATAAATTGTATCTTGAGATCTTAAAATTGTTAAGGTTTGAAGACTTTTATGATTCTATGAAGTACAGGGTGTTTCAGCTTGCTGATACAGAAGCCTGAACTCCTCAGTGACCATACAGAAATACAAAATATTTAAATACATTTGGGACATGGGCTGGTGGAGGATTGCAGTAGCACATGCAGCTTCCAAAGGATCCAAACTGAAGCTTGGAGATTGTGCTGGCCTTGATTCCTTGCATTCAAATGGCCACAAACCATGACTATGCAATATAGGTGTAGAGATTCTTGATTTGACTTCTGGGTATTTTTCTCTGCTTGGCTCTTCCTGTTCCTGTGTGGGACGAAAGCATCCCTGCCTGAGAATGCTTTGAATGTGGTAAAAGGCAAAGGAAGAGAAATAGAAGTTATTTTGGCAGAGGGGTGTTTTTGCTGTTTTTACATGAGCTGAGCCCAGGCCAGAGAGCATTGCCCTGTGTGAGAGGTAGTCCTTCCTGCAACTCTTGTGACTTTCCAGCTGAATGTGTGTTTTGGGTAGCTGATAAGCAGGAGCCAGGGGCCTGCCCCTGTCCTAGGGGGACCTTGCCTTGCTGACAGCCTTCCTTCCCCCTCCTCTTCCAGGATCCTTGAAGAAAACATAATGTATTGCTCTCTCAAAAGTACTGTTTTCATATCTTCTCGAGGAGACTTTATCAGCAGGGGTTTTCCATACACACTATCCCGTGTGCTCCTGAAATGAAAAGTCTGGTCCTTCCAGCTACTTCAGTAAGCATTTTCCCAGCAGTACATAAGGTCCTCTAAGAGAAGAGCCTGTGCCTCTAACTGGAAGGAGCTGGGAGGCTGGGGAGGTTGAATAATCTGTTTTGGGGTCTGAACCCCCAGACTCCATCTATCCTGTGCAGTGTTCTGTTCCTGCTGACACCTGAGCTGGGAAAGGGAAGGGGTTCTCCTGGTGTGACGGGTGATGTGCCAAGGCCCTGGGTGTCCATTTGGTGATGGGTGTGTGTGTCTGGTGTAGGTGCTGTGTTAGAGCCAGGCACAGCTGCTGATGTCCCTCGAGGCTGCAGGACCAAGGACAGTCAGAAGAATGCTCACTTGGCTTTTGCCTTGGCTTCCACCTGTGCTCCCTGTTAGATGTTCTCTGTAGATTTCCATCTGATGTTGCTGCTCAAGGGGAGTGTGGGGTGCCACCAAGTAGCTCATTGTGTGGATCTTTTTATATCTCAACAACCTTTTTTATTGCACACTGCTGTCTGCAAGAAGCCAATACAGAAGGTTATTTATGAGAGCAGTGCATTCAGATAAACAGACTCCTTCAAAATCTTTCTCACAACAAGTGGTTGAATTGAGGTGGGTTCCAAGCTGGATTGATGTTTAACTTGAGATACTAAGAAAAAACTTCCTCTGTTTAGTTAAAGCAAACAAATCGAGAGTGGAGACCTTTTAAATATGATTTGCACTCCAGCTGCAACCAATACTGATCTCTTTTTTTTTTTCTTTTACAGATATATTTCCAGCTGATGGCCAATCTGGTATGTATAAAATAAAAATGGAACTCTTCAAACCTCCTTCTCCATTGTCTTCCCCGCACTTCTCTTCCTTCAGAGTCAGCACTAACCAGACTTAGAATGACTGATGCATGCAATGTACGCTCTGGAATATGCAATGGACATTAATGTAAAAAAAAAACAAACCACAAACAAAACCCCAAAAAAACCCCACCCAAAAACCAAAGCAAAAGATCTTCCTAAACAAACCTCTAATATTTGGTCATTCCTGCACAGCAGTGACAGCTTTTATGCTTTCATGTAGTGATGACTAAACAGCTGGAAGGTTTTTTTTCTTCCCATACATTGTAGCATAGCAAATTTGGATGTCCAGGGTGAAAGAGTTTGGGAACTTGTAGGTCTTGGTCATCACACATAATTGAAAACACTGACGTGTCAAGATGCAAATGTAACTCAGATTGTTGTTGTTTATGTGTTACCTGTGTACAGATGGATGTGGCTGTGAACCTGAGGGTATATATTTGAATTTGCAGCACTTTGGGAACACACAGTCCTCCCCTGTGGCTTGTAGTCTGTGTGTTGCTGTTGGGTATTGCTGTTAAGGACAACCAAAGTAGTCACTGTGTTGCCATCAGTGCAAAGAAAAAACTTCCTGGCTGTGCTGGGAGAGGGAGATTGCTCTGCATGGGCATTTCAAATGGGGAAAGGAATGTAGTTTTCAGAAGCAGATATGAACAATCTCAATTGCTGCCTTTCCCAAATTGCCAGAAGCTCCTCATCCAGGCTGGTTTTATGGAAGTGCCAAGACTGAAGGAAAGGTTCATGTTTTAACCAAGATCAGTCAGGGAGAGCCTGTTGTTTCAGAGCTGTAGTGCCATGTGGGGATGTGCTGTGGCAAAGGCACTGGGAATGAAGTCAGTGCCTGAGTTGGCCTTGTGTCACCCCAGGCATGTCCCTGTGTCCACCTCTGATGTCCATCTTGGGCTTTGCATGGGATCTCATTTCACCAGTTCATGGATAGTGTGAGGCTGAATCACTGTTGATGGTGGAGGCATTGGAATTATGGAAATCAGCTCTGGTGTCCTAGAGCTGATTTTGGGAAGAATAACTCACTGGTTTAGAGGGTCTGGTATAACATTGAAGGCACTGTAATTCAACTTGCTGAACTGAGCAGAGGGATGGAAATTGTGTATGTGTTTCCAGAACTCTAGCCAGCTAACAAGGCCATGGTGTACAACTAGATTCACTGGATTAAGGCTTTGATTCCTCATTTGTAAGTCCCTCATGATTTTCTTACTTCTTAACGGGTAAGAATGAAACATTAGGGTTTTGAAGAGCAAAGATATATTCCCATCTGTTGAGTTTGTAGGAGGCTTTTCTCCACCTTGCTGAAGATCTGTCTTCTTTGAGTATTGGGGTTTTGTCTGCCTGCGCTGTGAACTCAGAGATGTCCTTTGCTTGGCACTACTCCATCCTCTGTTCTCCAGCTGCTTGGGGACCTTGCACAGCTGCCTCCAGGGTGGGGCATGAGTGTGTGTCTGCAGCAGATGATAGCACTTCAGAAAGTGTTTGTTACATGTCAGCAGCCTTGCATAAAACATCACCTACCGAGCTTGGGGCTTTTTTTACAATTCTGTATGTTTTTTAGGAGATAAGTTAAAGCTTAAACAGGATTCCTCTAAATGGTAGCTGCAGAGGACATTGTGCAGTCTTTATCATACCTCTCTCCAGAAAAGCTTTCAAGCTGGTGCTATGCTTTTCCTTCCCAAGCTTATCTGGAAGCTGTGGTATCTCAAAACACAGTGAGGTGTGAAGGCAGCAGGCGAAGGCAGAGTGGCTCTGCTCCTGCCACCACAGCTGTTGTGCACTCCTGAGGCTGCTGGGTTTGACTCCCTCACCTCCTTTCCATTGCTGAGGTTATTGAATGAGTTAATTTATTCTGGTCACCAGAACTCCCATACACGTGTCAGGGGTCTATTTTTTAAGCTTAATCTTGTGAAGTCAGGTGGGTCTGTATGGCTGGTTTCCTCTCTGGGTGAGAAGTCTGTTGGTCTTCTCCCAAGGAAGTGATTAGCAGCGTGATGGAAGATGCTGAGTCGCAGTATCAGGGTTGGGAATTGCATAGGTGGAGTGCCTGAGCCAAAATACAGCCATTTTGTAGGCACAGTAGCTGTAGTGTGCCCCAGAGCGTGTTCCTGCTTGTTAGAATTTGGATGCTGGCAGCAGCCTGCCCTCAGCCTGGATCCTCAGCCTGGATCATCCCCGTGTCACGTGCGGGCGCTCTGGAGGTGGAAGCACAGCAGTGTTTGCGTCCCAGTTACCTAATAGTGTTTGCAAATGAAGCAGTTGTTGGAGAGAGGCCTCACTTTCCTTCTGTCTGGCACAGCAGTGCCTCAGTCCTCTCCACATCCCACAGCCTGGATTCGGCAGCTGTAGGGTGCTTTTCAGAGGAAGCCATTTCCAGCCGTGTGATCTGGAGTTCAGACAGAAAGCTGAGACTCTTCAACACCCTTGAGAGATGCAGGGTTGGGGTTGGTGGGCAGAGGGACACACACTCTCCAGAAATATTCCCATTTCTGCTGCTGAGGAGGACTGGGAGGGCACATTTGCAGTGGATGTCTGTGGACAATTGCCCTGTGAACACCAAACTCTTCTGCCAGGCAGCTGATGCTGTTCAGCTCCCAGGACTTGCTCCTGTGTGAAATTTGCTGCCTGCTCTGGAAGGGAACATTTCTGCTACTTCAAGTGGATCTCCTGCTAGCTTAAGTGTGCTGTGCCCGTGCCCTCCTGGCCTCGTGCGTGCTGCAGCCAGCCCTCCTCCTCTCCGTGGTGGAGGATCCCAGCCTTTTCAGTCTCACCTCTTGAGGAGCTGCCTCTGGGTGGTTTAATTGCTTTTCTTTGAGCAGCTGTAACAGCCCTGTGCCCTTGTTGAATTCCAGAGACCAGAGCTGACTGCGGGGTGCAGTTGTGGATGCGCTGGTGTTCAACAGAGCAGCAAGTGATGCTCTGTCTTGGTTTCACCACTCCTGATGACTTTTTTTCATCTGCTGCACCCTGACCTGTTCATTTTGTGCAACTGTCAGTAGTGTCTGAGATATCTTTCTTGAGTTTATAAATGCCTCTTTGAATTAAATGCTGTGAAGTTTTCCATAAAGAGATGAGGGTGATACTACCAGTGCAAGGAAGTGGTTTTTAATCCTTTAGAAATAAAACGAGGGGAGATGGATCTTTAAATTAGGAAACTGTTATGTTGCACTTTTTTGTAATTGGGTATTTCTGACTCCTTTGGGAAGACTTAGTCTGATTAGGGTGTTGTACTCTTTTATGCTCTGTATTGACATGGGAGGCAGCCACCTGTAGCACTAGAATTAGCTTTATTAGGGAGAGTGATTTATGCAGCAGGATCCATGTGATTGTGAACCCAGGAAAGAATTTGCTATATCAGACTTATTTAGAAAAACCTGGAATGTCAGTGCATCTCGCTTAAGGTGGAGGGCATAAGTGAGGATGGTGCATTTTCTGCTTGGAAAAGCATGCCCTGAAATCAGCTCAGCTGAGGTGCAGTGATGCTGAAGTAGCACAAAAAGAAGCCCTTCTTTTTGCTCTCAAAGATCACAGGGATGTTTGAGTGCCTTGTCATGGTTTCAATGCTCTGGATTCACCAGCTGGAGGAAGGCTCTCATACCTGTGCTCAGTTTAATCCAGGTGGTTATAAGACTGTAAGATTTCTTCAGCACATTTGTGGAGACACCCTGCTTAGTGGGAGATGTCGGTATGACCTTCCTAAATTCCTGGGAAAGTTTTCTGCACCTGCTCCTACCACCAAGTCTCTGTTACTTTCCCCTGCCCCAGGAGACGGAGCTGGATTTCTGTACAGGGCTGCCTTTGTCTTCCTTGGCCTCTCAAGCTGAGCTGCTGCTCAGTCTCTTCTTGTTCTATGCAGTCAGGGAGGCAGGTTTGCAGCTGTGCAGGCTGAGGGCGAGGTTAAGTGGTCACTTAGCAAGTGGCCACTGCTCAGGGGACACTCTGATCCTGCAGGGTGGCTCTGCAAAAGCAGCTACAAGAATCACAGTGGAAGGAACTCAGAATGATGTTATTTGAGTTATCTCACAGTCTCCTTTCTGGAAACCCTTTCTGTTTTTGAGGTGACAGGTGTTCCAGAGACATATTTTGTGCAGAGCTTGCACTTTTGCCTTGTATGACCCCTCTCCCCCTCCCTGGCACAGTGGGAGCTGCAGTCTCCTCCTGGACAGTGTGAATGCTTGGAGCTGGAGGGTCTCTCTGCAGGCGCTTGGCTCTCGATTCCTGTCTCTTTGTTGTTAAATATTTACAGTGAGACGTACCAGATGCTTCCCAGGAAGGATTTTGTCAGCTTCCAAGTCCCCAGATGCAGCTGCAGAAGAGGCTGGTGGCTGTTAAAGGGGTCGTGTCAGTGCAGGTCCGGCAGCGATGCAGTGACCTCCTCTCGCTCCTGCCAGGGGCGCTGCTGGCTGTGCTGTCTCAGGATCCAGGCAGAGAGCACCCTTCTGCTGATGTCAAGAGATTAATGGTGTCTAGTCCTCAGGCTTTTTGTTCTGCTTCGAAGCTCTTTCACTGCAGAGGGAGCAGGTGATGCTCTTAGATTCTGTTGCTCCTTTTTTCTAGGGCCTCTTCTCTGCAGCAGTGGTGCTGCCTTGGCTCCCACTCAGTTCTCAGCACACCAGTATCTGTCTTGGTCACCCAGCTGCCCTGAGGAGAGAGGGGTAGCCTGATCCAGGGGGACAAACTCCTGTCACCAACTCTGGGCATCACCAGCCCTGGGCACAGAGAAGTCAGCAAGCAGCTGGAGCATTGCTGCTGAATGCGTTTCCTGTGCTGGTCACACTGGTCAGGTTCCCAGTGTGCCTCCTGCTTTCAAGATAAAGTCCAGGACCTTGGTCTAGGCCCCTGTTTGTTGCTCTTGGTGCTTATCAGCTTTTGCTGCTGACAAGGTGACCTGTTGCAGAGCACTGAGGATGGAGAGGGAGGGTCCCCCCAGCCTGGGCTGTGTGCTGGTCTGGCCCCTCCACCCAGGATAGCCTGGATGTGCACACAGGGCTTGCTCCCGTGCCAGGTGTCCCTGTTTTAGGTATTACTTCTCCTGCTGGATGAGGATCTTCCCAGGTGCCATGGAGGTAGGATCTTGGGAGGTGGCAGGTCAGCTCCTCTGAGGGAGGGCCAGGGAGGAGCAGGCTCGCTAGGTCATCGTTTTTCCAACTAAATATAGTTGCCTGTGCTTTTATAAGGTCGGGATTTTTGCATCACGTGATCTTCTTATCCCTCCCAGCCTGCAGTCAGAGTAGGGGATCGTGTGTCTGAATGGGTAATAATTAACTGTTAACTAGCTTTTCATTAGAGCCTGGCAGACAAGCAGAACGGTGCAGCAGAGGCAAACGGGAGCAGAGGAAACTGCTCCTGATCCCTCCTGGAGGGTGGACACCCCCTTTTAATTTGCAAATCAGTTGTCCCCAAAGGTGAGTGGGTTGAGTTGGTATTTTTTTAAATGTTTTATAAGGAGTTGTGAGTCTTCCCTGGTGTCTGCCCTTGCTGTCCTGTAGTGCCTGTTCATGTGAACCCTCCCTTTCCCCCACCACTGCTTTTAGTTTTTAGTTCATGAACTATCAGCTGGTCTCTGAGCTGGCTTGGAGGAGGGCCTGACCCTCCATGTCCTCCATGATTTGGCTCTCTTGCATACTCTGGGCCCCCACAGCCTTGCCTCAGGTGCCCTCGTGTCCCAGTGCTGAGATGTCCTTGCTGTTCCTCGTTCCTGGAGCAGCAGCTGGATCAGCTCGAGCCTTTTCTCAGGGGCCCAGATGGATGTGGCGTTTTCCCTGGAGCGCTGCCAGCTTCTGCAGCCCCTCTCCCTGAACCATTTAACCAGGCAGAGTGTTTGCAGGTGTCCTTGAAGGCTTTTCTGCCATCCATTCCAGCAGAGGGATTGCTGGTGACGTGCTCTGTGGAGATGTGTCTGCTCCAGACGTACTGGGTCAGGCACTGGTGCTGGAGTGGCCTCTCCTGTGGAGGTGGTGGGTTCCTTTTCCCTGCTCAGAGAGAGCAGAGTGGCTCAGCAGCTGTGGGGGCCTGAGCCAGCCCAGCTTCCTCATTTTGACAGTTTCTAAAGTCTGGTCAGCTGGGTGACCTTGGCTGTGTCCCCTGTGTGATGCTTCTTGATTTCTGGGAATCGCTGGCTTCCACTGGAGAGAATCCTTAGTTTAGAATTTTTAATTTTTTTTTGTAGAAAACTGGGTGAGAAGTGGTTCTTTGTGTCTCATTCTGTGAGTGCCTGGCATCTCAGGGATCCTGTGCAGGGCTGTGAGCATGGATTGTGTGTCAGGAGTTTCCTAGAAATCCTCTTCAGAGAAGAGGTTTGCTGGAAAAGATTTCACTCGCCCTTAAGAGGGAGTTCACTTGCTACCTTTAATAGTAGCTGTTTGTGCCAGGAAGAATCCAGGGTGCCCTCACTGACACTGTTAATGTTAGAAGTGCCTGTCGGTGTTTCCTAACCTGCTCCCCCTGGAGTGTAGCTTGGTCTGAAGTTGAAGCGTTTCTGTTTTGGACTGAGAGGCTGCAGTGAAGATGATCATGCATTTCTGGTAAGTCCAGACCCTTCCTGCCCCTCATTTGCTCTGGAAATCAATGTCAGAGCCTGCAGATAGTGCATGTGTGTAGAGCTTGTAGCAGCTTTGTGCCTTCAGAGGGGCAGTGCTGTTCCTCAGCTCCCTGGAGAGGGCTGTGGTCTGACTGGAGCCCCTGCTCCGTGTGAGGATCTGTGCTGCCCATTTGTGCTGTCAGCAGAGATGGGCTCTGCACGTCTTGAGCTGCTCCTCCTCTTCCGGGGCTTTCAGGACTATCAGCTGAGGATGTGAGGGCTTGGAGAGCTGGGATTATAACTCAGCCAGTGACAGTGCTGTCCTGGCTCTACCTGCCTGTACCCCAGCCTCCCTCGCTGCATTTTCCAGGGCAAACTCTTGAGCTGCTGGAGCTGCCTGGGACACCCAGGTGGGAGTGTTCTCCTGCTCTCTGTGGAGCTGTCAGATGCCCTTTTTGAAGTTATTTTTAGCGAGTGATCTTTGCTGCAGTTGCAGAGCTTACATTGCAGAGAGGTGTAGGCAGCTCCTTGCTTCCTTTGCTGTTGCATTAGGGCTTGTACTGTGGAACTTCTGAGGAGCTGTGGAAAATTGCTTGGAAGGCTTTGAGCCACGGTACCTGCAGCTTATCTCCTGCTGCAGCTGAGCAGGCTTCCCACGTGCTTTACAAGCCTGGATCCTGCTCAGCTATCTACCTTAAGGATCCAGTTTTCTGCTTGGTCCTGACCTTGGCCATTCTTCTGCAGTTTTTCTTGCATGTACAGGAAACTTCTGATACTGCTGAGGTGTTGCAGATATTCCTCTTACCTTTGTAAGCAAGGCCGGACTCTGGGAGCTGTGAGACCATGTGCTGTAAGGTGGGGTTGGCTGTGGTTCTTGACAGTCCCTAGGAGCAGGTGGGAGCCCCTGTTGTGGGGACACCAACCCGTTTGTGCTGGGAGATGTCCTGGTGATAACATCTCATTTAAAGCTGTCAGAGAACTCCATCCAGAGCTCCCTTGTTGGCCCCTCTGTGCACTCACGCTGCAGCTGTGATTTGGTGGGAGGTAGAGCTGTAAAACATTGCAAACCTAGGGGAGCTGCAGTCTGTGGGCTGAGCCTGTCCTGGACCTTTCTGGCTTTGTGTGCCCTGTGATGCCTTCAGCAAAATGTGAGCATGCCAGGCAGTCAGTGCTATAAATCCCAGGCTTTTCTGCTCATGTGTGGAGCTGCGGGGATGAGTGTTTCCAGCTCAGCTCTGGCACAAGGCTGAGGCTGTGCTGGGAGCAGCTCCTTGGGAGGCAGGGCAGAGGTGGGTCTGATTGATCTCTGGGGGTATCTGCACCTCTCTGCACACAGAGGTGCTACCAGATGGCTCTCTGGGGAGCCTTATGTCCCCTCCCATCTGCCAGTGCTTCCCAGCCCCTTTACAGCAAGAGTGTGGCGCCCACCACTGCCTCTTGCTGGTGCAGAAATGAGTGCAGCACCCACAAAAGGGGCATAAAATGTTTGCCCATTCCCCAAGGCTTCTCTGCCTGTAACCTCAGGGGGTCCTCTTTGGGATGGACTCAAAGAAAAGAGCTTTGTCACTGTCTGCAAGAGGCAGGCTGCTGGTGGGAACGGGGACTGTTGCTGGCTTGCAGGTCACATCTGGCCTGTAGGACTGCTCCTGCAAATATCTCTGTGTGCTGTTGGTGGACATGAAGCTCACTAGCTGTGTCCTCTGGCTTGGGCAGACTCAGACTCACAAGTCCTGCACTGAATGCATGGACAGTGATGAGTGCCCCAGGAGAGTCTCTGAATCTGTGGCATGCCCCTGCAGATCAGGCCACAATGGGAGACAGATTGCTTGAGGCCTGGAGCAAGGACAGGGACAGGGTTGGTGCCCTGTTTCCCATGTTGGGAGTGTGGGGATGCACCTTTGGAGCAGTTCTGCGTTGGCTCCCCAGGTCTTCTTTTAGGCCAGGAAGGGGATTCTTGCAGCCACAGTGGGATCCTGGCTGTGGCTGCTTGCCTGCTGGGTCTGTCTTATGGGAATTTCTTTGCAGGTTGGTGCTGTCTCACCGCATCTTTCCTGCCTGGAGGGACTCTCCTGCCCTCATGAAATGACTGAAGGAGCTGTCTATCTCCTGGGAAAACAGCTAATCCCACTCAGAAACATTTTTCTCAGCACACCCTTACCCAAGCTTTGCTTGTTCTTTGTCACCTAAAAACCTCGATGCCAGAGCGGGGTGTCCCTTTTTGTTGGTTATGACTTTACAGTTTTCACATGTGCCAAGAAGTGTTCTGTGGAGTGTGAGAAGGAGGGAGGATTGTTTGGAGACAGAAGAGTGAAGTGCATCCTGGTGGACTGCTGTGCACGTGGCTGTCTGTCCCTCATGGCACCCTCGAGCTCCTGCCAGAGCTCTCTGGAAACTGGCGATACTGGTTTGGCTCTTGGAGCCCCATCAGGACCTGCAGCACAGAGCATGCGTCCCTGCCTCAGCCCCTTCAGCACAAAGTCCGGGCTCTTGGCTCAGAACCTCCTTTATCAGCAGTTTCTGGTAGGTGCCAGGCTGTGGAGCAGGGAGCAGGATGGCTCCTTTCTGTCGACCTGGCTGCTGTGTCAGGGACAGTGTGCCAGAGCTGAGGACTCTGCATTCCTGCTGGGAGCCTGGGCTGCCCTCTGAGGCTGTCCCAGCTGCTGCTGGGGTTCTCGGAGCCCTTGTCTGCATTGCACGAGTGGGACACCTGGAGCAGGCATTACAGCATTGCTGTAGATACAGGTATTTCTCCAGTAATGCCAGGTCTTTGCCCAGCACTGCAGATTTACTCCATCTCTTCATTTACCTCCTCTAAAGTTTCATTATAAATTCCATTGAATGCAAGGAAAGGCCAAAAATCAGTTGCTGGATGTTTAGTTTCATTTTCCCAGATAAAGCTGTAGATATGCCTCCTTGTCTGAGCTCAGTGGTCCTATGTCCTGTGTCCCTGTTGGGTGGAGGGACATTTAGCTGTGGATCTGCTGTCACTCTGGTTGTTGGGTCCTTGTGCAAAGGCTCTTCTTCCAGATGAGAGGCGTTTGCTCACCTGGATGCCCCTGTGAGCCTCCCACCCCAGGGCTCTGTGCCCCAGCCAAGTGTGGGCTGCAGGAAAGCACGAAGTGTCTGCCCAGCCTTGCCCTTGGTATTTGTCAGGCGCATTGTGAGTGTCCAAAGGCAGCGAGTGCTCTGGCTGTGGCACAGCCACAGGGAGGGTTTGGCTGTGACAGCAGCACTGGGGCTGCTGGCCTGTCCCATCTGTGCCTCATCCCTTTGTTTGCTAAGGAATAATCTCCTCGTGGCTGGGCAACCCCATGGCTGGGCAAGTGATCAGGTTCTGTCTGCAGGCAGCAGATCAAAACTCGAGACCTGCTTTTCTGTTCTTGGCTGTGCCAGCATCTGCTCTGTGGCTGCAGGCAAAGCTGCTCCTTGCTTCCCTGCCCCCTGTCCCCGTGCCAGCCTCACTCACTAAAGCCCTGGCTCCTGCTGCAGCTGTTCTGTCTGTCCCCTCACACAGAGAGGCCCTGTTTGTCAGGAGGCACTGCTAGTGCAACTGAAATCACTTGCTGCCACCACACAGATGCAAAAGGAGAGTTGTGAGACTCCCAGAGCTCTGAGACATCTGTCAGCAGCTTTTAAAGGCTCGCCTGTGAACCTGTGGCACATCCAGTGTCCCTCGCTGTTTGTGCTCAGCTCCTGTGTGGGATGAGCAGCACTCACTCCCTCCTCTCCCCAGGCTGATGCAGGGAGGTTTTCCTGCAGGGGGTCTTTTCAGCTGAGGACCACAAGATGTGTTGCTGATGCCTTTCATTATGTTGCTGTGCCCTGGAGGGTTCCAGGCATGCATGGCCTCTGCTTGCCATGGTCTTGGCTCAGCAGGTGCTGTGTCTGGCCATGTGTCCACCAGCACAGTCACACTCTCAGTTTCCTGCTTTGGTCTCCATGAATTGTTGGATTTTGGCTCCATCCTTGCTCCACATGGCCGCAGCCCCTGCCCGGAGCATCCTCCCTCCCTACCGGGCTGCAGCCCTTTGCTTTTGTGTTTTGTCTTCCGCAGTGCTCTGCAAATGCTAATTAGTCTTCTCAGCACCTCAGCGAGATAAGGGATCCCTGTTCATATCTTAGAGATAAAGAAAGCGGCAGAACTTGTTTCAAACAATCTCCTCCCTCCCCCGCAGAGATGATGGAGTCTGCTCTGCAGCCTGTGCCCCTTCGTTCTCTTCACTGCTGCTTGCCAGGCCCTTCTCTTTGACTGGTTCCCCAAAAAAAGCACACGAGCTTTTATGGTTTGAGGGCTCCTGAGGTGAAGCAGCTGCAGGGAAGGGCTGGATGCGTTTGCTGGGAGCTCCATCGGTGGGAGCAGGGCCTGGATGGGATCCTTGCAGGGAGAGGGAGCCCTGCTGTGCCCCAGCCCCAGAGATGGGTGCCTGATCAGGCTGTGCCAGTGCTCCCAGTGCTGCTGGAGCAGGCTGGGGTGCTCTGTATCTGTGGAAAACCGGGCTGCCTGTGGGTTTGTGCTGTAGCTCCTGGTGCCTTTTGAAGCTATATTTAGTTGGTGACATCTGTGGGTGGAGGATTTTGGGGGCTGTTCTGAAAATGCTGGCTCTTCCTACACTAGCAGGGAAGTTTAAAAGCCTTGTGGCAAGCTTTGTGCCATGGAGCCAGGATTCTCAATGAAGTGCACATGGAATAAATGAGAGACACGTGGGATTGCTGCTGCTTATGGAGGAAGGAACTGCAGGTGGGTTGGGGAGGGCCTGGGGAAAAAGAGGAGGATTCAAGGACCCAGCTGAGAGCTTGGACTCTTCTGGAGTTGAAATCCCTATTAAGGAGCCACAGAGAAAGGAATTGGGGGAGTGCACGTGGCTCTGACCTGCCATGTCTGACTCTGCCTTATTGACACTTCAAAGCCTCCAGCTCTGAGCAAGGCCAGGATGAATCACTGGTTTCGAGGCTCAGATGGGGACCGGTTTTGATCATCCAGGCAAAGTTGTCCAGCCTTGTGAAGGAGATCAAAGGCAGCTTTGAGCAGAGCTGAATAGGCTACTCAGGGTGTTTCCCGGGGCATCCCCAGATAGCCTGTGCCGATCCTCCCACCCTCACCCTACCCCAGTCAGGGCTGCTTTTCTTCTAAACAAAGCCAGTGAGTCAGCAGAAATCCTCTCTGCAGGAGCCTGGCACCTGGCACGGGCTGCCCTTGGGGCTCTGCTCCCCCTGTGGAGCACCAGTGTCCTGGAGGAGACCCTCACCCCTGGTCCTTGGGGCTGGTTTGTGTTGGGCAGAGTTGTGCTGCTCTCTTACTCTGCATGCCCTGTGTGAGCCTGATGAGAGACCTTGCAGCCAGACCTGAGGGACAAAGCAGTTGAATTCCTGTTTCTGCTTGTAAAGAGGTGGTGTGTGAGCTGGAGCCAGGGCCATGGTGAGGTTAAGATCTTGACTTGCTGTGTGGTGTGTTGTGGTGTGAGCCCCAGCAGTCTCACTCTGATGGGTTAAAACACTCCAGAGGTGCTTCAGTGCCTCAATACTTTTGGCTGTACCAGGATTTTAGGCACTTGATGTATCTGGCTCATTCTCTCTGTACATTTCCTCCCTTGAGCTTGTTGTCCATGCTGGGATTCCTGACTTCAAACCAGGATTCAGCAGCCAGAGAGGGACTTTTGCATCCCTCTGTCAGAGCCCTGCTCTGCTCCCTGGGCAGCACCAGCCTCACGGTGCCTCAATGGGCCTTGGCTTTTCAAGGGCATGTTTGTTTTGCTGTTCTGTGGGTACTTTGCAGCATGAGTGAACTCCTTTGCCCCCCTCCTCCCTGGCTGGCAAGGACAAGGACGGGGCAGAGCTAAGGCAGTGAGTGTCTTCCTGCAGCAGGGTGGGGTTAAAAGTCCATCTCTGGGCCACCTGCATTGGTCAGGAGTTTCCTGATCATAATGAGGTGCTTCTGAGACTCAAGTCAGGAGCTGGCTGTGTTTTCTGTTTACCTTTTCCTCTTAGCCCTCCTTTGCTGAAGGGGGAGCTGCTTTGCTTCCTACCTCCTCTCCAGAGCCAACACTCCCACCCACAGCCCTCCACAGCCCTCAGCTGTGTTTTAACACTTTTGTTGTCTTTCCCCTGCAGAACTTACAACTCCAGCGAAAGTGGTGAGGGCTGCCAACCCGAGACAGAGGAAAGGAAGCAAGGTAAGGCTGTGTCTGCTCTCCTCTCACTGGCCCCAGTTTCTGGTGCAGTTGTCAGTGCTGCATGAGCCTCTCGAGGATCTGGAGAGCAGAGCTCTCCCTTCACAAGCTTGGTTGTGGAGAGGCTGATGTTCTGGCCTTGTTCTCTGTCTCCTCTTCAGCATTTATGGGGTGTTGCATGCTGCTCTGACTGGTTTTCTGCCCAGCTAGATCGTGGGAGGCCTTCTCACCTCCCCTCTAACAGGGAAAGCACTTGGAGGATTCCTGGATGTGGAAAACCTCTCACCCCACTGTGAGGACACTCCAAATCCCTTCTGGAGCTCTGCAGTGCAGGCAGAGTGGTGGCAGTGGTGTGTCTGCAGCTCTGTTCTTCCCTGTGCAGTCTGTTCCTCCCTGGCACACAGAGAGCCAGGGGAATTGATGTCAGACAAAGCCACTCCTCTGGAGGAACCAGGGCAGTTTGTTCCAGGGAATCAGTGGTGATGGAGGGACAGTTTCTTCTGGGGCATAGCTGAGCACAGAGGCTGTTAGTGTTGGCTCCCAACAGCCAGTGGAGAGATATCTGCAACTTGATAGGACTTTCCTTCTCTGTTCCATTTTGGAGAGAGGAAAGCTCTGGGGATGGAAGATGCTCCTCTCTGTGAAACAGACATGGCCCTGCACTGGAATTGGTTTTCCCAGGAAACTCTGCCTCCTGGGCAGAGGAGCATGGCACCTGCGTGTAAAGATGTGATCTCCTGAGGGATAAAAAACTAATTTGACTCCAAATTAATTCAGAAATAACAACCCCACAAGAGCAAGGAGGAGTTATGTGCCCAGATAAACTCAGTGCCCAGCCATGATTCATTTGGTACCTGGGTAGCTATTTGGCTTCTTTCCTGTGTCCTGCAGGTCCTCTGAAACCTGAAAGAGATAGAAATGATCATAGTGAGCAGGTCATTCATTCAGCAGAGGAGTAGTGTGCCTGTGAGGTGACTGGAATGAGGGAGTTCCCTTCACCTGCTTGGATTTTCTCACCCACTCTGAGACCATGCCCTTGCTTTGTTGGCAGCACATGGTGGTTGTAGTTGGGCACTTCACTGGGGCTGTGACTGGCTGTGACTGCCACTAGGTGGAAGAGCTTCTTCAGTGGCATGTAGTTGCATCAGGTGTATTTAGAAAGCTGTAAGCTGAGTGCTTTCCCTGTCCAAGGGATGGTGCCTGTGATTGAGTGAATTACCCTGGGAAACTTGCTGCCAAATGCTGCTGCTGGGGCAGAGTATTTGGTGAGAGGCTGGGAGCTTGCAGAAGTGGCAGCAGCCTTGTTACAGTGTCTGATGGACATAAACTTACCTGCAGCTGTTTGGAATTCATTCAGGGTTCCTGCTTTGATGGGGAGAGGCACTCTATGTGCAGTGTGGGTGTCCCCCTCCAGCCTCCGGGGGACAGCTGTCTGTGGGACAGTGGTGGGTGGAAAGCATTCTTCCCTGCTGCAGGGAGCACCTGCAGCTTTGTGCACTAACTGCACCTTTCTCTTTGCTACAAGGTTGGTGACTTCGGTGATGCCACAAATTGGCCAACACCTGGAGAAATAGCCCACAAGAGCGTCCAGGTGAGAACACAGAACTGTTGTGATCAGCAGGATAAGGCCCTTGCAGACCTCCCTATCCCTCTGGAAGCACTGGCTGAGCCCAGGCCATTTGGGGTGCTGAGTGTCACTGTGGAGGCAGCCAGGAATAGCGTGCAGGGAATTTCCTTTTAGGGCTGCCCGTGTGGCAGATTCCCTCCCTCAGTGCTATTCTGGGAACCTGGAGCCCCATCTAAACCCTGGGCTGGCTGAAGCAGGTAAGCCAGCTCCCAGACCTGCTCTCCTCAGGGCTGCTCTGTGCAGGAAGGGACTGGGCCAAAGTCAGGAGTTCCACAGGAGGAACTGAAAATGCACGAGAAAGGTTTGGTGTGCTGAAGGGGCTCGGCCCTTCCTCCCTCCTGAGCACATGGGTGTCACTGAAACCTTTCTATTTTTGGATGCTGCTCTGCTAGCTCTTGGCTGGATGTCAGGGCAAGGTGGTCACTCACCCTTTTGCCACAGTCTGGTCCCTTACAGGACAAACCCATCTATGAGCACAAGGTCTCCTTGTCAGCCCATCTTGGTGTCTCAGTGAGTCCTTGCCCTGCTCAACCATGAGCCCTTCCCTAGGAGCAGGAGAGCTCTGGGAGGTACAGAGCAGGGATGCACCCAGTCTAGGGCAAAGTCTTCCTGTTCCTGCTCCTGCTGGGACAGTTGGGGTCTGCCTCCAGCTCCTCACTACTCCCACCTCTCACATCTTTCCTGCCCTGGTGTGTCCCCAGCAGCCGCACAAAGCACCGTCCCTTCGGAAGCTGCCTGTCAAGAAAGACATGAAAGAGCAGGAAAAGGGGGATGGGAGTGATGGCAAAGAGAGCCTGAAAACCAAATCAGATGAGTCTGGGGAGGAGAAGAATGGTGATGATGACAACCAGAAGTCAGCCCAGAAGAAGAAAGGTAAGGCAGGAGCTGGTGGGGGCAGTCTCCCAGACTCAGCTTGTCTCCCCCTTCCCAACCCTCAGGCAGGTGGAAGCATCCTCTGCCTTCCCTGGGGGCTTTGCTGCAGGACATGATCCCAGTGCAGACAGCTGTGGGAAAAGGTGTTTGCAGGCCTCAGGTGTCATTTTGATGGGAGCAGGGCAGGAGCCTGCCTCCCTGTGTGTCCCATGGTGGCACAGAACAGTCCCTCACTGTGGGTTGTATGGGCTGTGGTTGACACATGGGCTCAGTCTAGCTTGAGCCTGGGCAGGCAGAAAGAGGCAGGGGAAGGACAAGTGCTATACCAATTGCCACAGGCAAATTCTGACTCATGTCCCTCCATGTCTCAGAGTCCTGGTCAGAGCTTTTCTGCATCCAGTGAGGCCTGGAGGGATGTCAGAGTACAGGGTCTGTCCAAAGGGCCCTGCTACTTTCTCTCCTCTGTGTGTAGTGGCTGCAGGGGAGGAAGCAGACACACTCTGAACCTGTGTCACACCCAAACCCTGTCCTTTTGCAGGCAACAAACACAAGTGGGTCCCTCTGCAGATAGACATGAAGTCAGAGGTGCCTAGGGACAAAACGGCCTCTCGGAACAACCGGCAAAACGAGCAGCACAGGCACCCCTCCAACAACCGCGGCGAGCTCAAAGGTGGGGCTCGGGCTGGGGGCAAGCCCCGGTGCCCAGGGGGCAACTCCCCTGCATCCAGAGGGCTCTGGGTGCAGCGGGCTTGCTGCAGGGAGGTGCTGCCATGCCCTGACACCCTCGTGCCTCTCGTTCCCCGTGTGCTGCAGGCTGGCACCCCGACAACAAGCACGAGCGCAGCTGGCAGGACCACGACGAGACCTCGAGCGTGAAGAGCGAGGGAGGGGCCGTGCGAGGAACCTTCCGGGGCAGGGGCCGCGGCAGGGGCAGGGGCCGTGGCCGTGGCAGAGGAGGTGATCCCTGTGTTTGTGCTCTTGTGACTGCAGGGAGAGTGGCACAGCGTGCAGAGCTCTGTGTGTGTGTGCCTGAGAGACTCTAAAGCCTGGGCTGGGCAGGGCAGAGCACTCCAGGGATACGGGGAAATATTGTGGCTGCTCAGTCCAGCCAGTAAGTTGTGCTGCAGTTAACAAAGCAGATAATTCTTACTGATATTTTTATAAAATGAGATGTCTTCCTGCTACTCAGGCCAAGTCTTTTTCATGTTTTCTGCCCCTTGTAATACCTCTGTGAGCAGGAGTTGAGGCTTGTTGATTGTCTGTGAAGGCTTTATGCCATTTGAGAGCTATGCAGGAGTCATGGCTTGGGTGAAGAAGAGCATCTGCCCTGATATTTGAATGGGCAGTGTTTGTGCTAACACTGGTGCAGCTTCAGTGTAGGGCCTTGGTGTGTCAGCTGGGCTGCCCAGTTGCCCTTGGGTAAGAGGTTCCTGGCCTCTTCTGTGGCAGAGAGCAGGAGGATGAGGGATGTGGGCACTCCACTGCAGGCTTCCAGGGGGGCCTCAGGAAGTGGGAAGTACTTGTGCAGGAGTCCAACCCCATCTGGCAGTGCAGCCTGTCTGGCAGATCCCAGGGGCTCTGTGCTGACCCTTCCTGGTGTCTCCAGGGCACTTTGACTACCAGTACGGATACCGGAAATTCGAGGGCTCGGACGGCTCCCGCACCCAGAAGTACGCCAGCAACATCACCTACTACTTTGACAACATCAGCAGTGCTGAGCTCTACAGCGTGGACCAGGAGCTGCTCAAGGACTACATCAAGAGGCAGATGTGAGCACCACCTCCTGTCCTTGTTGTGTGGTGGGGTCTGTGCAGCCAATCCCATGGGAAGGGTTAGAGCCGAGCTGTTGACTGTGCTTTGCTTCCAGCACCAGCCATGTCTGGGCTCCCCAGGCGTGCTCCCCTTAGTGTGGTGTGTGTGTTGTTTCCATGGGGGTGCCCAGAGGATGGTGGTTTAGGGCTTCCTCTCACTGCCACGTTGTCCATGCAGAGAATATTACTTCAGCGTGGACAACCTGGAGCGAGACTTCTTCCTGCGCCGCAAGATGGACTCGGATGGTTTCCTGCCCATCACGCTGATTGCCAGCTTCCACAGGGTGCAGGCCCTGACCACAGACATCAGCCTCATCATCAAGGTGAGGGCAAGGAAGGGTCATCCTTCCTCCTTCTGCTGCTTCTCACCACCCTGTGTAATGCCTGCTCACTGTGGGTGAGGTGCAGGTGGAGCCTTCCCTTGTCCTTGACTTGCTCCAGCATCTTATTAATCCTCCCAGGGAAGAATGGCTTGGGCTGACCCCCTCAATATGCCAAAGCAAGGCCCTGAGTTAATCAAGTACTGCTTGGTTCCAGGCTCTGAAGGACAGCAAGGTGGTGGAAATTGTGGATGAGAAGATCAGGAGAAAAGAGCAGCCAGAAAAATGGGCTCTGCCTGGCCCTCCTATGGCAGACTACACACAGACAGACTTCTCACAATTCATCAATTGCCCCGAGTTTGTGCCCCGGCAGAGCTTCCAGAAGGAGACTGGTGAGCACTGGGGGAATGTGGAGGGAAGTGTGGGATGCAGTGCTGGGACTGCAGCACGATGGAGACCCTGAGAGTTGGGAGTGTTCCCAGGGCGGGGCTCTGCCACTTTCTGCTTGGTGATGGGAGCTGATGTGGGCTCTGTCCTTGGACCCCCAGAATGCTGCTGCCTCCAGACATGGGGTGATGTGAGAGACCGAGTGTGGCTTGTCCTCTGTTAGGGCTGAAGGGATTCAGAGAGAGTAAATTCTGCTGAAAGTCTCTTGGCTTGCCTGGAAATAGTCTACAAGTGCTGGGCAGAGCAGAGGACATTTGTGAATCCAGCCTCCCTTTACTGGTTGGGGAAATACTGAGCACAAATTTGGCAGCAGGTGTGGAGCTGTCAACCAAGTGCTGCAGAAGAGGTTTCTGTCCTTCATGGGCTTCCTATGCTCTTGTCACCCCATCCCATGGGGGCTGGCAGGAGCCCAGGGCTGGGCCTGAGAGCCTGTGTGAAGAATCTTGGTGCTGTTGTAAGAGTTTTTACAGGAGAAGATCTGGCTCCAGACTCTGTAGGGAATGTTTCCCAGACAGCAGCAGAGAACCTGTTTCAGGGCTTTGTGTGTCTGGGAAGCTCTCACCTGCAAAGCTCTGTGGCCACCCCGGCACAGCCTTAACTGGAGATTGTCACTCCAGCACTTGTGGGCACTGTGCTGGTAAACCTTGGCCACTGTGTGCCAGTTAGTCCTGCAGGCTGTGTCATGCTGCCAGAATGGCTGGGTAATTTGTAGCTCTATTCCTGGGTTCCCTCCCTCCCTCTAAAGCAGTTTGTGGCTCTCGTTGGCTCCAGAGTCTGCTCCAGGTTCACCACGTCCTGCCAGCCCAGTCCCCACCAAAACAGAGGAGGTCAGTAACCTGAAGACAATGCCCAAGGGCCTGTCCACAAGTCTGCCAGACCTGGATTCAGAGACATGGATTGAAGTGAAGAAGAGACCCCGACCTTCCCCAGCCAGGCCCAAGGTCAGTGATGTAGGAGCTGTTGGATTTGGGAGTCTCCCGGGATTCGGGTGG
This sequence comes from Thryothorus ludovicianus, assembly GCA_013397245.1. Taxonomy (NCBI): domain Eukaryota; kingdom Metazoa; phylum Chordata; class Aves; order Passeriformes; family Certhiidae; genus Thryothorus; species Thryothorus ludovicianus. The sequence continues at coordinate 27,122 of VZTB01006579.1, read as the reverse complement.
CTTGGATCGTACATGGGCAGGCTTCAATCAAGTAGAGTCTCTTGGGAGTGATGTCCCAGTGCCTGTTTCCATCTGAGCTCCTTTGGAGCTGCTCCTCAGTGGTGTAAATGAGGGGGCCAGAGCTGGGTCTTGTGTCTCTGGTCTTTACCCTGAGTCACTCTTGCCTCCCTCCCTGCAGAAAGCTGAGGAGTCAAAGACACCGCAGCAGCAGAAACAAAAGGACCAAGATGAACCTGAGGAGCTCGACTTCCTCTTTGATGAGGAGATGGAGCAGATGGACGGGCGCAAGAACACCTTCACAGACTGGTCAGACGAGGACTCGGATTACGAGATCGACGACCGCGACGTGAACAAGATCCTGATCGTGACACAGACCCCCCCGTACCTGCGCCGGCACCCCGGCGGGGACCGGACTGGCAACCACACCTCCAGGGCTAAAATGAGCTCAGAGCTGGCCAAGGTGATCAACGACGGGCTCTACTACTATGAGCAGGACCTGTGGACAGAGCAGTTCGAGCCAGAGTATTCGCAGATCAAGGTGAGAGCAGCTGGTGCCAGGATGGGAGGACTCCGTGTGGGCTGTGGGGAGCCCTGTGTGCAGCACTGGCTGCTGGGCTGGGGTGAAAAGGGCAGTGCTGTGGGTTACAGCCTCCTCAAGGGGTTAGTCCTCCTGCAGTGTTTGGGATTCTTGGCTGCCAGCATCGTGTTTGGCCATACCAGGGATAAACACAGCGCTCTAACCAGACATGAGGCTGCAGCCAGGTAAATAAAGTGCCAGTAGTGAGGTGACCTGGAACGTGGGGCCCATTGTTGTGCTGTCTGCCAGGATCTCAACTGGTAGTTGAGATCTGTGAGGGGAACTGGGCGTCTCTGCACTGCCCTTAGTGCCCTGTGCTTTGTGGCACAGTCTGTTGGAGACTACATGTGTTGGGGATGGATTCATAGGTGGCTGGGCTGCACTTGGCCTGTGCTCCTCTCTATTTTGGTGTCAGTTTGCACAGACATGGGCTTTTTATAGAAAGCCCATCTGCTGTTTTGAAATGTTTGGATCCCAACTTGGTGACTCTCACTTCTGAGGACTTTTCTAAACTCATTCAGTGACAGAAATCATGGCTGTGAGGTGGGATGACTTATTGGAGCTCCCAGCTGGGCTCAGTGCTTCCAAGTTTGGTCCCTGGCCCATGGCTGAAGCAGTGCTGCTCTCTGGGGTGACAGAAGCTGAGGGTGACAGGGACAGTGTGTGTTGGGGTGTGGGTGCTTCATATCCATAGGAGCAGTGTGCCCCGCTGCCAGTGTGGCTGTGAGGATGTGGGGAGGGGATCTCTAGGGACACAAGATGGTGGCAGGGGGGTCCTGGCCAAGAATGGGTCACTGAACTCACCTTGAGTTTTACTACCTGGCTGGTAAAAGCCTGAAAGAAGCAGGTGCTGGTTAGTGAAGCTGCCCTGTGGGATCCCTGAAAGCTTGGCAGCATCAATGGCTCAGACGTGGCCTGTGCAGTGCCCAGTTTTCTGTCTGCTGCATCTCCCCTTCCTGCCCCTGTGCAGCAGGTGCCTCTGGCCCTGTGACTGCCCTCAGGGCCCAGTGTTGTGGCTGTTGCTCAAGCAGAGCCATGGTTGTGATGGAGTGAGTGGTTTCTTCACCATCTTCCTCCTCCAATGCAGCAAGAGGTGGAGAACTTCAAGAAGGTGAATATGATCAGCAGGGAGCAGTTTGACACCCTGACCCCAGAGCCCCCCGTGGATCCAAACCAGGAAGTCCCTCCTGGTCCCCCCAGGTTCCAGCAAGGTAAGAGATGGGGCATGAATACATGGGACCAAATTTGTCCAGGCTCCTCATTCTGAGAGGTTCTTGGGGGCTGGGGAGCAGCTGGGGAGAAGGAGCTGGGTTCACAGGTGTGGTGGATTATCTAATATCACAGAATATTCTGAGTTGCATCTTTCCCAGATTAATGATGCTCTTCCAGCTGAACGCTGTGGGGTTTAGAAGAGGAGCCCAAAAGCAGGGGTGTTCCAGTGGAGTGAGGAAGCTGTGGCAGACTCAGATATAGTGCCTGGGATTTGGTTTTTCTCTTGGACCCTCTCTGAGTACTCTGAAGGCAGCTGCCTGCTGGACCTTGTTGGCCTGTTTGACACCAGGGCTGTGTCTTTGAGGACAAGGTTTTGTTGCTGCTGTTAACCACTAGGAAGCAGATACCTTGTGGGGAGCTCTTTGCATCTGCTGCTGGGATTTGGGCTCTCTCACCAGACTGGGTTTCAGGCTGCTTGTGTGGGAGATCTGGGACGGTCCCTGCATTCCTGCCCCTGCCCGATGGCAGTGACACCGGATGGCAGTGGCACCGGATGGCAGTGGCACCGGGCTGCCCAGAGCCCAGCCTGACCCGGGGCGGGGCTTTCTCCCTGCAGTCCCTACAGACGCTTTGGCCAACAAGCTCTTCGGAGTCCCTGAGCCTTCCACCATCGCCCGCTCTCTGCCCACCACCGTCCCAGAGTCGCCCAACTACCGCAACGCCAGGACCCCCCGCACGCCGCGCACGCCCCAGCTCAAGGACCCGACGCAGACGCCCCGCTTCTACCCGGTGGTGAAGGAGGGCAGGACGATAGATGCCAAGGTGGGGCCAGGCTGGGCTGGGGGACAGGAGCTGGGGCTCCCAGCTGGGGCCTGAGCGGGAGGGAGCAGGCGGGTGACGCGCCGTGTCTTGCAGACTCCGCGGAAGAGGAAGACGAGGCACAGTTCGAACCCTCCGATGGAGTGCCACGTGGGCTGGGTGATGGACTCCAGGGAGCACAGGCCCAGGACTGCCTCCATCAGGTAGCAGAGACGGGCGTGCAGGATCGTGGAGGAGGCAGAAATGGGGGAGGTCATCATGCAGGGGAGGTCTCCTGTTAGGTGACTGCAGAAAGGACAGGGATCAAACCTGCGCTTCCTAGAAAGGCTTGGGAAAAACCTGTAGCCTTGGAGAGTAGCAAGATGAGACTTGATAGAAACATTGGTCCCCTTCCTAGTGGTCCCCTTGCTAGTATGCTGCTCCATGGCTCATGTCCCAAACCCAGGATAGTGACAGGGCATGGGTGGCACCCAGGAGAGCCAAGGAAGGGTGCTGACAGGAGTCTCTCACGCTCAGCTCCAGCCCTTCGGAGGGGACCCCGGCCGTCGGGAGCTACGGCTGCACCCCGCAGTCCCTGCCCAAGTTCCAGCATCCCTCACACGAGCTGCTCAAGGAGAATGGCTTCACACAACACGTCTACCACAAGTACCGGCGGCGCTGCCTTAACGGTAGGGACCCTGCCCTGAGGGCTGGGACAGGGTGTGTGTGCTCTGCCATGCTGGGGACAGGAGCATGGCAGGCATGGACACAGGCAGGGTCCTGCAGGACAGCCCTGCTGGCAGCTGCTGTGTCCCTGCGGTTTGTGGGGAGCTGTGCTCAGGGTGTCCTGAGCTGGGGCTGGGTGTCATCACGGTGCCACAGGGCCCTCCTGCACGTGAGCCCCTGACTCCCTGGGAGAGGGTTGGCTTTGTCATCACCCCCTCTTCCCCAACAGAGCGGAAACGACTGGGCATTGGGCAGTCCCAGGAGATGAACACGCTTTTCCGGTTCTGGTCCTTCTTCCTCCGAGATCACTTCAACAAGAAAATGTATGAGGAGTTCAAACAACTGGCTGTGGAGGATGGGAAGGAGGGATACAGGTAAGAGAGGAGTGACAGAGTGGCCTTTTCTAAGGGTTTGGCCTTTTACAGGGCTCACAGCATATTAAGGCAGTGCCTGTGTCTTGCTTGGGGGTGGGTCTGGGGGTGTTCTCAGTCTCCTGCTGCTGCCCTGTGTTGTGTGCACAAGTGTCTGAGCTGCACGTGCTGCTCCCTTCCCAGGTACGGTCTGGAGTGCCTTTTCAGATACTACAGCTACGGGCTGGAGAAGAAATTCCGGCCAGACATATTTAAGGACTTCCAAGAAGAGACCATCAAGGATTATGAAGCTGGTAGGCGCCTCCTTTGGCTTCCCTGGGATTGGCAGTGGTGTAGCTGAGCTGTGTGGTGCTCCTGAACCTCTTCTCATCATTTTGGGAGAGCCATGTGGTGCTGTGTGTTGTCTGGGCTGTCCAATTGCTCATTTCACAGGAGAGGTTTGAGTGTCACCATCCTGAAGATTGCTGGGGGTTGGAGGAGGGCAGTGGGAGGCTGGAGCTCTCCCAAAGCATTCCTGTAGAGCCACCGTTTCCTGTGGGATTTCTCAAGGCCCTGCAGTGGCTGAACCTTGTCTCTACCAAGTCAGCTGGGCCTGAGTACATCCCAAATCAAGGGGGCTGCCCAGGAGTTAGGCAGGTTGCTTCCCTCCAGGTTTTCCATCTTGTCTAGGCTGTGCTCAGCAGCAGGACAGTAGGGTTTGTGGGGAAGCCTGGAAGGAAGGTGTCTTGTTGGTTTTTGTCCTGCTGAACATCTGGATTGTTTGGGTTTTTTTCCCCTCCAGGGCAGCTCTATGGGCTGGAAAAGTTCTGGGCCTTCTTAAAATATTCCAAAGCCAAAAATCTGGACATTAACAGCAAACTGCAAGAATACCTCAGCAAGTTCAAGCGCCTCGAGGACTTCCGAGTAGATGTGAGTAGACAATTCCTGCACCACCCCTGCAAACAGCCCCTGAGCATGGAGGGTTTTGGGGGTCCCCAAGTGGTGGCAGGAGGGGGGCAGTGACACCTACTGTCACTCCCAGTCATTGCAGCCAGGCCGGGAACAAACTGCAGGATTGGGATATGGCAAACCCACTCAGTGTGGGAGGAGGGAGCTGGGTGAGCCTGTCCCCCTGATAAGGTGAGGGAGGAGGAAAGGGAGCATTGATGGTGTGAGTAGAGCCAGCATTGTGTGAAGCTTTGGCTCCCAAACTTCTGGACTGTGCCTCTGTGTGGGAAACAGGTGACTAAGAGCAAGTTGTCACCATTGTGGTCAGTTTGGAAGTCAGTTTTTCTGTTGTATCTGGCAGCAGGAAATTTGGACAGGGAAGCTGAGTGCTTGGGTTGAATGTGTGTATTCCCTGTGGGCCGGGGAGACAAGTTGCAGTTGGAGGCTTGAAGGAAAGGCCATTTCCTGATCCCAGGGGAGGACACCTGCATTTGGAGGAGCCTGTGCTGATAATGAGGTGCTTCTCTTGCAGCCACCCATGGGGGAGGAAGGTGGACACAAGAGATACCCCACGACGTCAGGGGGAGATGGCAGGAAGCGTTACCCATCCCAGTCTTCCAGCAAAACGGTCAGCCAGTGCCCATCCAGCCAAGCCCACACCTCACCCAGCCAGCCTGCACCAGAGGATGCCAAAAACCTGAGCCAGCAACCCCTTGCCCCATCAGCTGCAGAGTCGCAGACAGTGGGGAAGTAGAGAGGCTGCAGCGGCCACTTCCTGCCGGGGTGGGGTGGGTTGGTGGGGAATGGCTCTGAGAAGGGCAGACATGGGGGGGTGGGACAGGAAGGGAGCTGGAAGGTGCATTCCCAGGAATTGGCTGCTTGGGAGAAACTTCAACGCACACGATTTTCTTCTCTTGTGGCTGGAAAGCAAAGACGATCTGCATCCAAAACACCATTTTGCTATTACTACCCCGACCAGAGCCAGACCCGCTCCCAGCNTCAAGTTTTAAATTATTGCTAGAAGTTCGTCTGGATTTACCAAAACAAGTCTGCTCTGTGTGGCCCCAACGAGTCCCCTGTGTGTCCCCCTGGGGTGGCGGGGCAGCCGCTCAGGAAGCTCGGAGGAGCGAGGTTCCCCTCGGGGGGCCGAAGCCACAGCGTGCGCCGATGCTGCGGAGCCTCTGATCTCCAGGAGCCGGCTGCTGCCTCCCGTTCCACGCACGGCGGTGCCTCTGCAACACCGGCAGGAGCATCCTCCTGCTCCTGCTCCTGCTCCCTTCTCCCCGACGTCCTCACCTTCCCCCGGGTCCGGCTCTCCCCC
>VZTB01006579.1:9017-20522 GCA_013397245.1 Thryothorus ludovicianus | reverse complement strand
CTGCTCCTGCTCCCTTCTCCCCGACGTCTTCACCTTCCCCAGGGTCTGGCTCTCCCTCTGCCCACCTCTCCCTTCCGTCACGGACAATTTGGAAGTGAACCAAAGGACCTTTGCCGAGGATAGGCTTGTTCTGACTCCTTCCTGCGAGGATGGCTGGTCGGGAGGCTGGCAGGCACCTGGACTCGAGCCTGCCCCAGGAATGCCCATCGCTTGCAAAGACAGGACTTTGCCGAAGGAGCTTTTCTCTTCCTTTTCCCTTGGAGAAAATGAAATAACAAAAAAAAAAAAATCCCCACAAACCCCTCTAAAACAACAGAAAAACTTTAAAAAGACACATCTCCCTTTGCTTTCTTCCTTGGAAATACTATTGAAGAAAAAGAAAAAGAAAAAAAAAAAAAACAAACAAAAAAACCCCAAAAACACACAAAAAAAAGTTGCCTTATGGTGGAGCTGGACTGGGGAGGCTTGTTGGCTTCCTCCACCCCGGGGTGCGCTGGGCTCGTGGCTCCCCCCAGGCCCAAAGACTCCTCAGGGCGTTGCTGCCGAGCTGATCTTCCCTGCGGCCTTTCCTGTGACCCCGCAGCTCGCTCGGGCCCCTCCCTGCCAGGCCTGAGCCTCCCGGGGCAGCTGCTGAGGGCAGTCACATCCCAGACTGTGCTCACTCTGCTCTATTGGTACCGTGGCAGCCTCGTCCCCACCACAGCGACTGTTCCTGCCATGGCCTTGCCCACCCCCAGCCCTCCCTGGGCAGGAGGTGGCTCTGCTCCTGTCTGTGCTTCCAGCGTGCTTGGGGAGTGAGCAGGGAGAGTGTCACAGCAGCTGGGGACACTGGTCCTGGCTGTGAGCAGGGGCTGCTCTGGGAGAGCTGTCCCACAGCAGCACTGGCTCAGGGCAGCTGCTGGGCAGTGTGCAGGGGTGAGCAGGAGACCTGCGTGGCACAGGAGAGCTCTGGCCTGGGTTTCCTTGTGTGTTGTGTTGTGGCAGGCAGCTGCATGGAGTCTCCCACTCAGGGCACAGTCCCTGTGCATTTCCAAGGGCTGAGATGACACCGTGTAGCTCCTTACTTGGCTGAGGCAAGGGGTGGCTGCAGAGCTGCTGTGTCATTTACTTGATTGATCCTTACACCCAGCACCAGGTGGACTTTGGCAGGCAAACCCTCCCCAGGCTGTGAGCTGGATCCTTTGCAAGGAGCATGTCAGGCATGAGATCTCTGAGATGTCCAGTGCTGTCTCTGGAGATGCTCCAGAGGTAGCACTGGAAAGTTGTGTTCCTTTCCAGCCAGACCTGCTTGCCTTGCTGCCACTGTGCCCCTTCTGCTGGGTCCCTGGGGTGCCAGGCTTGGCCCTGTGAGCTCTGGGGCTCTGCAGGGTGGAATGGGCACATGATGCACCAATTCAACAGTGCAGCTCCTTGTGTCGCCCTTTCTGCAAAGTCACAGGCTGGTACTGAACAGTTTTCCCAAGGGATCCAAAGGATCCAGAGCTGTCTCATAGTTGGGAGGAGTCATCATCTCTCCTGGGCTGTCCCTGTGCGGCTGCAGGTTGGGTGGGTGAGAGCAGGAGGGGACACACAGCCAAGCTGTCCATCAGCAAGTGGCTGTCGGTGCCTGTGGGGCCCTGGCTGAGGCCATCACTTCCCAAAGTGACACTGGCCTCAGGATGCTGCCTTGGTGGGGGCAGGTGGGCTGGTGTGAGGAGTGGCTTCGTGAACTGCTGCTGGAATGGAAAGCACAGCTGGGTTTGAGAGCTGGGGAGCTGCTGCTTGGCTGTTTGGTGGTGGTGTGATCCTGCCCTGGTCCATCCACCCCTGCCATGTCACCCTGCAGCTGGTACCACTCACAGCCCTGATGGCAGCAGGAGAGCCCATCTAGCTCCGTTATGGCAGCAGTGCTCTGGGGTTGTGGGGTGGGAACTGGGCAAGATGGACAAAAGTAACACTTGTACAGTTCTGTGGCCGTGACTGTTATCTCTGGATTTCCCCTCTTGTGAGCTGGAGTCAGATCTCTGAGGTTACGGATACAGGCGGGTTTGTCCCTGGTTTGGGAAGGAGGAGGCTGGAGAGTCCATAAGGGACATTGTAGATGTGTTGCTGGTTGTTTGCAAATGGAGGCAGGTCTGGATGTGCCACAGGTGATCCTTGCTGCTGTGTCTCTGCTCCTTTTGTTGGTGTGTGTTCTCTCTTGAAGCCAATTGTCCACGTTTCAGCAACAAATTCATAGGAAATAGGGAGGGATGAGCTGCTGCTATGGAATTGTGTTTTGTAGAGCAGGCTGTGGAATTGCTTGGGTTGTAGAAGAGGTAGGACATTTCCCAGAGAATTTCTCAAAATACTGATTTTAAATAATTTTTAAGTTCTGATTTTAAGATTCTAGTCTTGGCATGGAAGTGTTTTCCCTTCCCCCTCTGCCAGGTCAGTGGTTTGTCACATTCATGCACCCAGGGGAAGGTGGCTCAGAAGTGCAATCCCAGTGGTCCCAGTGCTCCCCAGGTCTGTGGGCCCTGTGCCTTGTGTTGCTGTCCATGTTTAGCAGTGGGCAGGACAGGGAGAAGGATGTGGCAGCCCGAGGCAGCTGCTGCTCCCTCACCCTTGTGTTCCTCCAGGCAGGGAACACAGACCCGTGTCCTGCTGCTCTGTGTGGGGTGGTGCTGGCAGAGGGCAGGGAGCTCCCCGTGCCTGGCCGGGTCAGGAGTGGCCACAGCAAGGCTCAGAATCCCCACTGGATAAAGGGACAGCTGGCCAGAGGGGGGTTGCATTTGAGGAAGCTCTTGCCCTTCTGCAGAGGAGGGAGTTGGGCCTTGCTTTTAGTTTGGATGCTTTGCCTCCACCGTGTGTTGTGCGTTTTTGGATTTCAGAGGACTGAGCAGTTGCACACGCGCTCCTGTGGGCGCTGATCCTCCCACAGCCCACGAGAGCTGCGGGGTGCTGCTGTCCAGAGCCTGGGGGGAGCCCCAGCTGCTCTGGGAGGGCTGAGGGAGGGCAGCATTCCTCATCCTGCCCCTCTGCTCAGGAGGTCCTCCAGGCTGCTGGAGCTTAGGGCTCCTTGCCGAGGTTCTCTTTAGAATGCAGGCGGCTGCAGCAGGTACAGCTGTGGTGTGGGTCAGTGGAAGGTGTGTTTTTGAGGAGGCTTTGTTGCTTTGCCATGTTCATTTGGGAAAAAAAAAAAAAGTAATGATGCTGCTGCTCTGTTTCTGCCTGTCCATCTCTTCTGCTGCCCCCCTGGCACCCCTGATGGCACCTTCTCACTGCAGCCCTTGGGGTTCCTCGAGTTTCAGCACCTGCTCGGGACTGGTTGTTGTACTGTAACAAACTGATGTGTTTAACCTCAGCGTCCTGCCACGTTCCACATGGCAGTGCAGAGGGGGCCTTCTAGCTGTTAATGCCTTTCCAGTTACTTTATCAAAAGGAAAAAAAAAAAAAAAAAGAAAACTGTAAATGTAGCAAGCTGTGTTTGCAATGCTTGTTGTCTCCTGTCTCCTCTGAGGCTGGTTATGTCACTTGTCACTGTTTGAAATGGATGCTGGGCTCTTCTTGAGCGGGTTGCTACACTTGATGTTAAATGCCTCACTGACTTTTTTTAAAGTTTCCAATACAGGTAACAGATAAAATAATTTCTTTCTTTTTTTTTTCTAAGCAAATGTTCATCTCGGTGGCGTGGAGCGGGTGGCTGGAGGGCAGCATTTCCAGGAGTAGTTTACAGTTTCACTTTCTGCAGACACTTGAACATAGGACCGATGTATCTGTGACAAGCACATCCCCTTGGTGGGAAGCTCCAGAGGAGCAGGGAGTGCCCTGGGTGCCAGCTGGCCCCTGTGGAGCACGCTGGGGTCCCTGCAGCTCCCCGTGCTGTCCTCCTGCTCTCTCCCCAGGTGTCATCCCTGCGCTGGGGTGGCTTGTGCCAGTGGTGCCCCTCATGGGAGGGGGTGCTTGGCACCACTTGCTCCCTCAAGCCTCCCTGGTGCAGCCCTGCTCCCCATCTTCCCCCCCAGCCTGTCCTGGTCCCACTGAGGTTGGAAACCTTTGGATCTGTGGCTCAGAGACACCCACTGAGCTGCATCCCAGCGAGTGCAGCCTTCTGCTTGCTCGCCTGGAGCTGAAGGGGTGATGGTTCAGTGTGCTGGCCCTTCCCAAACCCTGCGTGTCCAACCTCAGCCTTCTGTTTCCCAAAACTAGAGAGTGTGTGCAACCTTCTTCAGCTGCATTTATAGTAGAGACAAACTTAAAATGACTCATCACAGACCATGTATCACTTGGGAGGAAAATCTTGTTAATACGGCCCGCTGTACATGATCCATCTCTGTCAATAGTACATAATCTTTGACCCATGTGCTAGGATCATCATCACATATAAAAGGAAAAGAGAAAAATGTAAAATACTTGAATGAGAGCTTGTATTATAACATTAATATTATTCAGAGTATCTGCTTTCTAGGCTGATGTGATTCATTATTCTAGTAATGCTTTAGTCCTTTGTAATTTGTGGTAATTATGCTTTTTCCTTTTTAATACAAAAAAAATGTATAAAAATAAAAAGTTCAAAAGACAGTGGTGCCTGGGTTTTCTGTTCTGCTGACTTGCCCTCCCCAGGGAACTGTGGGTGGGTGATGGGCTGGGTTCATCCTGGTGCTGTTGCAGGGACTGGAGAGGAGCAGGGGCAGTGACTTTGGTTCCACAGATTCCACTGGTGAGTGCAGCACAGGTCAGCCCTGTGTGCCTGTTCCTGAGGGGCTGCTCTAGCACTGGGGAGGAATGGGATGTTTTTGTTCCAGGCCCCCAGGCAGGACTGAGACTTAGGAAGATGCTTGAGAGAATTCACAGTAGTCTGGGATGGTCTGTGGGTACTTGGGAATGTGCATATTGTTCTGGAAGCTCCTTTCTTAGAGGGGTTCCTTATCTCCACACAGCTCAGGACAGCAGGGACTCTGCTTTCCATGGAAAATCTGTATCAGAATTTTGGTTGTGTCTCAGAGTGAGGGGAGGCTCAGCAGGGGGAGGTGATGCCATGAAGCTCCCAGCTCTGCTTCCATGTCCCACGAGAGGGAACGCCCTGTGTCTGCAGGTGTGTGTGGGGCAGGGATGAGGCTGTGGCAGCCCCAGGTCAGCCCTGTGCTCACCTCCCCTGCATAACTGCTCACAGGAAGTCAGTCAGGCCCTTGCTGCATGTGCAGGGGAGTGTTGCTAAAGCTGTGGCCCCAGTGATTTTCCACGGGGTTACATCCTGTGTCCCGGGTGCTCTGAGTCACAAAAACTGGTTTTAATTGTATCACATGTAGATGGAGTGACTTTGATATTTCTATCGAGTGAGTGCTGACAAGAGAGGCCAAATCATCACCTGTGGAATCTGGTGCTAAAACCTTAATAATGAGAACCCTGAGTGATGTGGAGCAGAGAACACTTGGCTCATACACAGGCAGCTGGAACCCAGGGACAGTGCAAGTAACAGAGAAACAAACCATTAAATTTCAAAAATAGATTTCTAGAGCAGGTTTTTTTGTGAGTGTCTTAGAAAACAATGGCAGCAAAAGTGCAGTCATTTCAAGCAGCATATTTAACTTCATGTTTTGTTATATGTGGACAAGGACTTGTTTCCTGATTAAAATACTATTTGGCATAAATCATTGTCTCTCTGCTTGTTACCAGGCTGGGCAAGAGCTGCTGGTTCACTCATCCTTCTTGGGTGGCTCAGGGATGCTTTCAGAGAGTGGTGTGAGGCTGAGCAGGACCTTGTGTCTCTCGAAGGCTTTGGTTTGTCTGAACATTTTGTCTGTGCCATGCAGAAAATCCAGCACTCCCAGCACTCCGTAGCACTGGTTAAACCTGAGGCCCAAACAGAGAGAGACATCACTGGAAGTTACTGAGGTTATCTTGCCCTTCCTCTTTCCATTCCTCCTGAGCCCTGATAATCTCTCCATGGGATTTCTGCCCCTGCACCAGTCTCCCTGGCAGCTCTGTCAAAGCCTGGGTGAACTTGTGCAGCTTCTCTGTGTGCCATCACTGCCCAGAAGCAGTGGCTGATTCTCCTGGGCAGCTCAGAGCTGTGGCAGCACTGGATACCCACATTCCATGCCCTGTGTGCTCCCAAGACCTGGCTGTCCTGGGATATGGTGCTTCCACAGCACAGCTGTTCCACCCAGAGTATCTCTTGCTCTGCAGTGATCCATGTCCTGGCATGTGGTGACTGAACTGTCCCCTGGGCTGGTTCTGCAGCAGGGGCAGATGTTTTTGGGGAGTATGTCTGAATGTAGTGCCCCTTGGGAGATGGGAATGTTTCTCCAGTGCTCGGGTATGTATCCTTGAACAGTCTGCTGCACCTGCTCCCTCTGCAGCACAGGAGGCTGAGAATCTCTGTCAGGAAGGGTTAATGGTGATTGTCTGGACAAAGTGTAATCTGATCAGTGTTACTAATCCCAGTGTATGGGAGAGGGACAGACAGGCAGGCTGGATTATTTCACCTGTGTGACCTGCCCTTGCTCAGTCTTTAGATCACATGGAGTGTATTCTGAACTTCTAGGAAGAACCTTGCAGAGAACTGTCCTTAACAGGGCTGGAATCCCTTGAAATCCCTGTTTAACTGCTCTAAGAACTGGCATTACTCAGCCTGCTCTCAGGTGAACTGGAGAGCTGCTCTGCTGGTGCATGAGTTAGGCAAACCCTCCTGACCCTCAGAAAGGAGCTGTCAGTGGTGCCAAGGCACAGGCAGGAGAGACAGAAGAATGGGAAGCTGAGCAGTGCCCAGACGTACTTGAGGTGGTGGAAGTCGTGGAACTCTGGAGATGGCAGGAGGGGCAGGTGGTAGCCACAGTGAGAAATGCTTGTTGTTACAAGAGCAATGGAGAACCATGCTGAGATGGAAACAATGTGGGATCCCATGATCATCGGGCCAGTCATGACAGGCAGAGTGTTGGAGACCTGGAAATGAGAAGAAACTGCCTCATGAATGGGCACACAACAAGCACACTCTCCTCTAGGAGCTGAATTGTCACCTGGTGATCCACCACACTGGCTTGGTTTGTGCAGTGTAAAGGGAAGATCCCTCTGCAAACACCTTACTAAAGTTACATAATCATCCAAAAAGTAATAATAGACAGTTCTACTACTGCAAACCAGTCATAGGCCAAGCTCCCTAAGCCTGCAGTAGAAGTTAGACATGACACCAAACCCTGGGTGAGGACAGTGTGATTCCAGTGAATCACTCTGGAGTCTGAGGTGTGAATTTCAGCTTCACCTTGGCATAATGCTGAAGCTGCTCTTGGGAAACCTTGCTGTGAAAGGGCATGGGCTGCAGATCCACACAGCAATGTGACAAACCCAGCTGTGTCAGTTCACTGTCCTGCTCGTGGCACAAATGGCTCTGGCTGCCTAAACCCAGCTGCATCCACCAGCACAGCTCAGCTGGGCTCCTCAATCACTGTGCTGTCCAAAGACTGGGGAGACCCTCAGAGCTGGTGCTGCAGCCCAGGACTATTGGTAACAGGAGGTAGAACTTTTGAGTGCAATCTTTTGAAGGTGTTTTCCTGAGCAATCTCAACTGGAGGAGTGTTGGGAGACACTCCTTGCAAACACTGACCCCAGCAACCACCACAACAATCCTGACAGATTTCCAAATCCACCCAGTCACTCAGGCTGTGTCATATCTCTTGCTGAAAGCTCTGTCTATGCTCCCAGTCCTCTTGGGGTTCATGGGAAGCCCTGTCCTGTCAGTTCCTTATCTACTGGAGGCCCTTGGATCTGTGCTCTGAAAGCTGCTGGAGTCCAATAAAAACAATGAATGCAGCCCTCCCAGAGCCAAGCTCCTTGGCAATGCAGCTCAGCTTCCTCTTCCTAAGCAAGAAGCCTCTCAGGGCATATTTGCTTCTCTTCTCTTCTCATTCCACCTCATCCCATGGAAATCACACCCCATACAGCAACTGGAGGGTGACCATGGGAGAATGCACTTACTATGTGTTCTATTGGGTGAGCATAAATGGAGACCACACCGATGGGGGCTGTCCACTCGTGGTGCTTCTTGTGAATGTGCTTATACAGCACTGGGTGGTGAGCAAGCCTAGGTAAACAGAGAAAGGCACGTTTTGAGCTCTGCAAAAAAAGAGAATTTCTGCAGGGGACTTGCTTGTGTCTCCTCAAACATAAAGATTTCAGAGCAGCTGGCAATAAAAGGGTTAACTCCTTACTTCCTTTACTCTCTTTGTATTGAGCCCTTATTCAATTAATGTGTCTGCTGGCTGATGTTAAACTCAGTCCAGATAAATCCCATAAATCAAAATCCCTGAATTACTTACTCAAATCTGGGAGTACTACTTAAGGGAAGACTCTTTTTACTGTTTTGACTTTTTCTACTGGCAACTGTCAAAGAATCAGAATTTTCAGTTCCATGGGTCCTTTGTAAAAAACAGCATTTACGTTTTTGGGTGCATTTGTCCTAAAGGGAAACCTACAGATTTCAGAGAGTACTGTGCTTGCTTCTGTTTCTTTTATCTTCTCTGCTTTAGTTCTGTTCTCTAATGTTGGTGTCAGTGCTTGGAAATCCTGCAGTTTTGGGAATCAGGCCTTGATTTATAGGGAACAGAGATCAGACACTGACCCTTGAGATTTTTGTATTTCAGGATAGTCACTCTTGTTCTTTCCAAAGAATGCTGGGTTACAGCTTCTATGCAAAACTGCCTGGTTTGTTTCTTCCTCAGCTTTCAAGCTGTTCCACCTTTAAAACTGTGCCCATTTTTGTTTATTACAGTTACTGGCAGCACCAAGGCCTCATGTTGTGAAGGTGGATTTCAGGACCTGTAAGATTTCCCATATAAATACAAGACTGTTGGAACAGAGGATTGTTGCTGTTGTAGGGTATAAGCTTAAAGGCACGGAGGAAAATCAAGACTCCTGTGCCTGTGCTCAGCTCACCTGTGTGTATAATAGAAGAGAATTTCCTCTACTACAGTAAAAATGCTTAGCTCCACAAGAAACCACTGGAAGGTTGGTAATTCCTTGCTGAAGGTGTTGTCCCACCATTCCATGATGTAGAACATGGGCACAAGCATGGGAAAGGAGATAAAGAACTGATTACCCAGCACTGTATAGATGGCTTTCCACAGTTTCTTTGTGTCCACCTGTAAAAGAGAAGTCAGGATGTGAGGCTATAAAAGAAGCAATGCAGTTTTAGTTGGAAGGATGAAAAGCTGTAAGATTTGTAGGCAGTTAGTTTTAGGATTAGCTCTTTAACAAGCAGTCAAAGCAGATCTAATCAGTAGCCTCATAACAGGATCTACCTTCCTCCCTACAGTGGGTATGCAAGACTTGGCTTGATCTTTCTGGAATCCTACCTGCTTGCAGGAGAAAAGCATAACAGGTTCTTCTCCCCATTCCTGGCCTAAGAGACTGCAGGAAGTGTTCAGCCAGCAGAAAAGGCAGAGTGGGAAGTACTTACAGGATCATTCTTGCCCAGCTGAATGCGATAGCGAGTAATGAAAGTTGGCTTTCCTGTTATATCAGCCACCAGAAGGATTCCATTGAAGCCCCAGAAAGCAAGTGCAGGCACCAATGCAGCCCCTGTGGCATGAGGAAAGGGCAGAGATGTGTGAATGAATTGAGAACTCTGGCTAAATCAGAAACAAAATACACTGGCATAGTACCCAGAGGACCTTGCTGGGACCCAGATGTGCCAAGTGTGTCCCCTGACCCAAGATGCTTTAAAATGGAATATGGGCAAGTTCTGACATCCAGGTAAGATTAAAGAATGGGAAGGAGGTTACAGCAGACAAATGTCTCAGAGGTTGAAACTTATCATAACTGAAGCTAAGAAAAGGCTTTTCTAGGTGGCTGGGTGGTCTCTGTTGTTTTTAAATCCAAGTAGGATAAGGTTGAGTTGATCTCTAGAACCTTGCAAGGTCCCTACCTGTTCTGTTCACCAACTGCTAATCACAGAAAAGAGTTCTGTAAGTTCTACAGCAAGGGTAGAATTCACTAAATTTAATTGCATTTTTAGTAATTAATTCTACTGTCTCATTCAGTTCTCACAGGAGCTAAGTGTCTTCACAGGGAAGCCACTCAGTAGCAGCAAAATGATCAAATTTAATCTGCACAGGGTTCTGATGGTGACCCCATCCAAAAGCAGAACAGCTGCACCACATCAGCTGGGGGTGTGCTTGTCAGTGAGAGGATCAGTGAGTTTGGGAAGCCTGTCCATGTCTCCTTTTATATGTAACACATGGATGATTTGTCCTGAGAAGCACTGTTAAAACTCACCAATGAGGAAGATTGTCCACTCATCTCCCTCCATATAGTCGTAGAACTCCAACCATGCCGTCTGCCAGAAATTGCCTAAAGTTATATTCTGCATAAGCCTGTGGGAATAACAGTGCTTGGTTGCCCATCTATTCATCCCCTTTTCCCCCTTTCCACAGAAAGGTTTCTCCTCAAGCTGCTTTGCTTGATCATTCTTACCAAGAAACAGAGTTCACCAGGGCAGTGAACATGAGCAGGCCTGTACTGAAGACGTAGGCACTGATCCTCAAGGCATCTGAGAGCTTCTTTCCCTGTGAGAAGCAACAAGAGTAAGCACGTGCTGCTGTGTCCTGCCCTGGCATTTTTGGTATTTGAAATGATGAAGGCAGTCCTGTGATGGCCTGTTTTGCTTCACACACACTCTGAAGAACACAATAACAAAGCTGTTGTGGGATATTGTGTGTAATCATCCATCTGTCATGCTCACAGAGACCTGGTGCATGACTGATGTGGAATTTCTCTGGAATAACCAAAGGGAGAGAAAGGACTACTGATTTGTTCCCTTTTTGTTTTTATTTGGCATGCTGCTCTGTACCTGGAGGGCTACAAGTGGGGAATAAGGAATGGTGCTTCATCTCAGCACCTCCCTCCCTCAGGATTTTCTCCCTCCCAGGATGCAGTGCTTTCTCCCCACAGCAGTCAAGAACTGCTCAGATGACCTGGCTAAGAGGAATAAGTATATTCAAAAAGCCGTATTCAATATATTTGAATATTTAAATATTCAAAACAAAGTTGTTTAGCAAATAGACAACGTATTTATAATTAACGATCTGTCTTTTAGAGTAGTCCAAGTTGGAATTGGTTCTGGAGTGCAATTAATTTGGTTTTCATGGGTGAATGTGAATTATATCTATCTGCAATGTAAATGTTTTTTAAAAAATCAATGCAATAGTGTAATAACCAGCTATTGTATTCTTCATTCCTCTGTCCTTCCTGTTTTTTAACTGTAGTGTTGTGCTGCACAAACAGACTGGAGTGAGAACAGTGTGATTCATAGCTGCTCTCCTGCTCACCTCCTGTCAGAGAGGACAAACAAGAGAGGCAGCTCTGAGAAATGCCAAATGCAGGTGGTTTAGGGTAATGCAACATAAAGGAATCCTCTTTACGTGGCTTTTAGATACGGTAACAGCTACAGAACATTAAATGTGGCCCAGGACTTCTGAGCAATATTTGCCCCAGGACAGAACTTTGCTCATTAGCACATTCACTATGTAAACAAACAAACAAACAACC
>VZTB01006577.1:55000-72821 GCA_013397245.1 Thryothorus ludovicianus | reverse complement strand
CCAAACTCTGTCCAGCCTGGCCTTGGGCATCCAGAGATCCAGGGGCAGCCACAGCTGCTCTGGGCACCCTGTGCCAGGGCCTGCCCACCCTGCCAGGGAGAAATTTCTTCCTGAAAAAAAAAAAGAAAAAAAAGAGTTGTTTTGCTGTGACCCCATTTGGTGCCACAGAGGGGCCAGGGAGGGCTTGGGGACCTGGCCATGCTCCAGATGAGTGGCTCATCCTCTGCAGTTGCTGGTGGAGCACTCAGGGGTTTAGTCCCTCTCCAGGGTCTCTGCCGTGGTGGTGGCACCACAGGGTGCAGCAGCTCATGCCAGGGATTTGTCCCTGTCTAGGGGATGTGTGACCCTCACCCTCAGCCCTTGCCCCCTGTGCCACTAGCTATCTCTGCCTCCTTCCTTGGGGAGACCAGGCAAGGATTTACTTTTATTTTTCAGGAATCTTGGCAGAGAATCACGGAATGGGTGAGGTTGGAAGGACCATGGTGGCTCATCTGGTTCCATCTCCCTGCTCAAACAGGGGCATCCCAGAGCACAGGGCACAGGATTCTGTCCAGAGTGTTTTGGCATAACTCAAGAGAGTATCTGAAGGTTCTTGAAGACTCAACAACTTGAGGAAAATTTCCCTGAACTTCCAGGCTCCCCATCTCCCTCCCACTGAGCCCACTGAGCATCCTCTCCAGGCACATTCTGACCTGGAAATGCTCCTCTGCTGTCAGTGGTGTGGTGGCAGGACCAAGGGCTCTGTGAGAGGTCAGGATGATCCAGGGTGACCTAGGACCCCCAAAGCCCATCCTGTGTGGGGCAGGGGTGAATGTGGGGGTCTGGACACCCATGCCTTGGCTCCCCCTCTGCCTCTGAGGCTCCTGGGGTTCCTCATGGGGACTGTGGTGCCTTGTCCTTCCAGCCTGAAGGGACAACTTTTCCAAGGATGTCCAAGGCTGCTGATCCTGCTCATGTCTTCCCCCCAACCCTTGGGGAGCTTTAAAACCACCCGTGACAGCAAAATGACTCAAAGGAGTGTTTCTGCCTCCTGCCTCGCCAGGGTTTGCAGGGATTGCAGATGAATTGCTTTGGAAAAACACATTAGCAAAGCAAAAGTTTATTCTAGGAAGTAGGAGGTGGGAGAATTGGCAGTAATTCTCCCTAGTATCCAAGGTATTATTAGAGGCTTATCCCTGCTCTGCACAGTAATCACATTGGAAATTTTTGATTAGAAAACAAAATCTAAATGAGAATTATGAATATTCATTAGGTGTTGAGATTAATATGCATAATTATGCAAATTAGACAGCAATTAAACACCAATTCTCTGGGGAAATGATTAACACAAAGGCACAGAAATAGAAGGATGTAATTTGAAAGAAGTTTCTGGTTAAATGAACAGTGAGGAGAGCGGAGGAGACAAATCCGAGGCATGTTTGCCATAATAATCAGCTCTGCCAAACGAAATAGGGGTGAGCCCTGACCCCCTGCCCCCATGTCCTTGCTGTCACTCAGCTCACTGTTCCCAAAAGGGCATCCTGGGGCACCTGGAGGTGCCATCCCCGTTGGAAGAACCAGCACAGGATGGGTCCCCAAAGAGCCACGGGCCCCTGGTGCAGGCACAGGGCGATGCTGGGAGGGTCTGGTGTCACTCCATGGCTGGGGAGGGGGCAGGGGGTATCCATGGCTTGGGCAGTGTCCTTGGCTGGTGCCACCCTCACTCTGAGCCTTCTGCAGATCTGGGATTTCTCCCTGTCCAACCCAGCAGAATTCACAGTGTTTGTGCAGCATCTCCAAAGATGTGCCCAGCCCCTCTCAAATCCCAGGATTTGCCCCCTTTGAACACCAACTGCTGCTCACCAGCCCCTGGTCACCCACTGGAGCAGAAGATGGAGCAGCACAGTTGGAGATCCTGCAGCTGAGTCAGGTCCAGGCTGTTTTCCAGGGAAGGTTTCTTCCCTGTGGTTGTGGTATCAGCTGGAACTGTGGGAGCTGTGCTGATGCAACATCCCGAGGTTTTTGTGTCATGGTGGACATTCCCAGCTCCAGGGGAAGAGGCTCCAGGAGAGCTGCAGAGGGACTGGGGACAAGGCATGGAGGGACAGGACCCAGGGAATGGCTCCCACTGCCAGAGGGCAGGGCTGGATGGGATATTGGGCAGGAATTGTTCCCTGGGAGGGTGGGCAGGCCCTGGCACAGGGTGCCCAGAGCAGCTGTGGCTGCCCCTGGATCCCTGGCAGTGCCCAAGGCCAGGCTGGACATTGGGCTGGGAGCAGCCTGGGATAATGCAACGTGTCCCTGCCATGGCAGGGGGTGGCATGAGCTGAGTATGGGCCCTTCAGCCTGAACCATTCCATGACTCTCTGACTTCCCTGGGTGCCTCGTGCAGCCCAGGAGGTGCCACCTACATGGACTTGGCAGGGGATGAAAGGAGCCTGTGCAGAAACATTGCAAAACCTTCTGCCTGGTTTGGGTTGGATCCCTTTTTGCCGAGGATGTTCTTGGGAGAGCTAAAGCTGAGAAGGCTGGGATTGTGCTCTGATGGCCCCACATCCTGAGGGGAACCTTGGGGGCCTGAAAGAACAGCTCTGGACAGGTGACTCTGTAACACTGGGCCCCCAGCAATTCCCTCCTGAGGATTTTGCCTCTGGCCACCCTTCCACTCTGCTCATGTTGAACAGTTTGGCCCGTGATCTTGCAGCACCATGGGCAAAATTCAAGTCCTGCTGGAGCATCCAAATGGATGCAATGTGTTTTTGATTTATAGTTCAGTCCCTTTCACCATTGCTCTCCAGGGGAAGGAGGTTCATGGGTGCTCTCTGGAATAAAGGAGTTAAAATACTTGTTTCTCCTCTTCCCACTGTCCCATGTTTTGAACCATTTCCAGGCTGTGGTGGGATTTGCTTTGAAGTTTGTGGAATAACTCCCAGCGGGAGTGGGAAGGTGAGGAGGCAGAGGGGAGGCTCGGTCACGCCAAGTGGAAGTGGTTTATTAATGAAAATATTGTTTTGTTTGTAGAAGGAAGAGTTAATTTTACGAGAACACCTTTGAGGCTTTGCTGATAAAGCAAAGAGTAACCTTTGTTCTTCCTGTTTTTCAGTAGGCTTGGATGAAAGACCGGGATCAGGTTCCTGGGGAACGGCAGATCAAAACAGCTCCACGTTTGACCAAGGAAGGGTAAGGACAAAGCACAAACACCAAGCCCCAACCAAAACAAACGGGGTCTTTCCCAGGCCTTTGGGACATGGGTTCTGTGAACTCTCTGGAGTTTCCCCATCCCCGTGGCACCCTTGGTGGGGATGGAGAACTTGGGAAGGGTTTTGCAGGGAAGGAGTTGAGGCTGCAGCACCTCATGACTGGAGCCTGAGCATGGGAAGAGAGAAATGCCACAAACTTCATGGAAATGGTGTCAGTTTTGTTTTAATGGGTTTGTGGGATTTGTTCTTGCAATGGCTCCTTTCCCTCTCTCTGGTCAGCGTCAGAGCTGGGACTGTGGTGTCAACTCTCATTTGTATATTTAGAACTTACGTATTTATATAAATATCTAAAAATATACATTTATATTTATCCAGCCTTTTCCTTGCCCCTTCACCCCCCTGGTTCAGGGAGAGACTGCCTGGCTCTTACCTGGTGGGTTCCAAACTTACCATAGAGCTGCCAGCACAGGGCAAAGTATGGTTCCATGTCCCCTCTTGCCATGTCCCCAGCTGCCATGTGTCCTCCCAACCCTATGGCCTCTGCACTGCCCAGCTCTCCCTTGGTATGAGGATAAAATCCTTTCCATGCCCTTCTCACAAGGAGCCTTTGGCTTTGCCCCTTCCTGGGGGAGGCTGGGCCCTGGCAGCCTCGTGTTTCGGTCTCAGGTGTGACTGTCCCCTGTTGTCCCAGCAGAGCTATGGCGAAGGGCCCCACTACGGTGAGCACCGGGACCTGCCGTCCCACAACAGCATCTCCTCGTCACCATTCCTGGGAGCTGGACTCGTGGGTGAGTGCCTGCAGCTGCCTGGCAGGTCCCCAGGCAGGGGACATGTGGCGCTGGCTGGCCCCTGGGGGGAGGGAGCGTTGGGACAGCATTGGTGACCCCTGTGCTGGACCTGCTCCAGGTGTTCTCCAGGGAGGTGGTACCCAGAGGGTTCCATCAGTGCCAGCTGTGCCAGCTGTTTTATGTGTGTGGTTATTTTTCCCTTATCTAAGGTAACACCCCAAGGCAGTAGCAGGGGTCAATGTCACCAGGATGGGCTGAGTGTGCTCCTGGGAGCTGGGAATTAGGAGTGGGAGAGATTGTTAAGGATTTATTAATGACTTGGGATGACCCTGCTTGAGTGGGGAGGTGGCACTAGATGATCCCACCATGGTCACTTCCAGCCAGACCCACTGGGTGACTGTGATTTGCAAGGGGCTGGTGGCTGTGTCACCTCCCAGAGAGCTGGGGGTGCTCCTTTTGCTGCAGTAGGGTTTGGAGGGGCCTCTTCCCATATCCTGCCAGGCTCCAGCAGCCTTGTCTGGCCCTCCCATCCCCAGCTGCAGTGTGAGGAGCTCATAGGGACTGGCTGTGCTGGGAATGGTGATCCTGCATGACATGACCATTCACCAGTCACCTCTCCCAGCTCAGGGGTGGGAGGAGAGATTAAGAGCAGAAAATATCCCTCCTGGAGGACTTAGAGAGCTGTAATGGCATTAGGTCAGGAATTGGGGTTAGTCCTCCCCACCTTTGCCCACGCAGGGGTGGTTAAAACACTCCAGCACATGTGGAAGGAGTGGGACTGGGGCAGGGCTTGCTCGTGGTTGGAAGGGAGGGGTAAGAAAAGGGAATCGTGTTTGAAACACAAAATCCCCCCCTGTGGATGTGGTGGCAAAGGAGAAAAGCAGAGCAGGGTTGTGCTGGGGGAGAAGTAGCCACATGTTGGCCCCTCCTGGCCTAGGTCAGGGCTTGGGGCTCCGTGTGAGCTCTGCTCCCCCCCTTTCACTCCTTGTGCTGTTGGGGACAATGTTTGGGTGTCCCTTGGGGATCCTGTGCAGGGGTTGGAGCCTTTCTGAGCGGCTCCCCCTGTCCCTCTGCATGGGAGGATCTTCCTTGTCCCTCTCTGCCCCAGGAAGATGTAAGTGGAGCCCAGGGAAGTTTCTGAGTAGGACAGGGGAGCCTTGCTGCAGCTCAGTGGGGCTTGGGGGACTCTGTGCATGAGAGGACCCAACCCAGCCCAGCCCACACCTGGGGCCACACCTTGAGAGAGTTTCCAGCTGAGAAGGAGCTGCCTGGGGAGGAACACGGAGGTTTCCCTTTGATGTGTGCAGGGAAGATGCCTTTGGCTCCTGCTCAAAGCCGGGGCTCCGGGTCCTTGGCAGCCACCACAGCTCTCCCTGCAAGCCCGACCAGTCCCTGGCACGTGGGGCTGGAGCCTCCGTGGGTGTTTCCAGTGGCTCTGGAGCTGAGGGTGAGCACTGGCCCTGTGGCCAGCAGAGCTGTGACAACACTCTGGCCCCAGGCTCGAGGGGCTGCATCTCCTGAGGGGGGTCAGGGGCAGCACCAGGAGCTCTGCCACTGAAATAGGGAATAGGCAAGGGGGAAAGGGTTCCTCATGTTTCCAAGTCCCTTTTGTTCCTTAAATTGAATGTAGTTAAAGTAGAAGGCATCAATTCTGGGAGCAGGTTCCAAAATACATAAATCAGTTTTCATCGTAGAATCAAAGAATCATGGAGTGCTTTAGGTGGAAGGACCTCAAAGCCCATCCCATCCCACCTCCTATAACGGGCAGGGACATGTTCCACTGTCCCAGGCTGCTCCAAGCTGTGTCCAGCCTGGCCTTGGATACTTCCAGTGATCCAGAGGCACCCACAGCTGCTCTGGGCACCCTGTGCCAGGGCCTCTCCTCCCTCACAACAAACAGTTTCTTCCCAATATCCAGTCTAAACCTACGTCTTTGCTTGTGTGCTGGGAAGGAAGGACAAGGTGAAGAACAGGGGTGGAATTTTTTCTTCCTCTTTTCCAAGCTGCTTCTGAAAACTTTTAGAGTCGCAAAATGCAAAGGGATAAGGGAGAGGAAAGGCAGGAAAATAAAATAATGCTTCTGTAAAATCAGAGGAAAAATGGGAGGGAAAGAGAAATGTGTCCCCTTGTCTGCCAGGCCCTGGTTGCCAGCAAGGTGCCCCTCAGGACAGGATGTTCATGTTAATGGAGTGGGTGAGTGGAACCAGGGAATTTTAAAATCTGAGGAGGTGGAGGGAGCAGATGGGGATGAACATGTTGTGGTAGTTGATGGATGAAAGGTGTGTGAAACATCTAAGCCCTTCTCCAAGATCAGAATTTTTATCTCTTTTCCACTCACCCTTTGTTTCTTCACGGAGGATCAGGAAGTGTGGGAAGAACCATTTTGGGAGCAGCATGGATGCTTTGTGTTGGCAATGGTGGGTTGGGCCAGTAGAGAGGGAGGCTGAGTTGAAAGGGCCCCCCAAAGTCAGCGCTGGGGCTCTGAGCAGTTGAGGTGATGATGGCTCCTCCTGGGACCCCCATCCTTTAGATTTTGTGTTCCTGGAGTCCATGCATGTCCCAAGGCCAGGCTGCAGCCCCCTCTCCTCTGAGGATGGGCTTTAGGAATAGGGAGCACCTTTCCACAGCAAAGGGACACTACAGCAGGCAGCTGGAGAAATGGAGCAAATGGTGATTTTTTTTTTTTTGCCTCAATTTTCTGCATGGAAGAGGAGGCTGTGCTCTGAGCAGTCCTTGGTAGGTGGAGGAGCCCCTGCCAGCCTGAGCTTTGAAGCAGTGATCCCTTCCAGGGTGGAACGTTGCCCTGTCCCTGCAGGCTGGTGTCATTTTGGGGCCCTGGAGATCCCAAGAGGGATTCTAGGGGATGCAGCCAATGCTCCCCCTCCTGCACAAGCCCTGTCACCTCTCAGACTGATCTGACAGGAGCAGGGAGCAAGGGGAGAGATTGGGAAGCTGCAGGGTGGGGTGGTTCTTTGGGTAGGGCAGCAGTGGAATGTGTCCATCCAGATTTCTACCCAGTGTGTCTCTGTGCTGGGAGCTGGTGTCACAAACCCCAGGAGCAGCAAACCCTGTGAGAAAGGCAGGTTTGGAGGGATCTGCCTGGCCCAGGAGAGAAGAAAAGCAGGTCTGAGTCTGAGGGGAGCAGGACACTGCCAGCACATCCCTGAAATCCCCACAGGCTGCATCCCTGCACCTTGTTCCTGTCCTGGTTGGGCCCTTTGGTGTCACCTTAGCCCAAGCCCTGTTCCCCTGCTCAGCCCTTGGGGTGGAGCTGGGGGAGTACAAAGCTCTGATTTAATCCCTGTTGTTTCCTGCAGTGGCCCCAGAGCAGGAGCAGCAGCTGGAGGGATGGACACTGCTCCTCACCCCAGTCCAGCCCAGTCTCGGGGTGGTGACCTTGTGGCTCACAGGCTGCACACCTGATCCAAAAGCAGTTTGAAAGGAAAAGCACTGATTTCTGTTCAGCTGTTGAGTTTGAGCTCATGGATGTTGTTTGGATGAACATGGGGCACGATTGGAGCTTGGCTTTGGGAGGCGCCTTCAGCACAGAGCCAAGAGGGGCTGCACTGACACAGAACCTGTGGGAAATGCTCCCCCCATCCAGGGCTCCCACATGGCTGTGGGGGATGCTCCTCCTGCTCATTAAAGGCACAGTGTGAGGGGAATCTTCAGTCACTTCCCTCAGCCACAGCTTCATCTCCACAGCTGGTGGGGAAATGAGAGCTCTCTGCAGGACAGACTGGGCAGGTAGCTCTGGGCTGTGTTGCAATGGATGAAATAATGTAAATTTGTCAAAAGAATAAGATAATAAATTCAAAAGTGTCCAAAGGAGGGACAGGAGCTGGGGAAGGCTCTGAGGAGCAGCTGAGGGCCCTTGGCTCGTTCAGCTGGAGCACAGGAGGCTGAGGGGAGGCTCCTCGGGGGCTGCAGCTCCTCCCGAGGGGAGGCAGAGGGGCAGGGGCTGAGCTCTGCTCTGGGACAGGAGCCCAGGAAGGGCTGGAGCTGTGTCAGGGCTTGGGATGGAGCTCAGGGAAAGGTTCTTCCCCCCGAGGGTGCTGGGCACTGCCCAGGCTGCCCAGGGAATGGTCCCAGCCCCGAGGCTGCCAGAGCTCCAGGAGCCTTTGGACACCTTTGGCTGCCAGGGATGCCCAGGGTGGGATTGTTGGGGGGTCTGTGCAGGGACAGGGGCTGGGCTGATGATCCTTGGGGGTCCCTTCTAGCTCAGGATATTCCAGGATTCTGTGATTCTAAATCCATGAATGGAAATACCATCAGTGCTCTGAATGAGAAGCATCCCGGGCTGCTGAGTGGGGGGCTTTGAACCAAGTGAGCAGCTGCAGAACCTGTGTCTGAGCCCTCCATTGCTTCCTCCTCCAAGTTTTCCAGGTTTGAGCCTTTGGTGCTGCTTCTGGAGGACAGGGAACCTCCTGGGGAGTTCTGAGCTTCCCAGCCTGGGGTGGGGGGAGGCGACGGGAGCATCCCTGGCTGTCCTGGGGTGGTGCCAGGACACAGCACAGTGACAAACTGGCTGGTCCCAGAGGAGGAGGAGGGTGAGGAGGGCTTTTCTGTCTGATTGAAGTCACCAATTTCACAATTTACTATTCATCTTCAGCAGGGACAGGCGGGGAGTGGAGTGGTTAAACAGCAAGGAAACTGATAAGCCATAAGATTTCTTTCTAGTAATTATTTTAGTAATTAGCTGCCTTTCAGAGCAGTGTCCCTAATCGGGTGGGTATTGTCAGTGCCTGTAGATTGGGGTCTTCCTGGACAATGGGTTTAATCAGGGAGTTGTCGCTGCTCCTGGTTTTTTAACTTCTTTTTTTTCCTTCCCATTTTTAATCCTTGAATCCTTGGCTGTGTTTTGCCTCTCTTTTTCCCCTAGGCTGGAATTCTAATGGAATTAGCAGTGTGGGGCTGGGGGAGGTGCATGGTGTGTGGTGGCTGTGCTGGGGTTTAGGGTGATGTGGGGGCACTGGTTCTGCCAGTGGGTGCTGGAAAAACTTGTAGGCAACATTTAAATATTTTTTCTTGGGCTGTCAAATGCAGGGCCAGGAGTTGGACTTCGATGAGCCCTGTGGATCCTTTCCAACTCTGGCTATTCCATGATTCTGTGGTCTGTAAGCAAAATGGCAAACCCATGAGTTTATTTACAAGCAGTTTTCTCTGGTGGAGGTGAGATGCTGCCATGATTCAGGGTGCCAAAGCCAATCCCTGACACTGCCAGAGCAGGTGAGAACCTCTGGGAAGAGCAGTTTTTATTTTTCCATCTCATTTCCAGGCTCAGGAGCAGATGTGCCTTTGGGAGGAGTCACACAAACAGCAGGAGGGGTTCCTCTGGAAAAGCCCTGGGTGAAGGCAGGGCTGGGGGAGGCTTCCCAGAGCCCCACACAGCCAGATCCTGCAAGAGGGAACATGCTGGGAGAGGAGAGAGTCTGGGAAATGGCTCCTCAGGCAGGGCTGAAGGCAGCACAGGCAGATGAGGGGCAGGAGAAGGAGCTGGCAGGGGGAAAGGCAGGAAGGGGATGCCAGAAAGATCTGGAAATGCTGAATGCTCTCAGCCAGTGCTGGGTGCACTGACTCAAGTTGTCTCCACTGGGCTTCACCTCCTTTCCAAAGGAAACTCCTTTCCTCTTCACGGGATTTATTCCCACTATCTTCTCCTCCTCCCACAAGATCCCTTCACTCCCCTCTGCAGGGTTTCAGTAATTTTCTTGGGAGCAAGATGGAGTTTGGGGAGATTGCTGATGGGTTTTTCCCAAGTTACTGGGACTTGTCTCCATCCTGGTCCTTGTCTCCTTCCTGGGGCTTTGCCACCTTTCCTGGTTGGTGCCCTGGGCTGTGGCTGCCAAGGGGTGACAGAGTGGGGTTGGGTTTGTCACCAGTGCCATGTCCCTGCCCACAGAAAAAACTCTTTCTACTGGCAAGTTCAGCCTTTCCTTGCCCAGCTTGTGGACCTTTTGAACTTTTTCAGGCTTAGGTACATTCCAGTCCAGAAAAGTTTGCCATTCTTTCTTCTGCTTTGTTTCCATAAACAGTTAAATGTAAAATTTCTTCTGTTGAGTTTTTTAATGCTTTTTTCCCTTGCTATGTGATGATGGAGGGTGCAGGAGCTGAGGCTGGCCAGGGCTGCCCTTCCTTTCTCAATGTCCCCCATCCCATGGGGCACCCTCAAACCCAAGGGTGCAGCAGAAGCTGAGTGAGAGAAGGCTGTGGGTTTGGAGCAGAGCAGAGCTGGCACTGGGTTCACAGAATCCTGGAATATCCTGAGCTAGAAGAGACCTCCAAGAATCATCCAAGTCCAGCCCCTGTCCCTGCACAGACCCCCAACAATCCCACCCTGGGCATCCCTGGCAGCCAAAGGTGTCCAAAGGCTCCTGGAGCTCTGGCAGCCTCGGGGCTGGGTCCATTCCCTGGGCAGCCTGGGCAGTGCCCAGCACCCTCGGGGGGAAGAACCTTTCCCTGAGCTCCAGCCCAAGCCCTGACACAGCTCCAGCCCTTCCTGGGCTCCTGTCCCAGAGCAGAGCNCCCCCAGGACGCGGTGGCCCTTTGGGCTGCCAGGACACAGCAATGGCTCAGATCCAACTTGCCACCAACCAGGACCCCCAGGGCCCTGCCCAGGCTCTGCAGCCTCTCATTCCCAGTCTGTCCCTGCATCCAGGGCTGCCCCATCCCAAAACTTGCCCCTGTTAAACATCACATGGTTGGGGATTTCCCAGTGTCCCTTCACCTTCCCACACACATCCAGGAACCCCCTGGTTCAGTCCAAGTTCTCTGGTGATGGCAGAGGCTGCTCAATGGAGTTTGGAGCACCCTGGGATAGTGGAAGGTGTCCCTGCCCAAGGCAGAGTGTGGAATTGGATGAGCTTTAGGGTCCCTTCCAACCCAAACCATTCTGTGATTATGTGATTCCCCACTCCAGTCACACATGGAAGCAGCAGTGTGTTATCAGATGGGAGACCTGGCTGCTGCTGTCCATCCAAACCCCCCTGGCATTACCCTGCTTTTCCTCTGCTTTGGGAGTAATCAGGACCTGTCTGATGCCACAACCTGCTGAGTCCTTTGTGCCCATGGCTGGTGCTGCGGCGGATCGAGCTCTTAAGCTCTTTTAGAAATTAGGTCATTTAGGAGATCCATCTTCTGACATTTTGACCTTTGTTTACTTAACGTTTAAGCCTCTGAAAGGAAATGGCAGCAGCACCCAGAGCCTCCTGCTGTCACTGGACAGAGGGAGGGGGAGGCTGCGCCGTGCCAGGACCTTCCTATCAATGGGGGTCTGGGGCTTGGGGCTTGTAGTGGGGGAATCCACTCTAAAATTTTGGGGTTGAGTTCAAGGCCTCCATGATAAGGTTGCAAAATGAGCAGCCTCCTCTCTCTCCCTATCTGGCACAGGGTGCCCAGAGCAACTGTGGCTTCCCCTGCATCCCTGGCAGTGTCCAAGGCCAGGCTGGACAGGGCTTGGAGCAGCCTGGGACAGTGGAAGGTGTCCCTGCCTGGAATGAGATGATCTTTAAGATCCTTCCAACCCAAACCACTCTGGCATTCTCTGGTCTCTGAGCCCTGTGCTTCAGGGGGTCTGGTTGGGTTTTTTGCTTCCCCTCCCCTCTTCATCTGCTCCCCAAAACCTCTTAGTGGTGTGGGGAGGGTCCTGCCAGCCCTAGCGTCGCCCCAGTGCATTAACCTGCATCTTAGTGGCCTCGGGGCTGGCTTTAGGCTAAGCAGATTGGCAAAATCCTGCCCCTCCCAATTTTGCTCACTAAGCCAGACCGGCGGCAGGATGTGATCTGTGATTCCCTTTTCGGGAAGAGTTTGGGGGTGGGGGCTGGTGGAGTGCCTGTTCCCCACTAGAAGAGTGTCTGGTTTTGCTTTAGGGGGATGGAGAGAATCCCAAAGGACACTGTTGTGCCTCCAGCTGCTCCAGGCACAGCACAGAACCATTCCCTTCCTTGTGTCCTTTGCTGTCCTGGAACCCCTGTCTGCTGCTGGCTGGGGCCATGCTGTGCCCAGAGCAGTGACCATGAGCCAGGAGCATGCCAGGATGTTTCAGAGAGGGCACAGGGAGTTCAGGGGTCTGGGCTTCTTTGGTTTTAGCCCTTCAAAACTTTATTTTCAGCTGTGTGTGTCCAGGGTGGGGTGGTTGTGAGAGAAGCCCTCATTGATCCTGAGTGCCAAAATAAGGGGAAATGGCTTCCCACTGCCAGAGGACAGAGATAGATGGAATACTGGGAAGGAATTGTTCCCTGTGAAGGTGGGGATGCCCTGGCATAGGGTGCCCAGAGCAGCTGTGGCTGCCCCTGGATCCCTGGAAGAGTCCAAGGCCAGGTTGGACAGAGCTTGGAGCAGCCTGGGACAGTGGAAGCTGTCCCTGCCCATGGCAGGGGGTGGCACTGGAGGGGCTTTAAGGTCCCTCCCAACCCGAATCCTTCTGTGATTCTTTCCAGTTCATCGGGGCATGTGGGCACCGCTGGCACAGGGCTGTTCCCACACAGATCCCAGCTGGCAGCAATGCTCTGCTTGTGAGGAACTGCAGGTTTTGGGAAGTTGAACCTCCCCCAGGAGAGGGGAAGAAGGTGTCCAGTGGCCTGTGTGGAGCAGGAGCTCAGCTCTCGTGTGCTGGGATTGCATTTCCTGTTGTCTGGAAAGCTCACCCGGGGTCTGGTCACTTGTCCTGGCCCTTGCTCTGCTCCAGCCCTGCCTCTGCCAAGTCCAGCTGGCCGGGTCTCCGGTGTCTGCAGGGAGTTTTTGGCTCAGAGGTGACACTGCCAGTTTCCATGGCCACAAGCACTTCCCTGTGCTGCTGCAGCTCCGGGCTTTTGGTATTTATGGACTTGCTCTCCATGAACTTAGAGCAGCTCCTGCTTTAGCCTGAGCTTTTCAGGCTGTCCCTTCGTGGGAGGCGAGCTGCCTCATGGGAACAGGATTTGTACCTTGGCAAAATCCGGGTGCATGGGGGCAAAAAAAACCCTTCCACTTCCCTCTTACCCCAAACCTTGTCTTTTCTCTTCTCCTTCTGCAGGGAAGAGCAGTGAAAGAGCCTCATACTCCACGTTTGGAAGAGACACAGGGATGCCAGGACTAAACCAGGTAATGATAAAATGCAGTGAGATTTTCTGCTTCATTTACTGGCTCCCGAGAGCGAGAGTCTGGTAATGAAAACATCTTCTTCAGCCTCGCTCATTTTGTTATTGTTACTACTGGTTTGTATTTGATCCCCCTGACCCAGCCATGCTGCCTTGCTCAGGAGTTCCAGGGAGGCAGATCCAAGCAACACATTTCCCTGTGCCAGGCTTGCCCTGGGCAGGGGAGTGTTCCAGGAGACTCCTTCCACTGCCTGCCCTGGGCTTTCCCTCTCCCTATTCAGCAGCATCTCCCAGTTCCCTGGCCAGTGTCCTGTGTCCCAGTTCTGGGGGGAGAGAGTCTCTGAGGTGGTTTCTGTATTTCAGCATCACTTGAGTGACTGTCGGGTGGAGGTTTGGTTTTATTGTGGGGCAGGTGGGTCCTGTTGAGGCAGAACCTGCAGCAGGAGCTCTCTGTCCAGCCCTGGGGCCCAGCATCAGGATGTGGAGCTGCTGGAGCCAGTCCAGAGGAGGCCACGGAGATGCTCCAAGGGCTGGAGCCCCTCTGCTCTGGAGCCAGGCTGGGAGAGCTGGGGGTGCTCACCTGGAGAGGAGAAGGCTCCAGGGAGAGCTCAGAGCCCCTGGCAGGGCCTAAAGGGGCACCAGGAGAGCTGCAGAGGGACTGGGGACAAGGCATGGAGGGACAGGACCCAGGGAATGGCTCCCAGTGCCAGAGGGCAGGGCTGGATGGGATATTGGGCAGGAATTGTTCCCTGGCAGGGTGGGCAGGCCCTGGCACAGGGTGCCCAGAGCAGCTGTGGCTGCCCCTGGATCCCTGGCAGTGCCCAAGGCCAGGTTGGACATTGGGGCTGGGAGCAGCCTGGGATAGTGGAAGGTGTCCCTGTCATGGCAGGGGTGGCATTGGATGGGCTTTGAGGTCCCTTCCAACCCAAATCCTTCTAGGACTCCATGATCTCCACAGTCTTGGAAGGGACCTGGCACACCAGAGCCACCACTTGCAGACACAGCCCGGCCCCATTGGGTCACCCCATGTGAACCCTGGGGCTCTGCTGGGGGGGAACAACTTCACTTCCTGTGGGGAATACCACAGGCATCAATCCGAGCCTGGAATGCAGGGGAGCAGCCCTGAGATAACCTCCCTTGCTGCCACCAGCATCCAGAAATAGTTTTTTGGGAAGGAGCGAGCACCTCCCTTTGATGTTTGGCTCCAAGTGCCCCCTCAGTGCCCGGCGTGGCCCTGGGGAAACAGTCCCAGCACCGGAGCCAAGGGAGGAGCTTTTGGCTGGACAGCTTTTATTTTATCCATGTACACACACACATATTACATGTTTTAATTTTACACAAATTTGTCATAATTTCCTCCTCTCTGAAGTGAGGATGTTTCCTTTGCTGGAGCAGCTGTGCTGGCTGTGCCAGAGTGGATTTCATTTACCACTGAAGCTGCTCAAAGAAAACTGGGCCCAGTGCCAAGTGTTGCTTTTGGATGTGATGGTTTTGCTGGGCTTTCGTGGAGGAGGGGGAATATAAGGTAACAGAAATGGGGGGGCAAATGGCCGGGAGAGGCCCCAGGAGAGGCGGGCACAGGGCTCGGGATCGGGTGGCAAATCCCACTTGATATGAAGAGGAGACAAAACCCCCTTGTGGGTGGTGGGGGGAGGCCAATGGAGCCTCTGTGGCCCCCAGAGCAGTTGTTTCTTCTGGCTCCAGTTTGGGCGGGTGAGGGGGGTTGACCTTTTTTTGTTGTTTTTTAAAAGATTAAGAATTGTCTGGTGGAGATGCCCTGGATGGGGATCAGGTTCTTCCCTAAAAATGGCCTGCTCTGGGGCAGAGCTGGCAGAGCAATTCCCCCTCATTTAACCCTGGGGCATCCCCAGGGAGAGGAAACAGGAAGAAAACCTCTTTCTCTGGGAAATTGCCTCAAAATCCCAGTGTGTCTCCTGCCTGCAGGAGGAGCAGGGCAGCGGGTCCTGGGATCCCTCTGGGTGCTTTCCTTGGCTGTGCACAGAGCGGGTCCAGAGCAGAGGAAACCTGAGCAGTGGAACAGATTGCAGGAATGTTACCAGCTGTGAACACACGAGCTCCTTTTTCCCTCCCTGACCCCTTTCTGGAGGAGACAGAGTTTGAAAGCAAAGGTTTTTTTTTCCAGTTTCTCAAAAGCCTGAAATCCTCCTTTATTTCCATGTGTTGCCCTCGGAAGGTGGGTCAAAGCTGAGCTTTTGGGACTTGAGGGCCCTTTGCCAGCCCTGTGCAATTCCATGGAAATACACTGAACTTCCTCCCGAGGTGAGAGGAGCAGTGCTGGAGGAGAGGCTCCATCCCAGGAGGGAGCACCCTGAGCTCCAGCTCCCCCAGGCTGCTTCCCAGCGTGCCCAAGGTCAGCCGGGATAAACACGAGGGAGGAGTTTCCTGGCTTTAGAAAGAGGGATTTGGCTTTTCCCTGATAAAACTCAGGAGAAAACCACCCTGAGCAATGGCAGCACCATTCCAGGGCACTGGCCATGACATGGGCTGGTGACATGGGGCTCATCCTGTCCTCCTGGACATCAGGGTGAGCATGGCACCACGATGTCCGCCACCATGGCACCTACAAGGTGACTGCAGGACCATGATGTCCCCCACCAGCACCTGCTGGTTTGCATCCCTGCTTTGCAGAGTTTTCTTGCTGGGGTCCAGCAGGAAAGCACAAGCTGAAAGCCCCTTTTGTTCCTCCACACCTATTCCCCCACCTCCACCCCCATATTTACGGATTTGCTTTCCCTTCTGGCCCCTTGGCTCGTGTTTATTTTTCCCCTCAGCTGAATTGGTGTGAAGGTGGCTCAAAGCAGCTCTGTTCTCTCCCATCGAGTCATTTTCCAGTGTAATTCCATGGAAGGGCTTTTCTCTCTCCTTGTTTGCAGCCCGGTTTCCTGTCCAGTGAGATGGGAATCGCCAGCCCGAGCACACTTTCCCCCACTGGGGGCAAAGGAGGGTCTCAGTATTTTTCTTACCCCAACAATCCTCGCAGGAGAGGTGCTGAGAGCAGCATAGGTGAGTGACTGTGTGTCCCCCGCGTGCTCCCGTGCCACCTGGGCAGGTGCCCTTGTCACATCTGCCTTTGGGAATGAGGACACTGATGCTGGAAATAAGGGAGATGTTGCCATGTGTTTCCCCCTTCATGAATTTGGTGTTTGCTCATTTTTGGGGAGGGAATGCATATAAATATCTCTTTTATATATAGAGAGAGATATCTAACCTCAAAAAATGGGTGCTCAGAGTCAGGTACAATTTCCCTTTTTCTGGAAAATGCCAGATCAGCTGAAAGCAGCCAATGGCATGAGGTTCTTGTAAAAACACCTCCAGCCACACTGTGCATCACTCGTCCTTCCTGGCAAACCTTGGGCTGCCGTGGAGGCTGTTCCTGGGGCTGGTGGCCCTCCTGGAGCTGCAGCAGGCAGGACTGGCAGGAGCAGGGCAGAGGAGGCAGTGGCAGGTCTGGGTGCTGTGCCTGGGACACGGGGAGTGTTTGCTCCAGGAGCTCTCCCTGCCCTCTCCACTGTTCCCATGTCTGGATTGACCTGGGAATGAGCTTTTACCAAAGGCTGGGCTTGGGGTGAGTTTAACTTTGGAGGGAAGACAAGCTCCAGTTCCCCAGAACTTGTGTTTCTCATCACAGTTTCCCCTGCACCCTTCAGAGCCACTTTCCTGCTGCTATTTCGGGCTTTCCCCAACAAATGAAACCAGAAGTGACCCAGTGATGGGTGCATTTCTCAGTGCTTTTCAGAAAAAGGCACCTATTCTGGTACTGCCAGTTCAGCCTGGAAAGTGATTCTCCAGCATTCTGTGGGATGAATTTCTGCTCTGGATGTACATCCCAGCAGAGTCCCTGCCTTGGTGGGTTGCTGTGTTAGCACCCTGCACCCCTCAGCCAGGGGTTTCCTTAATTATGAAAAATAATTATAAAAAATAATTATAGAAAAATAGTTATAAAAATAATAATTACAAAAAAATATATATTTTTTTTTTTTAATTTAGCCAGTGCTTCCCCTTGAGCCACCTCTGGATGTTTCCCTGCCACCTCCCTGAACTGTCCCCTTCCCCCAGGACACTGAGTCCCCCTCCAGAGCTGGAAGTGGAGGGATGGGCTGGGATCTGTCCCTGGGAAGCACATCCCTGCCTCTGGCAGCAGTGAAGCTTTCCCAAGTCTATTCCCATGTAGGAAGCAGATGAAAATCAGCCAAACCCTGCATGTGTTCCTTTTCTGCATCCTCCCTCCACAAGCCCACTTCAAGTTAAAAGTGTTTCCAAAAAAAAAAACCCCAGTGAGGGGTTATAACATTAAATGTT
This sequence comes from Thryothorus ludovicianus, assembly GCA_013397245.1. Lineage (NCBI taxonomy): Eukaryota > Metazoa > Chordata > Aves > Passeriformes > Certhiidae > Thryothorus > Thryothorus ludovicianus. The sequence goes on along the minus strand of VZTB01006577.1, from coordinate 55,457 downwards.
GTTATATTTATGGGCTCAGTCTCTCCCAACGAGCCCTTGCTGTCCTAGGATCTCGGTGTGGGTGTGAGACCTGCCCCCAACGGGTGCAGACAATATCTGGAGAGGCTCATCCTTGGACATTTTCACTGCTGATGCTTCCTTGGCCATGGGACCTTTGGGATCTCAGCCCTATCTGTACCTGCAGTTTCCAACCCCGGCTGCAGCTCGTTTCCCCTCCCTCTAACCCCCTTGAAAACTCAGATCCTCTCTTCTCTGACCCAGATGGACAGCCCAAAAAGGTTCGGAAGGTGCCTCCTGGACTCCCCTCCTCGGTAAGTGGCAGTTCCCCGTGCCCGGGGGATCCTCCCTGCCCCAGAGCTGCAGCCCCGAGCACCGCGGGCTGGGGAAGGGATTTCCGTGGGGAGAAAGGGGGAGCGGGGAGAGCTCCATGGGCGGGGAGCCGGAGCCGCGACCCCCG
>VZTB01006577.1:27809-54726 GCA_013397245.1 Thryothorus ludovicianus | reverse complement strand
TCCTGCCGGGGTCGCGGTCTCCGGGTCCGTGTCTGCCGGGGCCGCGCCTTCCGGGACCGCGCTCTCCGGGTCCGTGTCTGCCGGGGCCGCGCCTTCCGGGACCGCGCCCGCCGGGGCCGCGCCTGCCGGGACCAAGCCTGCCGGGGCCGTGTCTGCCGGGGCCGTGTTTGCCGCTATGTGGCGAGTGAAAGGCGACCCCGGCGCTCGGGTTTCACTGCAGGAGGGGAGGCAGCGCAGTTGCGCTGGGGGCAGGCAGCTGAGCCCGCTCCAGGTGTGCGCTGCTTTATAGGAAAGCTGAGCAGCCTGCTGGAATAGGCTATCCCTGCTCCCGCGGCTGTTCCAGGGGAATAAACTGAACAATGTCTTTGTGGCTGGAAGTAATGGGATCTCCAGGAAAGCTAATTGGAGCAGGCTGGAGGGTTCCTGCAGGAACACGGGAGCTGTCTGGCGGCCGGGGCTGCATTCCTGCCTGGAATGTTTGCGTGCTTGGAGGGGGACGGCTCTGTCCCACTGGGCTCTGTCCCCAGGCTCTGTCCCACTGGGCTCTGTCCCCAGGCTCTGTCCCCAGGCCGGGGCTGTGCTGAAGACGTGCCCTCACCCTGCCAAAGCCGGTGTGACAGTCCCCCGTTCCCAGGGAACACGCCTGGCCATGGAGGAGAGCCGTGCTGTGGCATTCCCTGGTGCAGAGCTGTAACCTCCACCACAGGCTCTGCCTTTGGGACAGGACCCCGAGGTGCAGGTTTTGGGGGACAGAGGGACAGAAGGGCACCGAGGCCTTACCGGGTTGGGCACACAGACCTGGGGGTGTTGGAAGGTCCATGTTGACCTACGTGAGGCAGAAACCAGCTCCAAGAGTCTGTGTTTTTACAGGGAAAACCTGCTCAAGTCACAATCCATGCTGTTGCCTCGAGTTTCTGTGTGAAATTTGGAGCTTTAAACCCCAGTCGACATGTGGGGAAAACATCGCCCTTGACAAATGGCCTTTATTGGCCTCGAATTTCAAAGTGCTGGGGTTTGGCCCGTCCTGCTGGCAGAGCCCTGGACGGCCCTGATTCCCACAGGAAGAGCTGCTTGGCATTTGCCACAGCTCTGCCCATTCCCTGTGTCTGAGTGACACCTGCATTCCAGCCTTTCATAGGATCATGGAATGGTCTGGGTTGGAAAGGACATTACAGTTCATTCAATGCCACCCCTGCCATGGGCAGGGACACCCCCACTGTCCCAGGCTGCTCCAAGCTGCCTCCAACTTGGCCTTGGGCACTGCCAGGGATCCAGGGGCAGCCACAGCTGCTCGGGGCACCCTGTGCCAGGGACTCCCCACCTTCACAGGGAGGAATTTTTCCCCAACATCCAACCTAAATCTCACTCTCTGCCCTGGCTGTTACTTCAGCTGCCCCTTGATGCCAAAGCTCCAATTTTCAGAGCACGAGCTGGTTCTGCCTCTTTCCCTCACCCTCCCTGTGCTGGGAGCTCTGGCTTCCTGGTTTGTTTTTGAACTTCCACACCTGGGGAGACAGATCCGTGCCTAGGCAGCAGGAGAAGTGTGAAGCAGGAGTGGCCTCAAAGGTAGCGGATCAAAGGCTCTTTCTTGTCTGACTCGCCCAGGCAGGAGCCCGCCCCGTGTTATCGCTGGACCCCGTGCAAAATAAATAGGTTAATCAGCATCTTATTAAAATGAAGTGCTTTAATCTGTAATTCCCGAGCTGCTTTGAAAACTCGCCGAGGTCAGCGGCTGCAGCAGTTGAGGGTGGGTGGGTAAACAGGGCACGATGCCAAAGGCACTGAGAGGCATCAGCAGCATGAGAGGGTTCAGGGGGTGCAGACAGCCGTGCCAGGCAGGAACAGGCACAGAGGTACCTGGGCTGGGAACCCAGGGCCTTTGGGCTCAGTGCTTTTGTCCCAAGAGGGCCATGCTCTGAGGGCTGGAGCCCCTCTGCTCTGGAGCCAGGCTGGCAGAGCTGGGGGTGCTCACCTGGAGAGGAGAAGGCTCCAGGGAGAGCTCAGAGCCCCTGGCAGGGCCTAAAGGGGCTACAGGAGCCAGAGGGCAGGGCTGGATGGGATCTTGGGCAGGAATTGTTCCCTGGGAGGGTGGGCAGGCCCTGGCACAGGGTGCCCAGAGCAGCTGTGGCTGCCCCTGGATCCCTGGCAGTGCCCAAGGCCAGGCTGGACATTGTGGCTGGGAACAGCCTGGGACAGTGGGAGGTGTCCCTGCCATGGCAGGGGTGGGATGGGATGAGCATTGAGATCCCTCTGAATTAAAACCATTCTGGGTTTCTGTGCAGTGGGTGCTGGGTTGGGGCTGCCCTCAGGGCAGGGAGCCCCTTGGAGTGTCCCTGCAGCTCTGGAGCTCCTGGCCCCGGGCTGTTGTGTCTGGGCACAGGATCCAGGGCAGGATCCACATGGGCTGCGGTGCCAGAGGAACCCCAGGCGGGATTTTGTGCAAGTTGGTTCCTGCAGGATTTTGTTGCCACAGTGAGTTCAGTGCCTGGGAGCTGTTTCAGGCTGTGCGTTCCCAGTCTGGTCACTGCTCTGTTTAGCCTCAGTCTGCCCCAAGTCCCACCTCAGCTCCTGCATTTAAGCAAGAAAAACAGGGAGGGAAAAACAGCCCAAGACCACAAAGCACTGCGAATCCCAGCACTGGGGCTTTTCGAGCGGCTCTCGCCGCGCTGGCAAATTTTAACAGGAGGAAATGACCTCACCTGGAGGTCCCCGAGGCTGCGGCGTGAGGGCTGGGGCCGCGGGCTGGGGGCCTGGCCTTGATTTCCAGCTGCCAGCCCGGCCCCACTGCCCTGCCCTGCCTGCACCGTGCTCCTGGCTCTGTGCTCAGCCCGTGCAGGGAAGGATGGAATTTTGGCTTTTCACAGCCTCCCCTCTGCTGGGCAGCAAAAGGAAAGATTAGCAAGGGTCAGGGCCAGGATTGTGGTGAAACTTGGCCCCCAGGATCCAGCAGGAGGTGTTCTGGGGTCAGTGGAGCAGGGTGGATACACGGCAAGGTGAATTTCCCCCTGCTCTGCCTCCCTGCTTTGCAGCGCTGGTCCCTCCATTCCCTCCCTGCCATTTTATCCCCGTTGTTTCCTCCGTGGGTTCCTGCCTGGGCTGTTGGTGCAGCTGCCGGGCGCCTGGCCCCGAGCCAGCCCCTGCCAGATGGCGCGGGGCTCTCAGACGTGCTGCACTCCATTCCCTGTCCCGGCTCCCGCTATTTAATCAAATTATAGGAAAAGTCAATTTGCTGGATTCCCGTTCTCCACTGCCTCCCCCAGCCCACAGCACCCAGCAGCATCCTGGGGACCAGGGCCTGCAATTCTCTTTTTTTGAGCAAGGGACAAAGGGCAGCTGCCAGTGTCTGTCAGGGTTTGCCCTTCCCCCTCTCTCTCTTTTTTTGTCTTTATTTTATGAGTTCCGTGTAGAATCACAGAGTCATCAAGGTTGGAAAAGCCCTCTAAAGGTCACAGAGTCCAACTGTTCCCCAGCACTGCCAAGGCCACTGCTGACNTCCCTGTTCCCAGAGCCCGATCCCCCCCGGCTGTCCCCTCCTGTCAGGAGCTGTGCAGAGCCAGAAGGCCCCCCCTGAGCCTCCTCTGCTCCAGGCTGAGCTTCCTCAGCTCCCTCAGCCCCTCCTGGGGCTCCAGACCCTTCCCCAGCTCTATTGACCCGTGTTGGATTTCGGGGGGGCTTTAGGGATGTTTTTTTTAAACAAAAAGAAGCCTGGCACAGGCTGTCCAGGGCCATGGTGGGGTTACCATCTTGGAATTGTTCAAAAAATATGTGGATGTGGCACTTGAGGACATGGGTTAGTGGTGAACGTGGAGATGGTGCTGCTTTTATGGCTAGACTTGATCTTAAAGGTGTCTTCCAACCTTAAGGATTCTCTGATTGTGTCTTTTATTCTCCCCCATCAATTTTGTCCCTTTTTGCTGATGAGGACAAGAGCTGTAAGGGAGCAGCTGGCTGTGGGGAAAAAGAAACTTAGGCAAGTTTCCTTCCCAAAGAGAACTGTGTGTGCCAGGCAGAGCCCGGCCCCTGCTCCACCTCAGCTTTCGGCTGGATTAAAAAAAAAAAAGATTATTGGTTTCAGAATGAATCAAAGGGGATGAAAATAAGCTGTGACAAAAGTTCTCACATCATCTGAGTGCTATTTCAGTTTCTTTGAATGCCATTTCAGTTTCTTTGCATGTTGAATTTCTGCTTTAAAAAAAGAAAGGTCTGTTTTTGTCCTAGCAGAAGCTGATTTTCGATCAGGGCTTTCTAAGGATAGGTTTGGTTAATTTAGAAGGGAAGGAAAAGCTTTTTCTTCTGCTTAATGTGCTGTTAAATCACAGAGTTGAGCAGTGCTGCAGAAGTCTGACCAGAGAGCTGTCTGAGAGTTGTCCTCCCCCCATGACAATGGCTCTAAGGGGCTGCTCAGCCCCCCATGCCTCAGTTTCCCCTCAGCCTATGGTTTCCCTGTAGGTTTTGAGCAGGGGCTGTGCTTGGAAGCCTGGGGACAGGGTTGGCACAGGAGGGTCCCGAGGCCACATGGGTGCCCTCTGCCACTGCCTGTCCTGTCCCCTCAGTGTAGGGCCACTGCAGCAGTGGTGCCTTTTGTGGTTACCCCGAAAAAGTTAAAACTATGGAAAACAGAACTGGAGCAGAGTCAAAACTTCTGCTGGAGCTGGGCAGGTTCTGGGGACCAAGGAAGGTGACAGGAACAAAGAGAGAGGAGCCCTGTGCCCTCTGCCCTGTCCTCTAGGCCCTCTCCTCTTCCCCCTGTACCCCCTGTACCCTCTGCTCTGGCATCTGTGCCCTCTGTCCTGTTCCCTGCACTGTCTGCCCTGTCCTCTGTGCCCTGTCCCCTGCCCTGCTCCACGTAGGGCTGTGCCCTTTGAGGACTTTGGCTGCTCCAGTTCCCCCCCAGTTCTGCTGTGGGATGAATCCAAGCAAAGCTACTGGACTCGTCAGATGGTTTGGGCTGGAAGGGACCTGGAGCTCATCCAGCTCCACCCTCTGCCTTGGGCAGGTTCACCTTCCACTGTCCCAGGCTGCTCCAAGCCCCATCCAACACTGCCAGGGATCCAGGGGCAGCCACAGCTGCTCTGGGCACCCTGTGCCAGGGCCTACCCACCCTCCCAGGGAACAATTCCTGTCCAATATCCCATCCAGCCCTGCCCTCTGCCAGTGGGAGCCATTCCCTGTGTCCTGTCCCTCCATCCCTTGAAAGGTTGGGTGAAGCACTTGCTGCTCTATTGCCATGGGAGAGGCACTGTTGAAGTTTGAGGTTTGAAGTTTAAGCTGTGCAGGGGTGAGGGCAGCCATGCTGAGGATGTGGGGCTGTGGACTGACCAAGGCCTTCTCTTCAATCCCTCTCCTGCCCCACAGGTGTATCCATCCAACTCAGGTGATGACTACAGCAGGGATCCAGCTGGATATACTCCCTCGAAACCTCCCAGCACTGTGTATCCTGGAGCCTTTTATATGACAGGTGAGTTATTCCCAGCCCTGTGATCCCAATAGCCAGGCAGAGCAGGGGGAGCCTTGCCCATTATGGACCATGGGAGGGATTGCACATCTGGAGGAGCTTAGGGCAGAAGTGCATGAGACACAATGTAGCCCCAAAATCATCAAATATCCTGAGCTGGAAGGGATCCCCAGGGATCATCAGCCCAACCCCTGTCCCTGCACAGACCCCCCAACAATCCCACCCTGGGCATCCCTGGCAGCCAAAGGTGTCCAAAGGCTCCTGGAGCTCTGGCAGCCTCGGGGCTGGGACCATTCCCTGGGCAGCCTGGGCAGTGCCCAGCACCCTCGGGGGGAAGAACCTTTCCCTGAGCTCCATCCCAAGCCCTGACACAGCTCCTATCCCAGAGAGTTTGTCCTGATTTGCTCCGCACAGGCAGGACATGGTGGGGACAGTCCCAGCCCTTCAGCCAGGGCTGACTTTTCCCCCGGGGGCTGCCTGCTGCTGTCCCTGCCCCACTCAGCACTGGGTTCCTTGCAGATGGACTCCATAACTCTCCAGACCTGTGGAGTTCCCCGGGTGCCATGAGCCAGTCGAGTTATGGTGCCATGCTGGGCAGCTCCTCGTCCCCACTGCCACAGTCCAGTGGCTTTAACAGTTTACATCAGCACGAACGCATGGTAACGTGTCCCCGTGGCTGTGCCACCTCCCTCTTACCTTCTCCCCTGGCTGTGGGCTTGGGACACTTGGCTCCTGCCCCAGCTGCTGAACCCCACAGCTTTTCCAGGGCCCCTCTCACCCCTCTCCCCTCCCTGCCAGAACTACCAGCTGCATTCAGGAGAGGTGAACGGTGGACTCCCCTCCGTGTCCGGCTTCCCCTCAGCCTCGGCGGCGTACGGAGTGTCCAGTCACACCCCCCCGATCAGCGGCACGGACAGCATGATGGGTATGGCCATCACTGGAGTGACCCCCTCGCCCCACGGCCAGGCACAGGCTCTCCTGGAAAGATAAGGCTTGTGCAAACCTGGTGCCTGAGGTACCCAACACACCCAGACACTTTTGGTCCCTCGTATGTCACCTGTGGCTGGAGTCCCTGCCCGGGAAGAGGCACAGTGAGGTTCTTGCTGCTGGAGCACCTGAGAGTCTGGGGGTTTACACCTCGTAGGGTGGGTCTGGGAGGAGCCCAGGAGCTCTGGCATTATCTCCTGGGGGTGCTGTGGCTTAGATGAGTTGTGGTATGGACTTACACCTGTGTGAAGCTGCTCCCCTAGATCCAGAACAGGAATATTTGTGCTTGCTTTGGATACCACGTTAACCCCTGAGTGCTTTAATCTCTGACCCTGCTGAACCTGCTACAAAACCTGCTACTGAAATGAGCTCATACTCCCCAGGAAATGAGGATCCTGACACAGATTTGTAGAAAAAACCTTGGTTTTCTATGGAGAAGCAAGTTTGGGATTCACAGAATGAGGGTATCATTAAGGTTGGAAGGGAGCTCTGGGATCATCCAGTGCATTGGTGGTTGTTGCAGTTTGAGATGCCCCATGGCAGTGGCTGTGCTGCGGCAGAGATGTTTGATTGCTGTTGGTGGCACTGCACCTCCAGCCCAGAGCTTGGAGAGATGTCCCTGCAGCCCCTTGATGGCTTCCAGGGGAAGGTCACCCCTGTCTAAGCTGCTCCGAGCTGGACAAACATTTGATTTTCAAGCAAAGCACTAAAAGCAGGAAATTTCTACCCCAGAGCAGGTGACCCCAAAGAAGGTCTTGTAGGGTAGTGTGTCCTGCTGGGGTCTGGGGCCTTGGCAGTGGCATCTGTGTCCTCTCTTGGCAGGTAACAGAGGAACCACAGCCGGGAGCTCCGGAGATGCTCTTGGGAAGGCTCTGGCCTCGGTAAGAGTTTGGGGTAGTTCTGACCTGCAGGGACCTTCTACCCAGCAGGGAACATGGAGACATTCAGTGAATGCACCCCAAATCCACAGCAACCTCTGAGGGAGGGCTTTCCCCTCTCCATGTGCTGTCATCTCAGTCCTGGCACCTTTTGGTGGATGGGGAAACCCAGGTACTGATGGGGAAACTGAGGCACTGCAGGTTGTGGTGGCCCTGCAGCCCCATTTCCTGCTCTGTGCCCCCCCAGCCTGGTGCTGCTCTGCCAAGACCACCCTGCACAGACCTTGTGGCAGGACTTCCAGGTCCCAGTAGTCCTTGCCCTGTGTGTGCTGGTTCAGACTGTGAGGGCACTGGTCTCACTGGGTTACCAGAGAGTCACCTGTGTCCTGTTCAGTCATCTTTGCATGGTGGCAGAGGGGTGCTGACAGTGCACCCTGCAACAATTCCTGAGAGCTCCTGCTTCCTCTTGAGAAGGGACCTGAAGAGCAGAGGCTGCACTCAGGGTTGGTGACAGTGGGGACAGAGAGAGATGCCAGGGTTAATGGGAGAACTGGGGAAAACTGAGCTTGGTCTTTGTGCTGGCTGTGGGTTTGGAAAGGGAGGTCCCAGCAGGTGGTGGGTGCCACTGGGAGGGGGCAGCTAGTTCAGGGTGGCACTGCTGACTGTCCCACTTCTGTCCCTGCAGATTTACTCCCCCGACCACTCTAGCAATAACTTCTCCTCCAACCCCTCCACCCCGGTCGGGTCCCCTCAGGGCCTCGCAGGTGAGTGACAATGTAAAGGGTAAGGGGGCTCGGGTTTGCTTTGGGGAGCCCCCAGGCAATGAATTTCCCAGGTCAGCCCCAAACCCTCAGCCCAGGGCTGGCAGCAGCCCCAGGACCTTCTCCTGCCCTTCCTAACCCTGACCCTGGTCCTGAGTGTCCCATGTCAGAGAGGCTGTGCTGGATTTGCCTCCCATGGGAGAAGTGCAGTGGGACCTGGGAAGCAGCCAAGTGGTTAAAACCCATGTCCAGCACCTGCTGAAAGCCCATTTCTGTTCCCCTTGGGCAGGACAAGTCCTTCTGTGCCCAGCAGAGCTGGTGCCCAGGCTCCCTGTGCCTGGCCCCGAGGTCACAGCGAGTCACTGTGACCAGGGACATTCGGACACCTCTCAAGGTCTGAAGGGCTGAGCCAGAGCAGAGCTCATCGTGCCACGCTGTGCCACAGTGTCCATGCGGTGCCACATAGATTAAGGTTGGAAGGGAGAGTGCTGTGGTGGCCCATGCAGTGCCATGTGGTGCCACAGTGGCCAGTGCAGCACCGAGCAGTGCTGGTGTGTCCCGAGCAGTGCTGCTGTGTCCCGAGCAGTGCTGGTGTGTCCCGAGCGGTGCTGCTGTGTCCCGAGCAGTGCTGGTGTGTCCCGAGCAGTGCTGCTGTGTCCCGAGCAGTGCTGCTGTGTCCCGAGCGGTGCTGGTGTGTCCCGAGCAGTGCTGGTGTGTCCCGAGCAGTGCTGCTGTGTCCCGAGCAGTGCTGGTGTGTCCCGAGCGGTGCTGCTGTGTCCCGAGCAGTGCTGGTGTGTCCCGAGCAGTGCTGCTGTGTCCCGAGCAGTGCTGTTCATGTCACAGCTGTGGCCCGTGCTGTGTCCCAGCTTCCAGCCCCATCTAGTGGCAGCCGTGGCCATGGCACGTCCCCAAATCTGCATTTGTCCCCAGGTTCGTCGCAGTGGCCGCGGGCAGGTGGAGCGGGTGCCTTATCTCCCAGCTACGAAGGGAGCCTCCACACTTTGGTGAGTGGCACCAAAAATTCCAGCTTCTCCTTTTCCCTCTACTCCCTCAGGGCTTGGTGGTGATGGGTTTTTTGGTAACACTCTCTCCCCTGAATGCCTGGAATCAGCTGGTCAGGGATGGATGGATGGATGATGGATGGATGGATGGATGGATGGATGGATGGATGGATGGATGGATGGATGGATGGATGGATGGATGGATGGATGGATGGATGGATGGATGGATGGATGGATGGATGGATGGATGGATGGATGGATGGATGGATGGATATTTGGGTGGCAGCAGCTGAGCAGAGCAGAGTGCTGCATCCCTGACCTGGAGTCCCCTGGCAGCCTGGCACCCTCCCCGTGCCCCCAGCCCAGGCCCATCTCAGGGGCTTGGCCCAGCCCAAGGGATTCCTGGCAGATTTCTGCCTCCCTCCTGAGCAGTTCCATTCTTGTGATCTTCTATGCCTTTGGGGAATGGCATTGGCTGGGGGGGTTATTTCTCTCCATCCCTGCCCTGTGGCACCTGAGTCCAGGATTGCCACCAGCCATTCTGCAGAGCAGCAGGGGGCTGCTGGCTTTATGGGATTGCAGTCATGGAATTGGATTGGAATCATGGAAAGGTTTGGGTTGGAAAGGATCTTAAAGCTCATTCAGTTCCACCCTCTGCCATAGGCAGAGAACACCTTCTGCTATACCAGGGTGCTCCAAGCCCCATCCAGCCTTGGACACTTCCAGGGATGGGGCCCTTAACCTGTCTCTGTCCTGCCCTTCCAGCAAAACAAAATGGAAGACAGGTTGGATGAAGCCATCCACGTGCTGAGGAACCACGCTGTGGGCCAGACCTCTGCCATGCCCAGCAACCATGGGGACATGCATGGGCTTCTGGGCTCAGCACCACCACACAGTGCCGCCGTGGGCAGCCTGGGCCAGGCCTTCCCCGCCTCGGTCATGGCCCTGGGGAACAGGCACCCGAGTCTGGTGAGTGTGGGAGCATTGTGGCAGCTGCCAGGGACATGGTGGGGACATGTCACGTGTGGTGTGCCCTGGCATTCAGGGGGACATTGCCTGTGGTGCAAGAATAGCTCAGTGTGGTCCAGCTTGGGTCAGGTGTTGGCCACGTTGCATGGGTCACATGCACAGGAGTCACTTCCCATGTTCCTGCAAGGGAGGGAGTCATAGAATCCCAGAATGGTTTGGGTTGGAAGAGCCTCAAAGATCATCTTGTTCCACTCCTTGCCATGGCCAGGGACACCTTCCACTGTCCCAGGGTGCTCCAAGCCCCATCCAGTCTGCTCTTGGATACTTCCAGGGATCCAGAGGCAGCTTCAGCTACTCTGTGGACATTGAGTCCACCCTTAGCACAAGCTCTGTGTGCCCTTCCCTTGTGCCCCTTCTCAGGACAGGCAGAAGTGGTGAGGTAGCTGCTCTTCTTTCCCTGCAACATGATTGGAAATCCCTCAAAATAATTTCAAGGCATCCTAAGGATATGCAGGGAGGAGAAGAGGGATCCAGTGGGTGCAGGAGTGCCAAGTGTCACCAGGAATTCCCTGCTCTGAATGGTCTGGGCAGGGACCACGTCCCTCTGTGCGTGTGGGGAGTGCTGGTGTGTGAGGGCTCATTCCAGCTCCAGGGAATGTGATGGATCCTGGGTGTGTGGATGCTGGGGTCCCATGCAAGTTCTCCTGGGTCCCCCTTGTCTAGAGGTTGGTGACCACAGCAGCACATTTTTGGCAGAGCTGCTTGGCTGCTGCAGCAAACAGTGACACATCTCCAGTCTCCAGAGAACCAGTTGTGACCCCCTCCCAGGCTCCCTGGATTCTGCTCCTGAGCAGGGAATGAGACATGTCCTCTGTAGGCTGCTGCCAGCTGGGCAGCCAGCAGGACTGGTTCTGTCCTGTCAGTCCCCAGCCTGTGTGGCACAGCCTCAGGGCCCTGGGCTCAGAAGGGACCCTCACTCTTTGCCTCCAGGCCCTTTGGAGCCAAGTTCCTGTTGTTGGGATGTCCCTTGCTCCAGTGGCACTGGGGAGGTGGCAGGAACAGTGGTGCTCAATGGACACAGGACACATCCTCTCTGGTGTGCTGGCCTTGTACCAGGCACAGAGGGGCTTTCCTTGGGGCAGGGGCAGCAGTGACAGAGACTCTGGGCTGGATCCAGCTCCTGTTCAGAGCAGGGAGCTGCAGTGTCCCCACCACGGTCCCAGAGAGCTGGGGCTGGAGTAGGCTGGCTCTTCCCTCCCACATTCTGGAGCTCCAGGTGTGGGCACGTGAAGGCAGCACATGGCTGAGCCTCAGCCTGGTCCACAGAGCCCCAGGGGTGTCCATGGGTGTCTGCTCAGGTGACTGCTCGGGTGGCTGCTCAGGTCAATGTCCCCACTGCTCACTGGCTGTGACACCTCCCCCCCTAAGGCTCACTCTGCTCCTTGTGCTGCAGGTGGGAGGAGGCCACCCTGAAGATGGCTTGTCCAGCAATCCCAGCTTGCTCCACAACCATGTCACACTTCCTTCACAGCCCAGCTCACTCCCGGACCTCAGCAGGCAGCAGGACACGTACAGTGGTAAGGCAGCTCTGCAGGATGGGGCTCACCTGTGCCAGGGCTCACCTGTGCCAGGGCTCACCCATGACAGGGTTCATCTGTGCCAGGGCTCACCTGTGCCAGGGTTCACCTGTGCTCAGGGTCATCTGCTGGGGCGGGTGGGGTGTCTCCTCTGGGCCTTGGGTCCAAGCCTGTGCAGCAGCAGCCTAGGGAGGAGATGGATCTCTCTGCAAGGCTGATGCTTCCTTGCAACTTTCACAGGGCAGTTTCTACTTGGAGCCTTTTCCTGAGGTTTCACAGAGTTCCAGAATGGCCTGGCTTGAAAGGGTCCTTAAAGCTCATGCCCTTCCCATGGGCTGGGATGTCTTCCACTATCCCAGGCTGCTCCAAGCCCTGTCCAACACTTCCCAGGGATCCAGCAGCAGCCACAGCTGCTCTGGGCATCCTGTGCCAGGGCTTCCCCACCCTCCCAGGGAGCAATTTCTTCCCAATATCTCATCTAACCTTACATGTTTGACCTGTATTTTCCCATCCCCTCTGCCAGGTGCAGGTGCACAGTTCACAGTGCTCTGCTGTGTAGGTTGGGTTCCCAAATTGGAGGGTCTGGGAAGTAAAAGAAAGAACAGGGAGCTTCAGCAGGGCAGAGGCAGCTCCCCCTCATCTTCCCTGAATGTGAAGCAGCAATGCAGGATGAGTTTAGGATGCCACTGCAGGAGCAGAGCCTGGGGAACCCCCCCAGCCTCCTGTGTGGGTCAGGCCTCTCAAGCTCCCATGTCTCTGCTTTCTCTGCAGGCTTGTCCGGGGCGCTGGGGCGGAGCAGCGTCTCCTCAGGAACCAGCGAAATAAAGAGGGAAGAGAAGGAGGATGAAGAGAACACATCGGTGGCAGATAACTCAGAAGAGGAGAAGAAGGAGCTGAAACCCTCCCGGAACAGAACAAGGTGCTCTTTGAACAGGTCTCTCCCTTCACTTTCTCTGTTCCCAGGCCAGGGGTGTTTGGGCTGGGGTCCAGCTGCCAGGATCCACCAGGCACTGGGCTTGGCCTGGTTTGGCCTGGGGTCCTCCTGCAGCACAGACCCCTCAGCCCCTGCCCACCCTGGAGCCTGGTGTGGTCTCACACAGCCTAGGCTCCTGCTAATGCCCCAGAGGGAAGGGTCCCTGCCACTCTCGCAATTTCTCCTGTCCCTGTGGTCTCAGGGTGTCCTCATGTGCCTAAAGCAGAGGGATGAACCTTATCCCCCAGCTGCCTGTGTGGGCACCTGGGGCTGTGCAGGGAAGGAGCAAGGGCTCAGCCCCAGTCAGACACAGTTTGACTCCTTTCCTGCCTTAGGGCATCTCTGCTCTCTGCTTTGGGCTCCTGTACCCTCTGTCACATCTAGCCAGAGGAGTGGCAGTGGCTCAAGTAGAGTCCTTCAGCGTGTTGGCTGCTCTGCAGCATTGCCACCAGCTTGGAGACCTCACCAGAGTGGCAGCACCAGCCTCACTGTTGCCCTGGAGGCAGAGGGCTGCAGCTTCCCAAATTCCAGCTGGGGATTCCAGTGTTGGCCTTCACCTTGTCTGGGCCACCCTGCACTCTTCCAGCAACAAGTTCAGGCCTTAATCGCATTGTGGTTTCTTCCTTTACTGTTTAAAAACAAAACAAAACGAAAAAGAGGCAGAAGAAGAGCCTTAACTGCTTCTCTCTGAAGCCCCTGCGTGTCCCTGCAGGTGCCACAGGCCAGCAGGGCCTGGCAGGGCACACGGGGGGCTCGGCACCTTGGTGCGTCACCGTGTGTTTCTTGTCTGTGAGTTGACCAGTGCTGAGAGTGCACACGAGGAATGTCCCTGTCTCGTTCTTATTTTAAACCATTAGTCAAGATGAGGATGAGGAGGACGATCTTCTTCCCCCAGAGCAAAAAGCCGAGAGAGAGAGAGAAAGGAGGGTCGCCAATAATGCCCGTGAGCGCCTGCGGGTCCGTGACATCAACGAGGCCTTTAAGGAGCTCGGACGCATGTGCCAGCTGCACCTAAACAGCGAAAAACCGCAGACCAAACTGCTAATCCTACACCAGGCCGTATCAGTCATACTGAACCTGGAGCAACAAGTTAGAGGTCAGTGAGGGTCCCGGAGTGGTGATATTTTACGTATCTGATCGGCACGGGGCTGTCTGTCTGTCTGTCTCTGTGACGTGCTCTGGTGCCTCGCACTGTCTCTCTCCCCTGTGGCCTTGGGGACCAAGCCAAGGCTGTTGATGTCCTTTTTATTTTTATTTTTTTTGCCTTTTTTGCATCCATCCCTGCTGTTCTCTCCTTTGCTGCCACCGTGTGTGCTGCATGCCGATCCCTGTGGGGATGCCTGTGCCATCCTGCTTCCCCGCAGCCTCAGTGCTCAGTGCTTGGCCAGCAAAGTGACAGGAACCCCACTAGAAAATCTCCCAGAGGGGTCCAGCTCTGCCATCTCCAAGGGCTGCTCTGAGCACAGAGCCCGTTCCTGTCCCCTCTGTGTGCCTGATGGGGCTCTGTGCTCCTGTCCCTGCAGTGTGGCACCTGCAAAGCCCTGGGACCACGGGAGCTGTGCGAGGGCAGCAGGATGCCCTCAGTGCCTGCACTCTCTGGTGACCAACACAGGCTGGGAACACTGTGCATTCTGAGCCTGGAGCTGCCAGCGGGCACCTGCAGGCTCTGCCCCTCACTGGGACACCTCAGGGCACCCTCGGGTGCTTCCACACACGTGTGCATGGGTGCCCATGGTGTGTGTGCACCATGGTGTGTGTGCAGCCATCCCAGGGAGGGAAGCGAGGGGTGGCTGTCCCCCTCTGGGGACGTGGCTGCTTTGTCCCCATCCTGCAGTGCATGCTCCTGCTCTGCTCCTGCTCGGCCTGCAGCGCAGGGTGCCAGGGCAAGATAACCCTTTCTCTCTGCAGAGCTGTCGTAACACGCGTCGGGGGCTGTGCCTGGCTGTGCTCCTCTCTGCTGGCCTTGCTGTGCCTTGATGTTGGAGTCCTTTGTGCCTCTCTTCAGTTTGTAATTTTTTGCCTTTCATAACATGTATATTTTTCCTGTCTTCTTTTTTAATTCCCCCTTCATTTTGATTTTTTTTTTTTTATTTCGAGTTTTTATTTTTTGGTTCTGTTCTTTCTGATCTCCTACAGACATGCCCCAGCCGTGACCTCTCGGTGGTCCCACTCTACCTTGTACTTGCTGCTCGTGGATCCCAGGCAGGACTGAGGGTGGGGCAGGGCTTAGGCAGAGTTGGCACCGTGTTCACTTTGGTCTCCCACGCTTGTCCCTTTTTAAACTCTTCCTGGAGGCAGCCAGGGAGGTGGCTGAGCCCTGCAGGCTCCCTCAGCAGTTAGTGCAGACAGGCACTGTCCCCTCCATGGATTTGTGCTGCTTTCAGGGGAGACTCCCACCCTCACAGCCCCTCTGGCAGCACTGCCATGGACACGGGGCCATCAGGTCCGTCTGTGCCCAGGGGGGCTTCCAGGATCCTTCCACTGCCACAGCAGCAACACGAAGGGAAAGGAGGAGACTGAGGAGTTTTAGGCTGGTTGGTGAGCCCCAAGGGCCCAAGGCAGATGAAGCATCCCATCCTCACACAGTGCAGGCTGCCAGTGGTATGTGCTGGTGACAGGGATAAGGCTCTGTCCTGCCCAGGTGTGACATCCAAGCCCTGTCCCTGCTGGGGGAGCCGCTAGCCAGGACTGGCCACCAGCAAGGACCTGCAGCCACCAGCCTTTGCTGGAGGAAGGATCTGGGATCCTGCATGGGGGGCAGAGGTGCCAGGATGCCCTGTCCCCGCGCCTGCCCTGGGTGTGTGGGGAGGAGGTAGCAGTGCCAGCTAGGGCAGTGAGGATGGGACACAGGCAGGGACAAGGCAGTGAGGAGAGGGTGCAGCAGGGACCGTGGACAGTTCTGTTCCACACAGGCAGTGCTTGCCCAGGGAGCCCCTGCTCCCCCTTCACACGCCGTGCACTGTCCAGAGGCTCTCCAGGAAGGCTCTGACTCTGCGGCCCCTCTTTGCTAAAGGCTTATCCCCACGTGGCTCCCCAGGAGCCCAAGGCTGTGCCAGTGTCAGGTCTCACCTAAGGACCCTCCTCAGATAGGTGTCTTCCTGCAAGAAGTTTTGCTCTGGGGGCGAAGGTCGTCTGGGGTTAAATTGGAGCTTTTGAGGGGATGGACAAGGCCATGGTTCAAGATGCTGCCAGCACAACTTTGCTTCCCCCCTTCCCTGCCTGTGTCAGGCATCCCTGGAGTGCTTTCAGCAGCAGGGTGCTCTCCCAGAGCTTCTGACTGTGCCTGGAAAAGAAAATCATCCCTTCTGGTGGGCTTTTGGCTGTGTGGAAAGATCGAGATTCAGTATCTGCATCTGAGTCTGATCCTCAGAGCAGCCCTGGCTCCTGCTCCCAATGCTGCCCTGGCCCCTAAGAGGGTGCCAGGCCAGGCTGCTCCTGCTGCTGCAGCACCACTGCTCCAGACACCAGCACTGGGAGCTGCAAATGGGATTTGGGAAGGAAATCTTACAAAGAAGGATTTGCTTCCTGCCAAAATCTTTCCTTGGGGGACATACCTGATGTTTTTGGCAGAGACTCTCCCCCAGTCTTTGAGTTTTCAGTCGAAAACAAACAGGAAGGCAAAATTTTGCAGAAAGTAGAAGGTGTTGGTGGATGGTGCTTCATCAATGCCCACCCTTGCACCCAGTGGCCCCTCCAGCCCCCTGGGCACCTGGCCCTGTGCTGGCAGCACCTTCCCTGGGCTCGCAGAGGTGACACAGCCTGGGCTGCTCAGGGAGCACCCAGAGGAATTGGCTTTGCAAAGTGAGGCCGTTTGGGCCATTTCCAGTGGACACCCGGAGCACTTCCAGCACGGCAACATAGAGCCCCCCTCGGTGGCACCCCCTGACTAACCCCTGTGGTGCTATGAACCCAGCAGTACAGACGAGGCCTTGTCACTGGAGGACAAAGATCTGAGGGACCGGGAGAGGAGAATGGCCAATAACGCCAGGGAGAGGGTGCGTGTGCGGGACATTAACGAGGCCTTTAAAGAACTGGGACGCATGTGCCAGATGCACTTAAAAACGGACAAAGCACAGACCAAACTGATCATCCTGCAGCAAGCGGTGCAGGTCATTCTGGGCCTGGAGCAGCAAGTACGAGGTATGGTACCACTGGCAGGTGCATTTCGGGGCCTGTCTCTCCCCCTGTCTCTGCATGCTCGTGCTTCTCTGTCCTGACTCCTGCTTCTGGTGTGAGGTGTGTGTTTGCAGCGCCAGCGGCACCTCTGGGTGCTGAGCTCTCCCCAGCCCCAGCCCAGGGTGGATTTGAGGCTCCTCTCTCTCTCTTCGCTCATGCTTAACATAATTTAGCACCTGGATCCCATTCAGCAGCTTTGGAAAATTCAGTCCTCAACTGAGTGCTGGCTGAGGCACTTGGGGGTTCCTGTAACAAGCACATGGAGAGGCCCTGGCACAGATTGCCCAGAGTTGTGGCTGCCCCTGGATCCCTGGCAGTGTCCAAGACCAGGCTGGACATTGGGGTTTGGATAGCCCGGGACAGTGGAAGGTGTCCCTGCCCATGGCAGGGGGTTGGAACAAGATGGGCTTTAAGATTCCTTCCAACCCAAACCATTCCATGATTCCATGTTTAAATGGGGGTGCAGCTGGGCCTGGGGTCCTGCTCAAGCAGGGGCCTGGCACATTCCTGCCAGGAGTGCTTCATGGAGCTCATCTCCTCTCATGGGCCTGCCTGGGACTGTCCCTGCTGTCCCTCTGGGGTGCTGCTGCCAGGGGTGGTGCTGTTGCCCAGACTGAGCTTGCTCCCCTCCCTTGCTGTTTTGGGCACAGAGCGCAATCTGAACCCAAAAGCGGCCTGCTTGAAGCGTCGGGAAGAGGAGAAAGTGTCCGGAGTGGTAGGAGACCCCCAGATGACACTGTCAGCTTCACATCCTGGTCTAGGAGATGGTCACAACCCTGTTGGACACATGTAAAGGTACCGTTCCCCACCTTTAATCCCACATCTCAGTGTGGGTCCAGCCCTGTGCCCACACCCTGCTCTGGCTCATCACCTCCACGGCCTCAGCTCCAGCCACAACCCAGCTTCATTGACATGCATGTGTGCAGGGCCTGGCACAGGGTGCCCAGAGCAGCTGTGGCTGCCCCATCCCTGAAGTGCCCAAGGCCAGGTTGGAGAGGCTTGGAGCAATCTGAGATAGTGGAAGGTGTCCCTGGCCATGGCAGAGGGTGGAATAGGATGAACTTTGAGGTCTTTCCAAGCCCATTCCATGATTCTCTCTGTGTATCACATGCCCCATGGATACCCAAAGCCTCTGGCCCACAGGAGAGTGCAGCCCCATAGCTGGGATAGGGGGTTTTGGAGCTCTCTGAGTGGGCTCAGCTCTGCTCTGCACCTCCCAGTCCTGCCCCAGCTGGCTACTGGAAAGCAGCAATTCCTCTTCCTTGTGGCTCTATGAGAGGGAATGGGCAGGTCGCAGAAATGCCAAGAGAGTCAGAGAAGGTGAAAATCTCCTGGTGAGGCTGTGGCAGGCTCAGGCTCCAATGAGCTGTTCCCATTTTTAAGGGAACCTAGGAGGATCTGAGCAGTGCAGAGATGGTGGGGGGATTGAGCAGATCCAGGAGGGGTAGGTCAGGAGCTGATCACATGGAGTGCATGGAGAGGACACAGTCCCTTGGTGTCCCCTGCCCCAGAGGGTGCCTGGAGATGGCCTGACCAAAACAAAGGCAAAGCTCAACTGCAGCCCTGCCCAGCCCTGCAGGAACAAGCTGCAGCAAGAGCAGTGGGGTCCCCTGTGCAAAGAGCAGAGTTTTATTCTCATTTGAGTTTCTATCCCTTCAGACTTTTTCTCTTTTTTTTTTTTATAATTTTATTTGTAGATCTTTTTGTTCCTCTGGATACGGAGATCTGTAGGAAGAGGCGTGGTGTGACCTGCAACCCTGTTGAACCATAAACTGTAGTACTGCTCATACTGACACACGCAGACGGATCCTGGCGTGACGTAAGGGGTGGAAAAAACACTTTGTCAGAAACAAAATGGAAACAAAAAATTGCCTTAAGTATAAAGTGCAGAACAGTCAATACATATCACTCAGTTAGGAGGGGGTGGCGTGTTCTCTTGGCTTGTTCACAAGCAGCCAGCAGCAAAATTGTGCCTAAGCTTGATATTTCTTTTTTTAAAAAAAAGAACATTAGTTATGAGATTTTTTATGTAGAACAAATAGCAATGCCTTTTGGTTTTTTTAGCTTCTTTTGCATATGTTTTGTAAGCAACGAAAAAATTTTTTTTTGTATAAAAACATGTCTTGTACCCTCCGCTTTTCTGCTGCTGTTTCTATAGTTAACGTTGCATCTTTAGGATCAACCAGAATATTAAAATTGTATTAAGAGAGACTGGATATAAAGAGAGGAATTCTCAGATTCGGCTCAGAAAGCCACTAAAAGCGAATGTAGCCACAGTGAAGGAATGTTCTTCCTTGCCTGGCTTGTACCTTCCATGACAAAAAACAAACTCATGTGCTGAATTCACCATCTCTTTGCTTCGGCCACTTGTGATTTGGGAAGAGGAACTCAAAGAGCAAAGCGAGTGGCAGCAGTGCTCCTGCTCCTCCCGGGCAGGGTCTGATTTGTTCCCGGAGGTCCCTGTGGGACAGGACGTGGCCCACGGCTGCTGCGGAGCATCACCATGAGGAGGATGAGCTGCTGGGAGAGAGCAGGCCCCAGGTGGAGGAGAACCAAGGGACTGAGGCACTTCCAGGTGAGCAGAGCAGCAAGGGATGCACAAGGGAAGTGCCTCTTCCCACATGCCAGAGCTGCTGGAGGCACTTCCAGGAGCAGCACTGAACAAAGACCAACTGAACAAAGCTGGAGCGCTGGTGGAGGAAGAGGCAGAGGCAGCCAGAGCATGGCAGCTGCAGTGGGATCCAGGGCCAGGAAGCCAGGCAGCAGCAGACCCTGAGGATGCTGGAGGCAGGAAAGGAGCAACGACCTGGCTCACTCCAGCCTCAGCAAAGCCATGACCCAGCAGCAGGATCCCTTCTTGCAGTGGAGCTGCCACCATTGGAAATGCAAACTGCTGGCTTGGGGAGAGGGGTGGCTTCACACCCCGCTGACACCTGCTGTCACATCTCCCAGGCATCCTTGGAGGCAGACTGAGCTCAGCACTGTGCCATGGGATGTGACATCTGCACTTGGGCTCCTCTCTTGGCACTGGGAAGGAGGGCAGCAGCAGTGCCTGTCCTGCACCGTGTGCTGCAGCAGCCAAGCTGGGCCAGCTGTCCCTTCACTCCAAGGGATTCCAGTCACTCCAGACTACTCTGGTGTGCTCAGCAGGAGGAGGATCCCTGGCACTCCCTCTGGGTACCCCAGACAAAGAGGTGCTGGGCAGTGCTGAGCACCTCTGGAGATGGCCATGGAAAAACATCCACCAGGAATTTACTCTTCTTTCTTCCCTCTCCTTCCCCTTCTGAAACTTTTTGTGCCTGGTTTTTCCCAGCTCTGCAGAGCCCAGTCAGGCAGGATGGTGCATGGGATGTGGGTGCTGGTCTGGGGGGATGTGGGGAACTCCCCTCTCCCCTGCAGGGTCCATCTCTGCCCTGTGCTGCTCCAGCCTGGGCTCCGGAGGAAGCTGTGTTGCTTTGGCATGGGGAAAGGGAGGGACTGGCAAACAGGATTAGGTCCTGTGGCACTTCCCAGCATCCCCAGGCTTTGGCATAGCCTGATGCTCCTCCATGCTCACAGCTGTGCTTTGTGCTCTGGCAAACCCTGCTGGAAGTGCTCAGGGCAGTGCTTATCTCTCACTCACACCTGGGCACTGTGGCCTCAGCCCCTGTGGGTGCTCCAAGCTGAGCCACTCCAAGTGCCAGGGCAGGAGGGGACAGGCCCTGCTGCCCCTGGCCCTGCCCTGGGGCTCCCCAAAACATCCAGCCATCACTCTGAAGCCTTTGGGTGCTCCTGGCTTTCCCCACCTCGCTGCTCCCACCATTCCTTCTGCATGGTGAGACCTCAGCAGCCCCAGCTCTGTCCCTGGGAGGGCCAGCAAAGCTCAGTGGTTCCAGTAACCCAGGTTCTTCTTGCCTGTGTCAACAGACACATTTTAGCCTAATCAGCTTGTCAGGTTACGACACTTCCCTCTCTTGGGTTCTTCTGGCTGCTGAAGCAGTGGGCAGGGAGATGGATGAGGTTTTCTTCCATGTGTGACAGCCTTGATTCCCATTCATGCTCTGGAGTGCAAATTGGAGGGCTCAGCAGCTGTGTTCTGTTTCATCCATGAGAGTTCCTGCTCCATCAGTGCTGGGCCTGCAAAGTACCCACTGCTCAGGGGTTTTGGCTGGCTCAGTGCCCCTGTGCCAGGGCCAGGAGGGATGGAGCAGTGTCCTAACCCTGGAAAGCTTGAAACCCTACAAAAAATATTTAAAAGTGGTTCACAAACCCTTTGATTTTGCCCAGTGAATTGGAGGTGGCAGTCATGGATAACTGGACTTAAAGGGACTAGTCAAGAAAAATCCATAAATTCAACAAAATTGGAAATCTGAGAAGATTTAGGAGTTGTTCACAAATTTGCTGAACTTCTTCATCACCTCCGAGTCCTGCAGGCCGGGGAGGAATCCCAATGAGCCAGAACCTTTCTCACCATCCCTGTATCCCCAGGCATTGCGACAAAAGTGGGGCTTTTCCGCTGCATTTAGGTGGTTTAAGATGTTCCTTTGACAACAAATCCAGCCAACCTCCTTCCATGGCAAGGCTTGGGTGAAGATCCTTGAGCATAAGCCCTCAGAGCCAGGGTTTGGAGAGATCATTTCAGAGGCACCATGTAGGGGGTGGCAGTGCTGTCCCTGGAGCTGCCTTGATGGCACAGGGTGGCAGCTTTGTGTGCCAGCCCAGTGTGGCCTTAGTGGCATCTCTGCTTTCCAGGTGCTCAGGAAACAATTGGGAAGAGCAGCAAGAAAAAATTCCTTTGTCTCGTCCGTGAGTTTGGCTCAGTGTGAACATGGTGTCTGTAACCTGCCAGGGGAAGTGACTTTTCTAAAAACAACCACTGCCAGGTGCTCTCCCCAAAATGCCACCAGCCCAGCCCTGAAATGTCACCCTGTAGCAATGGAACTCTTGTCTTCAGGTGTTGTAGTCAGCGAGGGCCAGGTCTGCACCCTCCCCAGCCCACAGCTCTGCTCCATTTCATTTGGGATCTTACAGATCCCAGACCTGCTCCTCTGCCTGTCTGTGTGTCCCCCACAGTGGTGCTGCCAGGAGAGGTGTCACAAATGGGTGACAGCTGTACGGTGCCATTTATTCCATTTTCTCTTTCCTCTCTCAGCCTTTGCTTGCATGGCTGCTCCTGGGAACATGGGCCCTCCTCTTCGGGGGCCACGGAGTCCCCCCCAAAGCTTCCTTCAGTCAGGGGGGCTGCCTTCCCTTCTGTGCAGCTTCTAGTTTCTCTTTCCCCAGGCTGCATCCCAGTGAAGCAGCAGAACTGGGTCACTGCCATGGGACATCTCTTGTGTCCCCAGCCCAGGGGCCTCCTCTTGCCCCACTCAGCCATGCCCCTGACCCCTGCACACAAGCTGTGCATGCCACAGTACTGGGGAGTGGAATCCAGTCTGTGAATAGTAAAATTGTAGATTTTTGTTTTCTCCCATTTCACCTGCTTTTTCCCCAGAGCAAAGCAGCTGCAGCCTCCCATGGGTTGGTGCTCAGCAGTGGTGGCAGCCTGGCTGCTCCTGCTCACAGCCCCAGGGAGCAGAATTCCAGCTGTTTGGGAGTCACCCCTGCCTGTGACCCCTCCATCAGATGTACTCACAGCCCCAGCCAGCAGCTCTCGGGGCTCCCTGCTCCCCTGCTTTCACAGCTGTCCCACAGATTGTGTTGGCAGGAAGGATGGAATCAAGGAGGCTGTAATTCCAGTGTCAGTGCAGAAACTGCTTTCCAAGGTCCTTTGTGTCTCACCAGTGTCCCCACTGAAGCCAGCAGAGCCTTTGGGCCCTTGCTGGGTGGTCCCAGTTGTGAGGGCTTGAGAAACAGGAGGCTTTGGAAATCCCCAACCCCCTGCACCCTTTGAGCTTTGCTGCCAACCTTGGGGCCAGTGGAACCCAAGTTCCTCGTGCAGACCCTGCTGTGCTATAGTGGGGAGCCTGAGCCAGCTCCAGTTCCATCCTGGGGCTTTGGGAGGTGAAGCAGAGCTGGGGTTGGAGCCACATTGGGCCAGAACAAGCCTTCAGCCCCCACCTGCAGTGCTGGCTAACCCTGAGCAAGCCCTGGCCACTGGACTCCCCCATTCCTGCCCGACACCAGCAATAGCAAGGCCTGTTTTCTGTACCCCAAGCTTGCACAAGGTCTTTGCCCTGTTAAAAATCCTATGCAAATCTTATCCCTCTCTCCTCTCCCGGGGCTCTGCAGATCCCAGTCCAGCCCATTCTCTTTGCTCATGTCCATGATTGCTCGAGTTCCTGCTCCCTGCTGCCCTCAGGGTCCAGCTTCATTCCTGGCAGCTCCAAAAGCATTTTGAGACCTGTGCCCTGGAGCTGGGAGGGGGCAGATGATTCTGTAGGAGCACCCAGCTCATACTGAGCATTGAACTGGAGGGGGCAAGGCCTGGTCCTGGGGCTCCTCCACGCACCCTTCACCCTCCTGTGCCTTCTGCTTGATGCTGGTGGGGCACTGCCAGCACCCTTCATCCCCCCAGCCCCCTAAAGGAGAAGCTCTGTTCCACCTTGTTGCTGCCCAGACTGTCCTGTTCTAACACCTGAGCCTCAGGCTTGGCTGGGGCTGCTCTTCCTTCAGCCCCCCAAGCCTGAAGGGGTGTTTCCCTTCCTCCCATGCTCCTCATTCTCTCCAGCCACATCTCTGAGCTCTTTCCCTTTGCAGAGGGGCAGCCCGTGGCAGCAGCTGCCCATCAGCTGGGATGCAGGCAGGAGGATTTGAGGAGTGGGTGCTGGCAGTGTCACCAGCACAGCTGCCTCTCCTTGCCCTTGGGGCAGGTGTCAGGGGACCTGGTGCTCTGTACTTTGATTTCCAGGACAATTGAGCCCTTTTGGGGAGCCAGCCCTGCTGTGCCTTGGGCTGCAGGACTCCCACGGGAGGTGGGCTCTGGTTAGGAGGGTGGTGCACATTCCACCAACCCTTGTGTGTCCATCTGCAGCCCAGCTCAGGGCCAAGGGCAGTCCTGTCGTGGGTCTCCACATTGGTAACTGTGTCCCTGGTTTTGTACCCCTCCTGCTCCTCAGGGCTCTCCATTCCCCCCCTGGCCCAGCCAAGCCCCGCTGTGGTGGAGGGTGAGGCTGTAACACTCACCCCGGGACATCTCAGCTCAGCGTGGCTGCAGCAGCAGCTCGGGAGAGCAAAGGGGGCTCTGCTTCCAAAGGGGGTGTCCTGGCACCAAGGCCCTTTGGCAAAGAGCATCCCCGTGCTCTGCATCCCTGGGCTGTGCCCGGGGGAGCCCAGCAGCTCCTGGAGGCAGTGAGCTGGGAACACCACGGGTCCCCCTTCCCAGAGCCACGTCTTCCCAAATCACTCAAACCCAGCAGCTTTTGAGCAAACCTTGTGACATGGAGCCATGGGAAGCCACACACCAGCTGCTCTTCACGTGCCAGGAGAGGGGAAAGAGGTGAGGCAGGACAGGGAGGATCCCAACCCCACGCGTGGGAATGACCTTAGGATGCCAAGGACTCCAGCTCTCTGGAGAAACAAAGCATTCCTGGGATGTTCTTTCTCTATTTTTGTAGGAATGGGGGGTGGGAGAGCAGATGGGAGATGCCTGCGGAAGTTGTTTATTTTTAACCCTGTAGAAAGTTTTGGGTTGTTTTTGGTTTTTGGCCTTTAAAATAAAAAATAGTCCCTGCTTTTGATGTTTATGCTGCCTACCTGTAAATCCAGATGTACTTAAGTGGCTGAAATCCTTGTTCTTAAATCAGATACACATTATAGTTTTGAACTATATATATAGTAAATATATATATATATATGCCTAACCCAGCAAAAAAAAATAAAAAAATAAAGTATTTGGGGGTGGGAAATGTGTTGCTCTTTGAAATGAATCACAATTGGGGGATGAAATTGTGTTTCTGAGTGCCTCAAGATATGAATTGTTTTCATTTTTTTAAATAATTTTATACAAGTGTCAAAACAGCTGGCTGGATTATTTGGAATTTTTAAATAATCCTAACTTTTTTAAAGTAGATTTTGAGAACTGTCCTGTATATAACAGTAATGTAGCAATAAATGTGACATTTTATAACAATATTACTTTTTTATCCCCATGTATGTCCTTCAGATGTTGTGTTCCTAGGAATGAAAAGTTGGAATAAAGGATTTGCCTTGTACTAAAGAACAAAACACGAAAGAAAACACCAGGCAGGTCTTCAGACACTTGCTCTGGGTATGGATCCTGCCCCCTGCATCGCTGTTGTTTCCTTGCCTCTGCCCCTGGGGAGCACCCACGAGTGGGAAATCCAGTGAAATGCCCCCAGTCCATCCCAGGAGCCCAGCACAGACTGGTGATGGCAGAAACTCATTGAATCAGAGTCATTAAGGTTGAAAAAGACCTTTAAGATCATCAAGTCCAACTGTCAGTTCAGCACTAGCCCACACCCCAAGCACCACATCCAGGGATGGGGACTTCACCCTTCTGCCCCGGGCAGCCTGTGCCACTACCTGACAACCCTCTTTGTGAAGAAATTTTTCCTAATATCCAACTTAAACCTTCCCTGGCACAACCTGGGGCTGTTTCCTCTCATCCTGTCCCTTGTTCCCTGGGAATAGAGCCTGACCCCCACCTGGCTCCATTCTCCTCCCTTTGGGCTCCAGCATCTCCCAGGACTTCCACAGAATCACAGATAGATTTGGGTTGGAAAGGACCATAAAGCCCATCTCGTTCCACTCCCTGCCACAAGTAGGGACACCTTCCACTGGACCACAGGCCTCATCCAGCCTGGCCTTGGACACTTCCAGAGATGAGGCATCTGCCTGGGAGCAGCCTTCCTTCCCCAGCTTTGCTGCCTGTATTTCACTGTGCTGCTCTGGCTCGAGGCTTGTCTGCACGGAGCAGGACAAACAGTCTGGACTAACTGAGAAATGGTTCTGGTTAAACCTCCCTGAGTCTTGGGTGCCCTCTCTCAGCAGACACTCTGACCTTCCCAAGCTGCTCTGGGTGCATGGAATGACAATCCTTCCTTAGACTTCATAAAATCACAGAATCATTAAGATTGGGAAAGACTTTGAAGGTCACTCATTAACCAGGCAGGACTGCCATGTTCACCACTAAAAATGTCCTCAAGAGCCACATCCACACATTTTTTGAATGCTTCTAGGGATGGTGACTCCAGCACTGCCCTGGGCAGCCTGTGCCGGTGGTTTACAGCTCATCCAGATGAGGGAGAAGCGTGTGCCTGTGAGCAGCCTGGAAACTGGATGCTCAACAAATGCACAAGGTGGAGCATAAAGCAGGTGAGTGTGAGTGTCCAGAGCAGGCTTGGGCTGTGAGGGTAGGAGCAAGGAGCAGCACAGAGTTGAGAGAGCATACAGCTTCCCAAGATCTGAGCAGTGACCACCAAGAGAGGCAGAGCTGGAAGTTCCTGCCAGGACTCCTTCCCTGGAGATGAGCTGGGATGAGATGAGAGCAGATCCTGTGGGCCAGTGTCATGTCATGCTCGCGCTGCCAGACAATCACAGAATCATGGAATGGTTTGGGTTCTAAGGGGTCTTAAAGCTCATCCCATGGGCCAGGAGCCCTTCCACTGTCCCAGGTTGCCCCAAGCCTGGTCCAGCCTGGCCCTGGATACTTCCAGGGATCCAGGGGCAGCCACAGCTGCTCTGGGGTATCTGTTCCACTGTTCCTCCTACGTGTTCACAAGTGGCTGAGCAGGCTCTGAGCACAGCCTGGGGAACATTATGGAACTGAGGCGGTTTTATGACCCTCACCTGTAAAACCTGGCTGGAAACTCCCTCTCCTGTTGGGGGAGACTGAGTGGCCATGACAAGAGGGTTTGTGGAGGCACTGCTGGGCTCTGGGGAAGCTGCTTTGGGAGAGGAGCACTTCCCTCCAGCACAAGAGGCTGAGAAGCAGTCCCAGCTCAGTATGGGAGCACTGCCACCCCTCAGGGCCCATGTCCCCTCTCCAGCCTGGGGACATCCTGTCCCTTCAAGGCTCATGTCAGGCCTCATGTCCCCTCTCCAGTGCAGGGGCAGCCTGTTCCCCCAGGGCAGCTGCAGTCATCTCTTCCGTGTGGTGACAGCCAGTTCCATCGGCCTGTGTCCCCTCACCCCGTGTCCCCTCAGAGCCTGTGTCCTGTCAGGGGGGCCCGTGTCCCCTCAGCCCGTGTCCCTTTGGCC
>VZTB01006577.1:0-18786 GCA_013397245.1 Thryothorus ludovicianus | reverse complement strand
GCCGGAGCCAGGCGGGAGCGGGCCGGGAGGAGCCGCCATGGAGCGGAAGAGGTGGGAGCGCTCGGCGGGGCCGCCCCGGGCGCGGGGGGGCCGCGAGAGGCCGGGCCGGGGCTGCAGCCACAGGTGGAGGGGAAGGGAGCGGGGCCCTGGCCCGGGGCAGCCGCGGGGGGGTCGGGGATGCTCGGCCCCCCTCAGGGATGGGGGAGCGCCGTGAGGAGCCCCCGCGTCCCCTCAGAGCGGCTCCTGCCCCGCGAGCACCCGCGGTTCTTTATTCTCAAGTGAGCAGCAGGGGTGTTGTTCCTCCCCTCTCGGGGCTCACTCTGCTGCTTTTTGGGCGCTCTTAGGAATTCTGGGGAGGGAGCGTCGGCTGCTGGCGGCGGTGACCCCCGGGCGGGCTCGGGATGTGCCTTGCCGGGAGTGTGGCTGTGGGGGAGCGCATGGCCCGGGAGCTGGAGGGTTTCTATTTATAGCCCTGCATGGCTCATATGGCTGTAGGTGGCCATATGGATCCTCCCCGCACCCACGAGGCACCCGCGGGCTGAGGTGTGAAACTCGGGTCCAGCGGGAGCTGCGAACGCAGCAGGAGCTGTCCCTGTGTCCTCACCTGGCCCTGCTTGTCGGGAAAATCCACACCATCAACTTGTGCATCGATCACAGAATGCTCACAGGATGGTTTGAGTTGGGAGGGACCTTAAAGCCCATCTCATTCCACCCCCTGCCATGGGGCAGGGACGCATTCCACTGGACCGAGTGGCTCCCAGCCCCGTCCAGCCTGGCTTCGAACACTTCCAGGGATCCAGGGGCAGCCACAGCTTTAGCTTCAGGTTTCATTTTTAGAATCAGGTTATGGTTGTGAGAAAAGGGTGACTGAACCAGAAAGTGCCATCCTTGAGTGCGTGAAGCCAATTCTGCTGCTGCAGCTTGGAGGCTGGGGGCAGGATGAGACCCCCAGCAGCAGCTGAAGGCTTCAAAGATACCGTTTTTACCAGAACTTGTTTGTTAAGTTGCAGTGTCAAAACTGTACTTTAAGAAAGGGGAGAGAATAAAGTAGCATGTTTTTATTCCGAAATTATTATGGGTTTTCCCTTTGTATCAATTTGGACAGAGATCAAAGGTAGAATAGAGCTTTGTTGCGCTAATTTTTTGTTTCTCTTGCATTTTGCATTACCTCAGATATACAGGTGTGGCAGTTCAGTAGTACCTGTGCAAGTTTTGCCTGTTGTTTACCTGGGTGGTTGTTCTGTCCAGCTCCTGGGGCTGTACAGATGCAGAGAAAACCCCCTGTGAGATGCGAGTGTGAGGCTGGAAATCACATCTTCCAGGTGTGAGTACCTGTGGAGGTTTTTAAAGCCAGTCCTCAAACCTCATCCTTAGGATGAGGTTTCCTTAGGTTTCTGGCTGATACAGTGGGACTTGTGGGCTGGATTCAGAGTGAGCCACAAAAGTGCAGGGATGGAGGATTTCAGGAAGAAAATTGTGTCAGGGATTTTGTCAAAGTGGCAGATTGTCTTTGAGAGAGTTTTGGCTCTCTTCAAACCCAGGGTTCTCACATGGGGGAAGGAGAATTTAGTGCTGCTTTTTGGGGCTTTTTTCTTCAGTGTTTTTCTCCCGAAGGTTTGATGACCAAGTGTCAGAAATTTGGGATTGCTGCTCATCTCTGCCTCAGGTTGTTGACATCACTGTGCTGGGAAACTTCACACTCTTGTGTGAAACTTACTTTGTTGAGAATTCCTTACCTTTGCAACACAAATGTAAGAAGTTGGAAGGGAATGTTTTTAACACTCCTCCAAGGATGTTTTGATCAGTACAGTCTTTTCCAAAAAAAATTGTGAAGCAGAATGCTTTTACCGAGTCTGTGCTTTGCTTTTCCTCTGTTGCTCTGTTCCTCTCTTGCCTGCTGGGAAGCTCATGATTTCTCACAGGAAGGAAACGGCCTCAGTTGCACCAGGGGATGTTTAGGTTAGGTATTAGGGAGATTTTTTTCATGGAAAGGGTTGTTAAGGATTAGAGCAGGCTGCCCAGGGCAGTGGTGGCATCATTATCCTTGGAAATGTTCAAAAAACATGTGGATGTGGCACTTGGGGACATGGTTTAGTGGTGAACATGGTGGTGATGCTGGGGTGACAGTTGGATCTGATGATCTTAAAGGTCTTTTCCATCTTTAGCAATTCCGTGATACCTGAGCTGAGCCCTACAAAATCATCTGGTTGTATTTGTCCCAGTGTTACAGAGCTGCCACTGGGGCTCTTCTTTAGGGATGTGATGCTTCTGGAAATCTGGGAGATTTTGCGTGTCTCCAAGTGCTTTGTTTGGGGTTTGGGGTTTTTTTGGAGGGGTTGATTTTTGGTATGGTTGGAGTCTGAGTTGCTGAATGAGTGTCATCCCTTCCACAGGCTTGGGACAGGTCGGGTCTCGAGGCTGCTCCGTGCAGAGCCGTGGGATGGGGCTGTGGGTGTGTAAGGTGTGGGGTGTCTGGGCACCCATCTGGTCTGGAGTGAGTTTTGTGGCTATGCCAGCCCATCCCAGCATAACCCACCTGGAGTGAGGGACCCCGAGGCAGGGCTGGGCGTGGATGCTGCATCCAGGGATAACGTGAGGATGCTGTGAGGGAGATACTGATGCTGGTGGGTTATGTGGTGTTCTGGGGTCCCCATCTCCCTGGCCTGTGGCCCTCCAGGAGCCCCAGGTGCCGGGATTCGCCTGGAGCAGAGCTGGGGAGAGAAATGAGGGAGGCAGCACGATGGAAAGCAAGAAGGAGAATAATTTTGTGTTCTTCCTTTGCCCTAACCAGCGAGGAAACG
Organism: Thryothorus ludovicianus; assembly: GCA_013397245.1. Taxonomy (NCBI): domain Eukaryota; kingdom Metazoa; phylum Chordata; class Aves; order Passeriformes; family Certhiidae; genus Thryothorus; species Thryothorus ludovicianus. Next base: position 15,985 of record VZTB01006577.1, on the reverse strand, counting down.
AGGCTCTGAGTGCCTGCTTTCAGTGACCCGTTTTCCCTGGCTTATTCCTGCCTCCATTTCTTCCAGAGGCAGGCGGTGGCTGGGTTTGCTCAGGATTTTTTTTTGTCTTTTGTCCCTTTCTTCCCCAAGTTGTGCAGATCCTGTGCAGGCTAAAAGGGAGAGCGGAGGGGAGGAGACTGTGATGAGGGAGGAGGGGAGCAGGCCTGGGCAGCCGCTCTCTCCTTAAGGATATAAGGCAGGAAACAAAGGGTGAGCTGCACATGGAGAGCAGGAGCACCTGGCAGGCCTGGCCCTTCAATAGGCTGCCCCGAATGCGGCTTAATCCGCATGGAAAAGTCTGGGAATGAGAGCTGGGGGTGGCTTGGGGTGGGTCCCAGCAGCCAGGTCTGTTTTGTTAGCGGGAGTCAGGCGGCCCAAGGGAATAAAGCCCCGGAGCTGGTGATGGACGAGCATGGAAAATCCTTTGCAACTTGTAAACTCCTTTGCAACTTGGCCGTGTCCTTGCCTTTTACAGACGGGGAATTGTGACAGAGCCTAATTCAGGAGCTCGGGATCAGTCCGGGCTCTCAGCGTCGCTGCCTGGGGGGATCCTACAGAGCAGAGGCTGGGGTTTGCAGCTTTGTACCAAAATGTTTGTGGGCCTCTTTTAAAATCTTTATGTGAAACCAGGAGTGCAGGAGGTACAGAAGGAGGTAGATATTCTGTATTTTGTGACATTTAAAGAGCACTTTAACAGGGCTCAGAGTTCCGTGGTGCTGGGAGAGTTTCTGTGTGTCCTGGTGTGCCGCAGGAATCCTGCTCGAGTTTTGGGTTCCTCTGACCCTCCCAGGTGTGTGTAGGTGCCCCAATGTCCTTCATGGTCCTGCCAGAGGGTCCCCAGGAGCTCCAGGGCACCCCACCCCTTCCTTTCTCAGTTCACTGTCACCTTTTGGTCTTAACTTTGCTCCCTGGTCTGCTGTTGTCCCAGAGAGCCTGGGGATGATCCTGCCTTTTGCAAGACCTAAGAATAAAAGTTTTTCTTCTGAACATTTCAGTGCTTTTCCTTTGGGCCAAGCTTCCCCAGGAAGAGACAGGACTCTCAGTCATTTCAGGTGGGTTTTTTGAGACTCTGAGCAGCTTTTCAGTTCTTCCTTGCAAAATGACCACAGCACATACTAAACACACAGTGATGAAGGGTTCTGTTCACTTAAAATCCTGTCTTTGACTGTACTGACTGTTCTGGAAGTTACTCTGCACTTTAATGCTGATGTTTTAAACCTGCTAAGACACTAAGCCCTAAATTGGAGCAGCAGATCTTTGAAGAGCAAGCATTGCCATGTTCTTCATGTAGCAGGAGTTTCTCTTCCTGGCTTCACTGGCAAGGACAGTTCTGCCCTAGAGGTGGTGGATTTGGTTATTCCTCTTCTGGACTGAGGCAAATAACTCCCTTTATAGTTTGAAAAAATTCTCAATTTTTTTTTGTTAGGGGGCTGGACACAGGCTCTGTTCCTGGCTGCTTGGTCCTGCTCTTTGTTGTCTCCTGCCCAAGTGTGGCTCCACAGGGAGCTGGTCCAGCTGAGGAATAACCAGTGAGGGAGTGTTTCCTCCTCCTCTCCCTGCCCTCCAAAGATGGATTATTTTCCTCACCTGGTTCATTTGCATGCACACTGGGCTGTGTGAGCAGTGGTGGTGGCAGGGAGGAGATCCAGGCAGGATAAGCAGCTTGGGAGCAGTTGGAGCCAGGAGCTTCCTAAGCAGATGCTGTGTGGGATCACCATAACCTTTCAGTCTTAACTCCTTCAAGAGACTTTTTCTAATTTCAGTTTTAGTGTAATTTGTATTAAATTTATCTCAGTTTTTGGAGAGCTTTTAATACTTCAGTACTTTCTGGGTTTGATTTTTTTTTTTTAATCTATTTTTTTCTGACTTAGCCTAATTGCTTTGTCACTGTCCTGTACCAAAAGTTCTCTGCTTATGCTGGTTTTCCCCTAATAAAGCTTCAGGGCAGCAGACAATATGTGAAAACAGATTTTTCCTTTTGTTTTGTTTTGTTGTTGTTAAGACACTGGTAAGGTTTTTGGTATCTCACCAGTGTGAGATAAGGTGATAAAGTAACATTTTTGGTCTTCCAGCCCATTAACCTGTGGTAGTGGGATGGATATGCAGGGAGTGAGCTTCTCTTGGATGTGAGCTGGGATTGAATATGCAAGTTGCAAGGTGGAGAAAACCAGAAGTGAGAGTATTCAAGGGAATAAAGAGATGTTGTTATGATGCTCACTGAGAAGGTGAAGATACTTTGGTGCTTATTATCTTTACAGTCCTACACTGCAGCCATAACACACTGGCTTATTTTTGCTTTATGAATAAAAAAATAGCTTATGATGTTAGATTATAAAAACTAAACCAAAACACAAAAAACCCAAAGAAAACATTAGTAAAGATTTTGAATAATTTGTGCCTGCTCTCCAGGTTGAGTCTTCATGGAAACCCAGGTGTTACAGAAGAATCTCTCTTCCCTTTTGCCTTCTATGGAAAGTTTAATGAGGTTTTGACATTTATCTTTGCATCGCTTTGTGATTCTTTGTTTTGCAGCTTGTCAGTAGTTGACTTCTGATTTTCTCCTTTTTTAAAGTCTTCAGGATGCTACAAAGGACATAGAATCAAACCTGACTGTGCAGTTCAAGGGGCAGGGAGAGGAGACAAGGAGTATTTGTGGTGCTGGTTAAATGCAACAGTCCTGGGAGAAGAAATTACACTTGAAAATTGCAATTTACTATGAGAGGCAACTGAATGAAAAGTGCATCTTTGCTGAGATCTCCCTTGATGGTTATTGTGTGCTTTATGCAACATTTGTTTATCTGATCTGAATCTTCCTCTTGACATATAAAAACATTTTAACTTAATTTATGTGTTCCACATGAGAAGGAGTCAATATGAGAGCAAAAACACTCATTTTAGAGTTGAATGTGAGCTTCATTCTTGAACGTGCAGCATGTGTTTTTTCAGGAAATAAAAATGATCTCTCCTGAGCTGCAGAGGCACCATTGTGGGAGCCCAGAGGGTTCAAGTTTCCCTCCATGTGTCTCTGGTGTGTTTTTTCCAGCCCCAGTGGGAAGAAGTTCCGGAGCAAGCCGCAGCTGGCGCGGTACCTGGGCAGCTCCATGGACCTGGGCACCTTCGACTTCCGCACGGGGAAGATGCTGATGAACAAAATGAACAAGAACAGGCAGAGGATGCGCTACGACTGCTCCAACCAAGCCAAAGTAAGAGGGAGCACCTCTGGCACCTCCCCTCCCTGCTGTGGAACTGCCAGAGCAGTGTCTGGGAGAGAGGGAAAATGCAGCATTTCATAACTGAAGGGGGAACTTGGAGCTGTGTCAGAACATCGCTGTTGGGGGTTGGACAAATGCTGCTCCCAGGGGCTTGGTGCCGTGGAGGAGAATTGTGTCACTGCTCAGTCTCCTGTGGAGAAGGGCAGGGAAGAGACTGTCACCTTCCTCAGTTCCCAACACAAGAAAGCCACTGACGTGTGGGAATGAGTGCAGAGGAATCCCTCTGCCCTGGAGCCGGGCTGGAAGAGCTGGGGGTGCTCACCTGGAGAGGAGAAGGCCCCAGGGAGAGCTCAGAGCCCCTGGCAGGGCCTAAAGGGGCTCCAGGAGAGCTGCAGAGGGACTGGGGACAAGGCATGGAGGGACAGGACCCAGGGAATGGCTCCCAGTGCCAGAGGGCAGGGCTGGATGGGATATTGGGCAGGAATTGTTCCCTGGGAGGGTGGGCAGGCCCTGGCACAGGGTGCCCAGAGCAGCTGTGGCTGCCCCTGGATCCCTGGCCGTGCCCAAGGCCAGGCTGGACATTGGGGCTGGGAGCAGCCTGGGACAGTGGGAGGGGTCCCTGTCCATGGCAGGGGTGGGCCTGGATGGGCTTTAGGGTCCCTTCCAATCTAAACCATTCCATGATTCTGTGATCCCCCTCCCTGGAGTGTGAGCTCACCTCCTCCAGCACAATCTGTTCCAGAGCCCCACATCTCCTGTGGCTGTGCAGCAGCTCTGCCCTGCCCATGCCTTTGGTTTGAGAGGAAAGGAGGGATTTGGGTCCACAGGGATGAGGAGGTGCTGCAGCTCCTGCCAGTGACTCTCTGGAGCTCTCCCAGGCTGTGCTGGTGACCCAGCTTTGGTACTGACAGAAGGGGAAGTGGCATTCGGGACAAAAAGTGGGAGAGGGAAGAGGACTGTGGGGCCTATTTGTAGAGCAAAATAAAAGATTCTTGCACTGGTAATTCAGATTGTTGAGGTGTTAGGATGCAGTGACAGGCTCCCTGTCTGGATTGATTGTCCCAAGTTGTTCCTGAGGTTCTTATTCAGATGCTAAAGTCTTTCCCAGAACCCCAAAGCTGCTGTGTATGCACCTAAACACTGAATGTGGAAAAGGCACAATGCTCATTTTTTAAATACTTCAGCCAGTCTAGGATCATCATCACGAGAATGCTGGGAACATTTCTTGCAGTTCTGGGTGCTGCAGTGATATTTTGAGACCTGCCTTGAGGCAGAGACCAGCAGCTCACACACCTCTCAGGCTAAAAATTCTGCCCAAAACTCTCAATAAATGTACAAATGTTATCACTGGCTTCTGAATGGATTAGCACCCAGATGGTTCAGAATTATATTTGTCCTGAATACATCTTTTCTACATCTCATGAATAAATCTGTGAAGCAGACGCAGTGTTTGCATCCCCGAGAACAAAGCATGTCCTACAGCCATTCCAAGAGTTGTGTGTTAGATTTTGGGAATGAGGGGAATCTTCCTCTGCTTCCCCTGAAAGAAAATGCAGTCATGTAGTGCAAAATTGACTATGAGCTTCATTTAAAAGCTGAGCTTCATTCAGAACCAAAGGTAAAAAATGGGATTCAGCTCCCAGCTGTGTTGGTTTGTTTATTGGTCACAGCTGGATTTAGCAGGAATGGTTTGGAGTGGTTTCTGGATTCAGAAACCAGCCTCTAAATCCGTTTATAATTCTTTTATTACAAATATTGTGTTGTAATTCTCTCTTTTAGTGATTACTCGTGGTTTGTTCAGACTGCTAAAGTCATTAAAAATGGGAATAAAACTGTTGTGTGTGAACTGACATGGGAGGAGGCTGCCATGTTAAACAGAATGAGTGGAAAACTTTGATGGGTCTAAGGCAAGATTTGAATTTAGTTATGTATTTTTAGCAGCTTAATTTGTATAATTTGAGATTACACATGATTTCAAGCCCAGGAACTGTTCCCTGCTGCACTTCCTGGTGGCTGTAGTAGCATTTTAGCAAATTGAAACTATTTTTGTGGGTTCTTCCTTTTCTTTTTGTTTGAAACAGGGCAAGCCTGATTTGAACACAGCCCTGCCTGTGAGACAGACAGCCTCTATCTTCAAACAACCTGTCACAAAGATCACAAACCACCCCAGCAACAAGGTGAAGAGTGATCCCCAAAAAGCTGTGGACCAGCCCCGGCAGGTAAGGCTGAGAAACTCCTGGATTTGCTACTGGGAGAATCCCAAAATAATCTGCTGTAATTTTGTGATGCTGAATAAAATGCTCTTGGCAATTCCTGATCTCTGACACTTCAAAATTCAGAAAAAATCTGATCTTTCAGAAGCAGTGACTTGCAGTGCTCCCAGCTCTAAAAATCAGAACAAATCCCATTCCCAATCTCTAGTTATGGACTCTGTGCACTGGGATTTACAAACTCCAGTCTTTGGTTAGGCCACAATTCTGGTGTAGCTAAAACTGAATTTCCTTCATGCTGAAATTAAGTATTATCTACAAAATTATTCAGACATTGTAATCACTTCAGAGGACTCTTAGCTTTAGAATCACTGTCAAATGTAGCATATGTGTAAGAATTCCATGTTCCATTAAATCCATGTTCCTGCACTGATCACATCTGATGTGGTGTTCATTGCAGTGCAAGGGACTGTACCTTTGTAGGAGTAAACACTGCCAGTATAAGATCATAAATTCTCTTAGAATGTTGTTATTAATACAAAATCAAAGTGTTTTTCTTATCATAACGTGTATTTGCAAGCAAGAGAACACACCAAAATTAAAGGAAAGTGTGCTCAGGGCAAGGGAAGGCCCTGGTAAAATCAACTGTATCTGTTGGAGCACTGCAAGCCTTTTCTGAAAACTTAAAAAAAACACATTTTGAAGGCAGTTTTTAAGAATTACATAAAACTGGCTCAACTAGAACCTCCAGGTGTGAGATACAACTTATCTGAAATGGGTGGGGGGAGGTTTTGGTGGTTGAGGTGGGTTTTTTCTGTTTTTGAACAGGTTGGCAGAGTCTTACCATGGTTAGCATGATCCTGTATTTTCACAGAGTTGTTGCTGTTCCCACAGTGTTCATAATTAAGGCAATAAAAGAGAACACTAAAGATAAAATGCCCTCTCCCAGTTCTGAGCTGGATTTTTGTTCCTGTTTAAGATATTTTACTGAACTGCAGAATATTTTGAATTTTGCTCAGCAGACTCCAGGTGTTTCTGAAAAATTTGAAAGCAGTGCTAAGTCCCATCATGCACTGGCTTAAAAATCACAGAATCTCAGAATTCTTGGGGGCTGGAAGGGATCTTAAAGATGATCCCATTCCACCCTCCTGCCATGGGCAGGGACACCTTGCACTATCCCAGGTTGCTCTAAGCCCCATCCAGCCTGGCCTTGGACACTTCCAGGACTGGGGTAGAAACAGCTTCTTTGGGTAAAAAAAAACCAAACAAAAAACAAAACAAAACAAAACAAACACAAAAAAAACCCCAAAAAACCAAAAATAACCCCACCTATTTGAAAGGCTAGAGAATATCCAGCTTTTGTTTGGGTTGTTACTGCCCTCATTACCCTTTTTGGAAAAGTCATGTGGGGTCAGTTGCACTTGGATTTTGACAGGCAGGAAAAAGGGGTGGGATATGCATGGGCTGTTTGAGGTGAATTCTTGATTTCTCAAAACCTTGATAAAAATGTGGGGTTTTTTGCAAGATAATTGATCCTCCTGCTATGCATTGCTGTTCTCCTGATATCCCTCCTGCACCAGGTGCAAAGTTATGGGTGTACCAAGGTGATGTATTTGACTTTTTACCACACCAGACATTCTGGTGCTTTTAAGCCTGGGGAGAGCCTGTGACTCAAAGTCTGCTAAAGGACCAGACATGGGGGAAAGGACCAAACTGCTGGACAGGAATAAAATAATACTTTACCTTGAATACAGTACTTACCTTTCTGTGGGATATGTAGGAGACAGATAGAGTGTAAAAAAGGCTGTCTCAGACTGTGGGCTTGCAGATGAAAGTCAGCAAGCCTGGCCTTGCTGCTGCAGCTCAGAGCAGTGAAAGTACCAGGCCCTGGAAGAAAAGAGAATTTTCCAAGGCAGCAAACTGGGAGAGAGGAGTTGTGGGGCTGATTGGCAATGAGGGTTGTTCCTGCTGTTGGAGGTGGCAGATCCTTTCTGTGGTAAATCCACATTAAACTGTCCCCAGCACTGCTGTTCCCTCTCTGCACAGGAAGCAGGGATGTTTCAGAGTTGTCATTTCCATTTCTGGTTGTGCCAATAACCCCCTGCTTTGACTGCAGCTCTTCTGGGAGAAGAAGTTGAGTGGCCTGAACGCCTTTGACATTGCAGAGGAGCTGGTGAAAACAATGGACCTTCCCAAAGGGTTGCAAGGTAATCAGAGGGTGCCCTTCACTCAGGACTGGCATTTTGGCACCTGGCAGCAGAGGGTGAAGGTGCAGAGGGTGAGCTCCCTGTTCCCAGAGCCTGGCAGGGCCGTGGCCATTCCTGCTGCAGCAGGAGCTGTGGGGCTTTGCCTGGGAGTCCCAGTGCCCTTTGTTCTGAGGAGACACTGGAGCAAAGCTTCTCAGCCTTTTGAGGGATTCATTTTCCTGAAACAGCAGAGCACCCCAGAATGCTGTTTGGGTTTGGACTAGAAAGGATCTTGAAGCTCATCCCACTCCCCACCCTGCCATGGCAGGGACACCTCCCACTGTCCCAGGCTGCTCCAAGCCCCATCCAACCTGGGCTAGGGCACTGCCAGGGATCCAGGGGCAGCCACAGCTGCTCTGGGCACCCTGTGCCAGGGCCTGCCCACCCTCCCAGGGAACAATTCCTGCCCAGTATCCCATCCAGCTCTGCCCTCTGACAATGGGAAGCCATTCCCTGGGTCGTGTCCCTCTAAGCCCTTGTCCAAAATCTTTTTCCAGCTCTCCTGGAGCCTTTTTAGGCACTGTGAGGGGCTCTGAGGTCTGCTTTGAGCCTTTTCTTCTCTAGATGAACACCCCCAGGTCTCCTAGCCTTGTTCAGGTGTAATGGAAACATCCTCCCTTCCCAATTTGGTGTTTTTTTAATTATCTTTTTGGTTGTAACAGAATGAGGAACTGTTCTAAGTTTAAATACCCTCGGAGAGCTGCACAGGTACTGTTAGAAGCATTTAGGTCTGAGATTTATGTCGTGTGAGCTTTCAAACTGACAGCCTGTGCTTTGCCATTAAAATTTAATTCCCATTGTCCTGATTTCCTGCTCCCTGCCTGGGGCAGTGCTGGTTATGGATTTCTCTCCCCCTTGCAGGGGTTGGCCCTGGCTGCACGGATGAGACTCTGCTCTCTGCCATCGCCAGTGCCCTGCACACCAGCACCATGCCCATCACTGGCCAGCTCTCTGCAGCTGTGGAGAAGAACCCTGGGGTCTGGCTGAACACCTCCCAGCCTCTCTGCAAAGCCTTCATGGTGACAGATGAAGATATCAGGTATGAACTGGAAATAGCACTTGCTGTCCTGGAACAAGGTTCCTTGTCCTCAAACAGTGCTTTGCTTTCCTTTCTAAATGTCTGATGGAGCACTGTGGCTTGGGAATTAATTTGAATGGCTCTCCAGCAATAGAGTAGACAAAAGTAGTTACATTAAGCTCTGTCATGTGCTTAAAGCCCACTGTTATTTATTTTGGCCATGCTCAGTTACTCTGGAGTTTCAGGCTCATGTTTGTTTTTCATGTCAAGTTTCCTTTTATTACAAAAGTGTCTGAGTTGGGGGAATCTTGACTGAGGCATCTCTGGGCAGAGATGGGATTGAAGAAATCCTGAACAGTGGGATTGGATTCTCTTCACCTTCCTCTTTGTCAGTAAACAAATTAAATAAATGTTTTTATTTAATCCAAGCCATGCCTGCTGTGGTGACAGGGAATAAGGATGCAGTTTATTCTGCTACCAATTGCTTTAATAATGAAATATTGTTAAATCAGGATTGGTCAAACTCAACTTGAAGCTTTTGATGGAGGTCTGAATATACCAAAGGCCTGCAGCATGCAATTTGCATTCATTAAGTGTTTAAAGGCAGTCCTTGCTCTAGCTGCTTGATAAATGTTTGGAATTGCAGGATGACTTTTCTGGGCCTGATTGAGAAATACATGACCAGGTAAAACAGTCTGTTTGTAACTTTGATATCCTGTGGGTGAACTGGAATAGGAGCCCCACGAGCCACTGATTGTTGATCACTTCTTTGGTGTGTCTTTGACTTCTTAGGGTTGGGACTCAAAAGGAAAATGAGCAGAAAGAAATTGCCTGAAATTTAATTTTCTCCAGTGTTACTTTTGAAAGTCTCTGCAGGGTCTGTCAGCAACATAGGCTGACTTGTTAGATATTAGTAGTAGAAGTTAAAAATTAGCATTAGGCTAAAAAAAAAAAAAGTCAACTGCTAGATTAGCTAAATTGCAGCCAGAAATCAACAGGTGAAGGACTCATAATATAAATACTGGACACATTTTTAAAGTGCTTTTCATCTTCACTTACAGTACAATGACAGGTGGGGTTTTTTGGAGTTTTTTTGGAGGGGTTTTTTTTTTGTTATACAATGGGGTTCTTGGAGAGCTTTTTCAGTCCATGCTTTTCTCATGTTTGAGGGATTGGAGACTCTTTTCCCTTGACAGGATCGGCCTTGGGGGGCTGATGTTGAGTGTTCCCTGTGTTGGGCAGGAAGCAGGAGGAGCTGGTGCAGCAGGTGAGGAAGAGACTGGAGGAGGCCCTGATGGCTGATATGCTGGCCCACGTGGAGGAGATTGCCAGGGATGGGGAACCTCCCTCAGAGAAAGAAGGAGCAGAGGAGGAAGGAGAAGAAGAAGAGGAGGAGGAGGAGCAGGATCATGACCAGGAGATGGAAAATGTATAGTCCAGGTAAGGTGGTAGTGCTGTGTCTCACCTTAAACATTGGGGACAGAAAAGTTTGCAGGAGGAATCTTAAATATTGATGAATCTTTGCTTTTTATTCTGTGCTTTGAAAGTTGTGGTGGCCTTGGGTCAGGGCCAGGGGAGGTGGGCATGAAACCCCACCTGCAGAGCTGTCCCAGCCCTGGGGAAAAACATCAGGAGGACGTGGAACTGCTGGAGCCAGTCCAGAGGAGGCCACGGAGATGCTCCAAGGGCTGGAGCCCCTCTGCTCTGGAGCCAGGCTGGCAGAGCTGGGGGTGCTCACCTGCAGAGGAGAAGGCTCCAGGGAGAGCTCAGAGCCCCTGGCAGGGCCTAAAGGGGCTCCAGGAGAGCTGCAGAGGGACTGGGGACAAGGCATGGAGGGACAGGACCCAGGGAATGGCTCCCAGTGCCAGAGGGCAGGGCTGGATGGGATATTGGGCAGGAATTGTTCCCTGGGAGGGTGGGCAGGCCCTGGCACAGGGTGCCCAGAGCAGCTGTGGCTGCCCCTGGATCCCTGGCAGTGTCCAAGGCCAGGCTGGATGGGGCTGGGGAAGGCCCTGGACACCAGGAGTGGCTGAGGGAGCTGAGGGGTTCAGTCTGGGGAAAAGGAGGCTCAGAGTTCAGCCCCATTTGTCTCAGCCTGGAAAGGTTCTCCAGCCCTAAGATCCGTTTAGTGGCTTCCTCTGGAGCCTCTGATACAAGAATGTGGTGGGGGAAAAAAGGGACTTAGAATGAATTCAGGAAGGGAATGGGGATTTCAGATAGGAAGAAGATTGATTTTGTTAAGCAATCTTTAAAGCTTGATTATAATATGCAGTCTGCTTGGCCTTTGGGAGATCCCATCTTTTATCTGGGCTCTTTTTTCCCATTTTCCCATATCACCAACAGCAACTTTATTTGGACAGTGAATACCTTGAATTCCTTTCTGCTGTAGAGGTCTGGCAACAGGCAGGAGCCAGAACAAACTGACAGCTGCAGGTGAAATCCAGGAGATAAAGACATGGATGTGTTATGACAGTGGGATTTCTCCTTTTAAGAAAAGATACAAAAATTCTTTTTGAGTTACAAGGTCTTTTTTTTTTTTTTCTCTTTCAGGGAGTTTCATCTAAGAATTCCCTGAACAAACCCATTCAGTAGGGTCAGCACAACCATTCACAGAGCCAAGAGTGCACCACCAGTCCAGCTGTACCCCAGAGCCTTTGGATGGACTTCAGGAAACGTGGCAGCTGATGGTTCATTCATTGCTGGGGAGTTCTGCAGATGAAACTTGACTAAACTCTACTCCCCTTCCTTTTTCTAAAGGGATAGGGTGATTGGGAATGCAAAAGTGGGAGGGGATAAAGGAATATCACATGGTGGGAGGGAAAAATCCTAGGAACTGAATTTGCTGGCTCTTTTTTCTTTTTTTTTTTTTTGGGTATTATTTTTGTGGGTCAGTGCTGGGTGATACATTTTTAAGCTTTTCTATGGAAGTACTTGTAATGACCCACAGAAACAATCTTTCTCTCTAACCCCAGGGAGGGAGATGCTGTTTCACTCCTTGGCTACTCTGCTGTGGGCTACCTGTTTGTACCTGACTGTAGGGAGGTCATTTCATGTTGTGAATGGTTCATTCCATGTGTGAGTTCCAGTCACTGAATTGCCATTTCCTCACAAGACCACACTGGTCTTGCAAGTGTAGTCTCAGAGCTGAGCTGCCAGTGCCTCTCCCACCTGAGCCTGGGTGAGGAGGGGAAGCTGCACTCGGGGACTTGGGCTGCCAGCTCTGAGGACTGGGGGTTTTGGTTATTCCACACCATGGTTTGGATACAGAGCTCTGTGTGTCCAAGCATTCTGAACAGAGTCTTGGAGGCAAATATACCCAGCCTGAGGTATATTTTACTTTGGTTTAAGTCCAATCAGAAGGACTTTCTCAACTGGGGATGGAAGGATGACTCATTTCTGACTGATAATGAGGAAAACTTCCTCCTTTTTCTCTTCTGGTGCCAAGAACCTGCCCTCTGTTCCTCAGTGTGGAGGGAAGGGGATCCATTCCAACAGGTGTGGCTACACACCTGCTTTTGTGTGCAGTAATGTTCTGACCTCTTAAAAAAAAAAAAAAAAGGAAAAAGGTTGATTTTTCTATAATTGATATCTAAAAAATGGATTTAAAGCTTTTTATTAAGTATTGAATCTTTCTTATTTGCATGTGCAGTGAAGTGACCAGCATTTTGTGTCAAAAATTGGACTGATGTGAAACCTGCCTTAATGTGTTTATAAGTATTTGGCTTCACCATGGGTACCTTGATTGATTCCTCAGTCTCTTCCAGTACATCTTTGAGCATATTGGGGTAACTTGTGACTAAAAATGGATTTCTCTGAGGAGGGAGACAAGGAGAGGGGAGGAAGATGAGAGTTGATAGCTTGGGGAATGTGTTGACTGGGTTGCAAAATTGTTTTAGTCTTAGGGCATCCATTGCATAATCCATGCATGGACATCTCAGCTGAGAAAACACTACAAAGTGGTGGATTAAATATTGTGCCACCAACCAATTGTACAAGTTGTTGGTATCCCAAAACTTGGGGAAGAAAGTAGCTCCCAGAGCCTTTATTGTGTGAGAAAGACTAGGAGGGACAGCCAGGGGCCAGGGAATTGCCTTTGGGAGTAGTGCAGCTTAGGGATCACTGAGAAATATCCCATGCCAAAGTGATTGATCCTTTATTCACTCTTTCCTTAAAGTTTTGAAAAACACTAAATTGGTTGGTATTGCTCATTTGAGTACTGCAAGGAGACTGAATTGTACTTTGCTGCTGCTCTGTCAGGTGCTGCTGTGAGGAGCTTTACCTGGCACTGCAGGCAGCGACCATTATTTTCCTTTCTGAACAGTCTGTTACAGTTACTACTCTGTAAATCTGTCCTCTTGTAAGTGATGGTGTTGAATTAAATGTTTCTCACAAAGAAGAGGTTCTTCTAGTCTGCCTCAAGCCCTTACCTGGAATTTTGTACTCTGCCCTTTCCCCTTCTCCCAGTGGAGATGCTCTGGGAGTTGTGTTGTGAGCTCCGCTCTGAGATTTGGATCTTGACATCTGGGGGGAATGTGGAGGGAAACCCATGGAAAACAGTTCATTCTTGTTGCAGAACCCTCTCCTGTGTCCTCAGCAAGGGAGAGGCTCCCAGAGTGTCCCATCTCTTGGGCAGGTTGGGGATAGAGTAATGGAATTGTTAAGGTGAGAAAAGATCTTTACAATAATGAAGTCCAACCATCAGCCCAACACCACCACATTCACCACTCAAGGATGTCCCCAAGTGCCACATCCACAGTGCTTTTGAGCACTCCCAGGGATGATGACTCCACCACTGCCTTGGGCAGCCCATGCCAGGGCTGGACAGCCCTTTCTGTGAAAAAAAAATTAAAAAAATCCCTAATACCCCATCTAAACCTCTCCTGGCTCAACTTGAGTCTATTCCCATATGGCTCTTTGGATCTCACTCCAGCAGTTCATATCCCACACCAGAGGTGTCCTTGTGACCAGAGCAATCTTATTCTGACACTGTCTTTTTGAAAACTTGGTTAATATCTGGTGATGTCTTCATCTACTTTTACTTGAATCTAAACATACCATTGAGATACCATAACACAGGTGACTGAGATGTTGATACTGAAATTGAGATGTTGTGTTTTGAAGCATTGAATATCAGGCTTAAATTGCTGCCAACCCTCTTGTTCCCCCCTCCCTTCCCCTCCCTGCTTTTGCAGTTCAGTTCTCTTTCCTTCGATTTTCAAAGTTTTATCTTTTCATTGATATAGAGGAGTTGCTTGTGCAAAGTGCCAAAAAGAGACCCAGGTCTCCTCACAGCCAATGAAAGTGAAATAACTTTATCAGCTTACCAAGGTAAGGAAATCAAGTGTCTCTTTTCACTGACCATGATGTCTTTTTCACGTTGCTGCAATAACAACTGGATTAGTTTGTCTTATCTCAGCCCTGAATGTGACTGACAGGCATAAAGTGTCTGCCATCATCAAATCTATCCCCAGGGTGGAGAAAGCAGCTTGTTTGAGGTATGACTTGTTCAGCACATAATTAGTAAATAATGTACTTAAAAGCAATTGAGTGGAATTTGGATGAAGGTTATTCTTCATTAATTAATATTCTCTTCTGCATAGGGTTTTGATGGCTACAGTTTTTTCCTCTCCACTTAGTTTTACAAAACTTTAAGATTTATAGGGAATATCATTATCTTGCTGTTGGGGGAGTGTTATTTTTACTGAATTCTAGCTGGATTAGATTTTGTGCAAAGCATAGAATGAGTTGGAATGGATATTGGTGCAGTCTGGATTTGGCCAGCAGAGCTCTTGGAGGTGGTTCTGCCCAGGAAAAGTTGGCTCGATTCACATCTGAAATTGAACTTGCTGAACTGGCTGTTGAGCAAGGAAAGGGAGGAGTTTTCTTGCTTGTGAAATGAGCACACCAGGAAGAGAGGAGAGTCAGGGATGACATGGCTGGACTCTGGGAATGCAGGCATGTTAAACCCTGCCTGGGGAGGCTCTGGTGGCATGGCTGGGAGTTGGGGTTGGAAAGGACCTCAAAGCCCATCCAGTGCCACCCCCTGCCATGGCAGGGACACCTCCCACTGTCCCAGAGTTCTCCAAGCCCCAATGTCCAGTCTGGCCTTGGACCCTGCTCTGGGCACCCTGTGCCAGGGTCTCCCCACCCTCACAGCTAAGAATTCCTTTCCAATATCCCACCAAAATACTCGTTGCTGCTCTGTGGGATATGAATGAAGCAGGACATCTGGAAGGACTGATTCATGTGCTTTTGTCTTGCTTAAAGGAGGGACCATTCTGTCTGGACTGATCTTCCTGATCCTTGGACAGAGTGTAGGATAATGTGTTTAAAGGGGGAGGAGGCAGGACAATGCCTAATGGAGAAAAAGTAATTTTTTTGGTAATAGCTCTCCAATCAGGAAATCCTAGTTATTTGGGATTATGTGCATTAGAACAATCTCCAAGAATCCAGATGCCCATGCAAATGCTTGGATAACACCACTTCTTCCTTATCACATAAAATGCATATTCCTCACTGTTGTCACTCTGAACAGGAATTTCTGCATCTGCTGGAATTGCTCCAGACTTTGGGGTCGGTTGAGGATCCTGGTGTTGCCTATTTTACCTTCCTGCTTTAATGAAACACAGCCACGGGAAGATGGTGTCCTAATTCTGCAGCACAGAAAATAATGTCCTCTATGGGCTGTAGTGAGCTAAAAATTTGGATTTGTTCTCAGATTAGCAGGGATCAACTTGAATTAATGAGGGAAAACCTTTCTCCCCCTCCTCCCCAGGCTGATCCCGTGAGTAGCTGGAGTGTAGGAGAGAACAGCACAGAACAGTGTGTGCTAAATGGTATTTACAGTCACAGAACATTTGGGAGGGTGGGGAGAGAAAAATGTTTTGAACTCCAGAATGACCCACCAAATGCACTTGGAATTGTCAGGGCATTGCTTGGCAATCTCATTTAATATTGCTAATTTCTTACCAATATCCACAATTATTGCTGACTAGTTAAAAACACTAACTACTAGTAAGAAATCTCCAATGGGAAAGCTTTCAGTCTGTTCATTAAATAAGTCTCAGAGTGGGTTTTTCTTACCTTGCAGAATCACAAACAGGAGTAGCTGGAAACTGCACAGAACTGGGCAATGAGTAACCTGAACTGGTTTGTCTTCAGTGCCAAAATTCAGAAATGCTTTGCTGAAGAAATCAGCTTTCATTTGCATTTACAAATGACAAGCTTCCTGATACATAGAATCCCAGAATGGTTTAGATT